>JAQPZY010001537.1:1200000-1735000 GCA_029931535.1 Margaritifera margaritifera | reverse complement strand
ATGTAAGAAGCGATTAGTTTAGTTATTTTTTTATACGAATAATCTATTTTTTTTTATTATTTTGTTTTGTTTTGTTTTGTTCCTCCTTCTCCTTCTTCTCCACCTCAGAGAGCTGTTCTTCTTCAGTAAACAGGAGACTGGTTTAACGATTGTGGAATTACGTGCCATGAACTTGGTTTTAAGATATGTGTCTGGCGTATGTTTGGATTATTACATACTCTTCTTAATAAATATCGCCTTGCCAATGAAAGGAACCATTAATTTGTGATAAAATATTTGTATATCTTAAGATATCTTTTACCGTTGTGTGGGGGCTGGATAGCGCAGCGATAACTCATCCGCTTCGCACCTCTGTGGTCTCGGGTTCGATTACCTCAATTATCACATTACATTGGCATCTGGACAGAAACATGCTGCAACTAACGAATCGTCAGAAGCAAAACAATCACGCCTACTCAAAAGTAAAGCATTTTTTCTTCTGTAAAATGAACGTGATTATTTTGAAAATGTTACCACTTTCTTAGAAAGACATTTTCGCTAGATAGTGAAAAGTTCGTTACAATTGGATGGAAAAAAGTTAAGACCAACTTAATGTATACATATTATATTGTGCAAACTATCTATATGTTTAACAATTAGGACGGCACATGTCTTTTTAGTCAGACAATCTATATATAAAAGATTACAAAGAAAACATGACACTGGGGAATTACAATCAAAGCCGGGTGAAAATAATTAAGGGTAAAGAAACATTGTTAAGGACTGATAAGTCTGTTTTTGCAGCTAAAAGAGGTGAGTGTTTAGAGCGCATTTGAACCAGATCATCGTGTCATTGTGTCTAAGTGCAAGAGACAATTCGTTCCAGGTAGCTGGACCCTGATATGCAAAAGAACGTTGTCCATAGGACTTGGTTTTAACGGTGGGAATAACGAGAATACGTGTCAGAAGAAGAGCGTAAGTTTCTAGAAGGGTGTACACATTGGTGAGGTCAGATAGGTATTTCGGACTGTTGGTAAACAACGAAATGTAGCATAGAGAGAAGATTTTGTGTTTGATTCTGGAGCGAAAGGGTAGCCAATGGAGGGTACCTAGCAGGGGGAAGGAGTGCTCGGTTCTTGGTACTCTAAGGATGATCTGAGCAACGGTGTTTTTAACTTTTTGAAGTTTCTGTAGTAGATATTGAGACGAACCAGATAGAAGAGAATTACAATAGTCAAGTCTTGAAAGTACTAAGGAGCACACAAGTGTTTTAGTGGCGTCAACAGAAAGAAAGTTGCAAATGGAGATGATGCGTCTCAGTTCCAGATATGCAGCCTTGCGTGTGTTCATGACGTGTTGGTGTAATGAGAGAGAACTGTAAAGAGTGACATCTAGGTTTATTACTTATAATTTGAATTTAATGTTGGTCTTATTGATACTTGTTGTCTGAGGTAAAGGATGAGAATGAGAGGGTCTTTGTGAGGTAATCAGAATGGCTTCAATTTTATCTTAATTCATCTGCAGTTTGTTTCATATCAGAAATACACTTCTTTATGCCTCAGATGGTAGCGTCGACTTTCAGTTGGGTGACTAGATTTACACATTTGAGTGTCATCAGAATACAATTAGTGAGACACCGGATTATGATCTATAACACATGAAAGTGGCTGAGTGTACAGAATGAGAACGGGTCCGAGAACAGAACCATGTGGAACGCCAAAACGAAGACTAAGTGTACTGGATTGTTTTCCATTTACGGACATAATTTGTATCCTTTAGGCTAAGTATGACCTGAACCATTGTTCGGCTGTATCACGAATACCAAATACACGGTGGAGATAAGTCGAGTAGGGTGAGAACTGAAATCTTTCCACAATCTAAATCAGAGAGAAGGTCATTAACTACTTTCAGAAGGGCAGTTTCAGTACTGTAACAAGGTAGGTATGCAGACTGAAAATTATTGAAAAGATAATATAAATTCAGATGAGATACAAGATGGGACAGAACAACTCTTTCTAAGAATATTTACATAAATGGGAGGTTCAAAACACTGCGGTAGTTTTTTTTTTAAAAATCGTATGGTCAAGCGTTGGTTTTATCAACTGAGACTTTACAATTGCAGTTTTGAATAATGATGGGAATACCCAAGATGAGAAAGAAGTGTTAATAAGATGAGTTATTGAAGGCAATATAGAATCAAAGCACTCTAATAGCACTGATGTAGGTATCTTTTCAAGTTCACACTCTACATCAAGATTGTACTGAAGAAATCCATAGAAACAAGCTCAAATACTGTTAAAGGGAGCCTTTGAAATTCTGTATCATAAGTGTATGTTCCAAAATCTAAGCTAAACAGAGAAAATCTAAAAACTCGACATATGAAATCGAACTTTCAACTCAAATAATTTGATTCAAAGTGTGAAACTGGAATTCTCGACGTACAACATTGAAATTTCAACCGCCGCTGCGCAATTTTAAAGTAAAAATCTAAAAGCTCGACCTATGAAATGAAATTTGCAACCACCGTTGTGTAATTCAACGGATACAATTTAAAAACTCGAGATATGAAGTGGAGCTTTCAACGCAAACACTTTTATTCAACATGTGAAACTGGAATTGTCGACATTCAACATTGAGTTTTCAACCACCGCCGTGTAGTTCAACAGATATAATCTAAAAACTTGACCTAGAAAATGGAACTTTCAACCACCGTTGTGTAATTCAACAGATACAATTGCAAAACTCGAAATATGAAATGAAACTTTCAACATCAACAATTTGACTCAAAATGTGAAATTGGAATTCTCGACGTATGACATTCAAATTTCAACTACTACCTTCCCATTGGACCAGCTTTTGTCCGCTACTGCGCCTCATATTTTTGCGCATGTTTTTCGACGATAACTTTTTTAAAATTGTAATCTGACACAAAAGTGCCAATGGCAAAGCTATTTCAGGACATCTACCGCCAAATTCTAATAAAAGCGTCCCATCTTATAAGAACCTAAACTTACGTCGCTGATCAGATAACAACTTTGTAAATTTTTAGATTTTCGCAGAAAAACCGAGCCCGTTAACCCCGCCCAATACCGGCATAGTTTTGAATAAATTAATACAAATTACCCTTAAATAGCCTTTATCTGCATGTCTATATTATTTTTTTTATTATTCATATATTGGGTCTCTCTAGGGAACTCATGCATTTTTAACTGTCCATATTTTAGTATACTAATTCGTTTTAGTCATGCGATGTACGACTCGATTCTTTTTCGTAATATTAATTAAATAAGCAATTCACAATATCTAAACACTGCTACGGAAAAAAATCTGTTTGTGCTTTGTAATATTTCTCGGTTAAATCTTTGTTCTTCTAGCAGGGCCCCACTCATTAGAAGTCGTCAGTGAACACAAAGCAGGATGTGATATTAAAGCTGGGAAAGCCTCGTCTCTTGGTTTCTTTGTTATGATAATGTTCTCGCGTGCAGTCTTAACAGGAGTAATGTAGTTGGATAGAAAAGGACACGTTATAGCAATTTATTCGACATGACGTGGGTGTTCGGCGTGATTTTTGGATTGCAAAAATGTCAAAAATTTGCACAATTGTTATTTGATATGCAACGTAAGTTTATGCCCTATAATTTATGGGAACTTCTCAAGAAGTTATCCTTAGTCGTCTTAATCAAACTTTGTCACTGGCATTTTCGATCAAATTGCAAACAAAAGAATGTTATCGCCAAGAAATATCTGCAAAAGGTATCTGGAACCCTGACTGACTAAAGCGTTCTGGAGGCGGTCGATCTTACAGGCAAAATGTATCTGGAGCCCTGATTGACTAGAAGCGTTCTGGAGGCGGTCGATCTTATAGGCAAAATGATTTGCAATTTTACCACCCACTCCCCATTCTCCACCCCTTTAACAACTGATCGCTCTGATAAGTGAGAAACTTACATCATTACCAACTAGATTACCTTAACAGGAAACTAAATTAGGTTATTGGATGGAGCTCCTAAAGGATGTGGCTTAAGTAGGACATGCCTAATCACCAAAAACGAAATGAAGAGTCACTTGAAATGGATGATATTCCACAATACCTCATAACAACACAATGAGTATTATCAGAGTGATGTTAGGTTACACTAAAATTGAGATTTTCAGTAATAATATTTGTTAAATGTTCCTTTGACTTCATTTTTGGTTCCCTTACGTTACTTTTTGGTTACAACTCGTTCATTTTCGGTTCATATTAATTCATTTCCAGTGATTCTTCGTTCATTTCGTTTTTTGTTGATTAGGCATGTCATACTTAATAATAATAATAATAATAATAATAATAATAATAATAGAGGACTTAGTACAGCGCCTAATCTTTAGAAGCTCGAAGCACTTTACAATATTAGTTAACACATAAGGACATATATATATATATATATATATATATATATATATATATATATATATATATATATAGAGAGAGAGAGAGAGAGAGAGAGAGAGAGAGAGAGAGAGAGAGAGAGAGAGAAGATTACAAAAAGAACACCATGAAAGTACAAACAAAAACATGATGAAAATAATGAAGCTAAGGAAGCATTGCTAAGTCTTAAGTCTGTTCTTGCACTCGAAATAGGTGATTTTTCAGAACACTCTTGAATGAGATCACAGTGTTGTTGTGTCTAAGTTCAACAGGCATTTAGTTCCAGGCAGCTGGTCCCTGGTACGCAAAAGAACGTAATGGGAATACTGGTGTTGGAAGAGGAGGGTAAGTATCTAGAAGGGGTGTACACGTGGACGAGGTCAAACAGGTATTTTGGACTGGAGGTAGTCAACAAACTATAGCACAGAGAACAGATTTTGTGTTTAATTCTGGAACGAACAGGTAACCAGTGGAGGGTACATAGCAGGGGGAGTAGCGCTCAGTTCTTGGTACTCTGAGTGTTATGGCTCTAGGTCTTAAAACTATGTAACAGAAAGAAAGTGGAACCATCAATGTAAGTAAAATCAAAAAGCAATTCATTTCCAGACAATTAAAGTGAAAATTCAAAAGATACATACAATTTGTCAGTTAAATTCCAAATAATCCTAAATGCTGTAATCACAAGTCCAAAATAATAGAATGTTTCAAATGAATTCAAATAGCTTTGAATGTCCTGATGTACCACAAAAATGTAATCCAGAATGCATTTGAAGGAGTTCACATAAATCCCAAAATCATGTATTAATCTAAAAGTCAATGAGTACTTTTATATTTCCAATGAATATTGTAAATAAGTAATCCCAATCAAATTATATCTGATTTCAACAACACAACTAAAAGAAATTCCTTACAGACTGATCTTTTTTAGAACTAATATTATAGAATAGGAATTAATGTGTTTACCAAAGTCTGTATATAAATACACATGCCTACATGACTTATGTCACATCAGAATATGAGTAATAATAATGGAAAATACTGGTTTACCTGAAATATGTCATAAAAGTCTAATCGAAATGCCTATTAAATAATGTACTACCTGACACATATCACGACTTACAAGCATTGACAAAAGTTAAGTGTGTATTTTCAAATAACCATACAACTTACAATCATAAACAAAAGTTAAGTATGTAAGCATCATCCATAACGTAAGGATGACAAGAGCAGCTGTGTTTTGAACTTTTTGAAGTTTATGTAGAAGATACTGAGACGAACCAGATAGAATTACAACAGTCCACTGTAGAGAGTACTAAGGAACACAGAAGTGTTTTAGTGGCATCAACTGAAACAAAATTGCGAATGGAGATGATGCGTTTCAGTTCCAGATATGCAGCCTTGCATATGTTCATGACATGTTGGTGTAATGAGAGAGTACTTTCGAGATTGACATCTAGGTTTCGTACTGATTGTGTGAATTTAATGTTTGAGTTGCTGATACTTATTTATTGCATGTGAATGAGAAAGTCTTTCTGTGGTGATCAGAATGGCTGCAGTTTTGTCATCATTCATCTGCAGCTTGTTACATGTCATCCATGACTTCACATCTGAAATGCACATCACTACGCCTTGGATGGTAGCATTAACTTCAGTTGGGTGGCTCGATTTGTATATTTGGGTCTCATCAGCTTACAATTGGTGAGACACCGGATGACGATATATGACACTTGAGAGAGGGCTGAGTGTATAGAATGAAGAGGATGGGTCCAAGAACAGACCCCCTATGGAACACCAAAACATAGATCAACTGGGCTGGAATGTTTTCCATTTAGGGACACAATTTGTGCCGTATCGACTAAGTATGACTTGAACCATAGTACGGCTGTATCGTGAATGCCAAATACATGCTGGAGATGGTGAAGTAATATATCATGATCTAGTATGTATAATTCTGCAGACAAGTCAAGGAGGGTGAGCACTGTAATATTTCCACTATCCAAAGCAGAGAGAAGGTCGTTACTACTTTCAGAAGGGCAGTTTTGGTACTGTGGCGAGGGCGGTATGCAGACTGTAAATTGCTAAAAAGACTATTTAAATTCAGATGAGACACCAGTTCGGCAGAACAACTTTTTCTAAGATTTTTGACATGAATTAGTTAGAAACAGTGCGGTAGATTTTTTACAATCGTTAGGGTCAAGCGTTGGTTTCTTCAACAGAGGCTTTATAATTGCAGTTTTGAAAAATGATGGGAATTCCCCAGATGAGAGAGAAGTATTAATAACATCGGTTATTGAAGACAATGTTGAATCTAAGCACTCAAGCAGCAGTGATGTCGGAATAGGATCAAGTTCACATGACTTTGGGGAACTCTTCCTCAGGATTGTACGTAAGGAATCCGTAGAGACAGACTCAAACGCTGTTACAAGTTGCCTTTGAAAGTATGTATTACAACTGTGTGGTGATGATGGGTCGACTGAAATTGTGTTGGCAAGTTGATCTCTAATGGTTTGCACTTTATCACTGAAGAAATTTGCAAACAGGTCTGGAAGTTCGACCGGGGAGAAGGTTGTTGGAAGTGGTATACATTTGTTCCTTGACATTAGCTTGTTGGTAATATCGAAGAGCTCTTTGCAGCTGGAGCTTTCAGTGATCTTAGTACTAATATAGGTTGATTTCGCTGTATGAACAATGTTTGTGACATTCTTCTTAGTGGCTTCATAGATTTGGTTATGAATAGTAAGACCGGATGAAACCCAAAGCCTCTGAGCATTACGGCGTTCTCTTTTAGCAGTGCGAAGTTGGTCCCTAACACTATTATACCATGGCGAACACTTCTGAATGGATACTCTGCACTTGGTTGCTGGGGCATGTTTGTCAAGCAATGAACGAAATCACTTATCAAGTTGTTCTGCTGTAGGAGGTAACAACGTTGTTAGGTTTGCTTGGATGTCATGCATTAGTAGGGTTCTATCAATCATACGGATGTTTCTCTTAGTAGCAAACAAAGATGGAAGATTAGGAACTGATACGTCAAGATGGCATATGACACAGTGGTGATCTGATTTTCACTTCATCGACTTCAAAGATAAATTATAAACAAAAGAGCTAATAACTTTTGTTTACTTTTTATATATTTTGTAATTCATTCATTGTACATTCAGAAATGGTATTGCCTACTCTGGCAAAATTTGTTTTCTCTATTTTACTAACTGCTAAAAGTAGTGTACTTTGAACTAATTCAGGCTGATTTTTCGAGCACATGGGAGCTGCCATTTTTGTCAGCCGTGTGCTTAGATCATGTACAATTTCCACAAGTACAATATGTAAAGAAATTTCAGCCACAGTGCATGAAAATAAGCATAGGGGTATGCCAACATTCTCTTCATTGTGGATTTTGCAAATTCAAACAACTTTACCTTACACCTATCACTCTCTCAGAAGTAAATACTATCTGTAGAGCGGCCTCCTTTTGTAACTGTACATACCTAATGATGATCACTAATCCCAAGGAGAATAACTCCAGAATCAACATCTATATGCAAGTCGGACACGTATATATGATCAATTAATATGATTGTGTCTTTCGATTCACGAGTTGGTTTTGTGATTGGTTTATACATCCCATAAGTATTCATTGTGTGCTTTAATGTAGACGTTTAGATTCATCAATATTAAAATCCCCCATTGCATTTAGATTGTCATATTTTGTATTACATTCCTCCATCACTGATTCAAAAGTTGAGTTTTGGGGGTCTATAAACAACTACATATGAATTACTGGATGCGTTTACTGGTTTTACCTCCAATGCTATCACTTCTAGTTTGTCTGCTTTGATATTGCCATGTTATTCACATCAAGATTTTCAGTACCATATACTATAATACCATGACGATTTCGGTCTTTTCTGAAAGGCCTATATCCACTTATTCTATTGAATACAGAAAGAAAGTCGACAGCGATGGCCATGAATTTAAAATACTTGACATTAATAATTATATTATATATCTTTTTTTGTCTTTTAGAACTGCAATAAAGTTACACTTGTATAAACTTGTACTTTCAGTTGCAAGTACTTCATGTTTATAAAATACATGTGAAATTCAGCTTCTAATGAGTAGGGCTGAAACGGTTAGTAAAGTCCTTAACCTAGGCATGTGTAACTTCCTCCAGGGCGCGGGTCGGATAGCGAATTTTACATGTACTCGTATGATGTAAATATAACCAGATAAAACCCGGTCGCGAATGCGGCCCGCGCGCCGTAGGTTGCACATGCCTGCCTTAACCGGTTACACGTAATACATTAGCTAAATCATAACCGGTTAATCGCAATAATAAAATCGCAATCATAAAAACATCGTATGTGATGAGCGTTAACTGGCAAGAAATACAGCATAATCAAAGTGTCCAATTTCTAAATAAAGTGAAATTTACGTGTTTATTTTCTTCTTCTTTCTGAAAGAAATATATTTCACTCTTGCTTGTGCATGAGCTCCAGGTATACATTCTACCTTTAATTTTTTTGTTATATTTCCCTCCATTTCATGCAGTAATCACTGCCAATCAAAGTACTAAAATAGGGTTCGCATGTTTGTGAATGCATGAATGTGTGTACATATTTGCGTAAAGTGTGAAAAAAGATGTCATTAGTCTTATTCTGTGTCATATCTTAGAATATCAGATTACGGTACATGTATATGACTGGACTGGTAACAGCTCGATGTTCCGAAGGTTCATTTGTTCCAAGGTTCATAAGTCCGAACTTCCAAACATTGTAGCCCAAAGTTTCATTGTTCCGAAGGTTCGTAAGTTCGAAGAATATAGGGGTCAATAGTCCGAAGGTTAATTGATTCGAAGGAAAAGGTTGAATGGTTCACAAGTCCGAAGGTTCGTTAGTCCGTTGGTTATTGACAACAAGCGGTTCATTGGTCCCAAGGTTCATTAGTCCGAAAAAAATTGAAAAAGGGTTCACAGGTCGTAAGGTTCTTTGGTCCGAAGGTATTTGAAAATGAGTTCATTGGTTCGAACATTCAGTATTTTCATTCTTTCATTTAATTTGAATCTTCGGGTTAACACACCTCCGGATGATTTAACTCTTCGTTCGGAACAATAAACCTTCGGATCATTGAACCCTTCTTTTGAACCAATGAACCTGGTGACTGTCGCACTTTCGAACCACTGAGCCGATTACGCTTTGATTGTTTAGAGGACATATAGAGTCGTTTTTGGTAAGACCGTGCGTTTGTTTTAGGTGGAATAAACTAAGGAGACTTGGTATGTATGCATTGTTACAAACATGAGCGAAGGGTTGGAAGGAAAAAAAAAACACACACACACACAAAAAGAAAACAAAAACACGGGTGTGAATTGCACCAGGCTGCTCCATTGATAGATATTGGATCGAATTAGTACTCAGTCGACGAAGGAGGTAGGGGTACTAATATTAGTACTAGGACAGTTACAATATTTCTTTCAGTAGCTATGAAACGGGTTGGCGGAAATATTTTGCGTTAGTCAGTCAGTAAGATTGATTGATAGGGTAAACAGTAAGTCCCTTTTTTTGTTTGTTTGGCGACTTGAAACAGCAATATTTTAAAAATGTTAGTTAACATTCGCATCTAGTAAAGAGAACGGTCCTCTAAGTAATAGATTGAAGAACCTGCAAAAACAGTTTTTGTGCCGCATAGCTCAAAACTTGCGATCAAAAACAGAAAAAGGAGTAAAATATCTATCTAGCAATTATAATGTGTGCAACTGGAAGGAATCTTAAAAAGATTTGCAAGTGCTGCTCATTCTACATTTGTTCTCAGCATTTTACAAGCGAAAACAATAGTCGTAAATCCATCTAAACATGAAAAATGACAAAGATATATAATTTAGGGAAGGGAAAGCTTATGCAATGTGGTGCCAATTTACCATGAGGCGATATTAGGAAAATGAGAGAGAGAGAGAGAGAGAGAGAGAGAGAGAGAGAGAGAGAGAGAGAGAGAGAGTAACTTTTGACTT
Source organism: Margaritifera margaritifera (assembly GCA_029931535.1). Taxonomy (NCBI): domain Eukaryota; kingdom Metazoa; phylum Mollusca; class Bivalvia; order Unionida; family Margaritiferidae; genus Margaritifera; species Margaritifera margaritifera. The sequence continues at coordinate 1,724,606 of JAQPZY010001537.1, read as the reverse complement.
ATCGATGAACGAAGGAGATATAAAAACTGCCTTATCGATGAGCGAAGGAGACATAAAAACAGCAAACACCAAGTATAACATGGCCTCAAGATTATGTTAGGAGATATTGGGCGACATTTAAAGGGGTAAAAGCCCTCTCCCCCCTCCCGCGCCCTTTATCATCTCATCTAACTGTATGAATGACTTTAATTTTTTTGGTGGGTGTGTCTTTCTAAGAACAAAAAAAAGGTTATAGTTGTATTTATTGTCTCTTTGTGACATATACAAAGTTTAGAAAATAAACCTTCAGACAACCGAATTGCGCTAATGCAAGGAAAATCTACAGTAGTTTGTAATTCTATATGTAACAAAGAGGCCCCACTCTGCTATTAGAGTCTCTTTTGTAAATCGTCTATTTACCGCAAAGCTGTTGGAATAGTTGGTAGTAAAACATAACTACTTTACCGCAGATGAGTTTGACATTTTGCATTATATTGTTTGGAGACACATTAAAATAAGGCAGAAGTGGTATACAAATTGAGAGTACTGCACCATTCATTGTTTTGAAATTTCAAATCTTACATCCCTATAGGAAAACGTTTCTGGACCACTCATTTTTTTAATAACATATCCCAAGATCCCTTGACTATAATATACAATGGTGCAGTCTTACAAAATGATATGCAGAACCAGTCATCCAAATTAAGCCATACATTCATTTTTGTAATTTTAAATCTCATATTCTTTTTTAAACAAAAATGCAATCAGGTCCCTGGATCGTAGTGTACATTTGTGCTATTTTAAACATTCCCAGCCACTCATATTTTTAAAAACAAAAATACTCCATGTCTCTGGACTATGGTATATATTGGTGCTGGCTTACACATTGATATGCATAGGATATGAAGACACTTAGCAAAGCACAACACTGTTTTGATTCCTTTTCACACAACATAAATAATGTCACAAAGATAAATTGTATTGAATTAAACAGTTTCATAGAATTATATAAATATTTCACGAGTTTAACATGTAAGTAACACTGTCAGTATCAAACAAGATATTCTGCAATGCCGTAGAAAACATGCTGATTTACATAGTACATTCAACGATGATAACATCAAGGCAAGCAGTATTAGCCGTACTAACAAGATGGTTAAAACATTTGCAGTATGAGAAGGACTAAATTACGTATTTGATGTGAGTCAATACGCAGATTTATATTTGGCTAAATTTACAGTATAATTTGAAGATCTCGTAAACTTTTAAAGGTCAATCTGCAATGATTCAAAATAAACAGATATAGAATTTTTTGAGAACAATACATAGTGACGCAGTATATGAAGTATCTTTTTTTCACCCTCAATCATAAGAATTGCAAAACATTCACATAAATCTGCAATCATTCATACGTTTGGAAGGATTAAAGAAACGTTGCAAATTGTTGAAAATAATAGTTGTAGATGGGATTGCTATTGGCTTGTTGATAATATCTAAAGATAAATTATCAAGCGTAAGTTATTCTCTGGATGTTTTTATACCATTTTAAATGAACGATGTTGAAGATTTTGCAGAGCAAGAACAGTATCAAAGACATCTTTACTACGATCTTAAAATTCAAATTGCTTTCACAAATATCGATCAACTGTGGCATCAAATTAAACGTGACAAAAAAGAAAATATAAATAAATAGTCTGATTTTAAATAAGGTTTAACTGAACAATCTACTTACACATTGCACAAGCATGCGAGAAAAGATTTTCCTGCAAAAGGAGTTATGTTAGTAACATGTATAATCATTTGCAGTCAGACATTGTTGACATGATCTGTTCAAGTTGTATGACTGCAACATCTTTAGGACATCCAAATTTGTGGTTACTTGTATCTAGGCTGAACAAGGCACCATAAAGGATAAATTGAGATATTTACTGTCAAGGGCAGGTAAGCGCAAAATGCTGGCACTGAAGCTTCACAACCTTTTATGCATGGAAAGAAGTTTAGAATACCACTTCACTTTCAGATACTAACAGATCATAATCCAGTGTATCCTCGTGCTCTTCATCCAGATTTAATATTAAACGTAACATTTTCAAAAGCCTATAAAGTTGTTGAAGGTGGAAACCAAGACTATAAACTGGAAAACATGTACCTTCAGTACGATATAACTACTTAAAAAAATACATACAAAAATGGAATTGCTTTCTTTTGCCACTTTATTTCGAGGGAAAGAATCATCGACATAGCAGCCAGTACTACTTTAACGAATCTCACATTTCATTCCTCCAGAATGGGTTAAAGGGTGTTTTGATACTGTGTAAAAGAGGTGGAGAAAGTGATCAAGGAAAGTTTTACAGATGAAGAAAAGAAATTTTTTGTGACAATAGGTTTTCCAAATATAGTTTATTTTCGAGGTTTTGAATTGATACCACAGTTTACAGAAGCCTCTAAGTATTTCTTTGAAAACAATAGAAACTCACACACACACACACAAACACACACACACACACAAAAATTAGTAACGTAAATGTTAAAAATTGTTACACTGATAACCATTGCATCTGGCTTGATATGAGAAGTACACTTGATAACAGATTGCGTGGCAGTGGTCTTAATTTAGATAAGTGGCTAGAGTTACTGATTGATGTTTACCAAGGAAACAATTTTTTTTTAGACTGATGATTGTATGCAATCTTGGCTAGGTGAAAAAGAAAGCAACTAATCTAACCAGACTAACTATTAGTGGTAGACATTTTAAAATATCAGTATGTGTGATCGTGCAGAGGTACAAGTCTGGTATTGGTCTTCTACATCAAGGACATAAAAACAGAATACGCAAAAAAAAAACATGGAAACTATCTTCACTGAAAATGAGAGAGATTGTTGATCGTTTGAAATAGAACAAAAGAAACAAGATTTTAATCAGACTTGATTTTGCTTTTCAATACAATGTGCTTACATCCTAGATGTGTACTGACTTCGGCATGGTTACGTGTCTGTAAGGTAATGTGCTTAAGTTGTCAACCAAAAAATGCTGTATCAGTGTATATTTCTTTGATTAATAGTCGTGTACATTTCCATGTATTTTCAGGCTGAAATGTTCCATGATATCGTGTACATACTCTGAAACGTCATTTGATATGTCTGAATCGTTAAGTGATTAGTACAACTTTTGTATCGGTTGTTTGGCTGTTTCATTAAACGTTTCTAAAATATTCATGTATTTGTATGGGTAAACGTCTTTTCTAAAATATTTAGGTATTTGTATGGGTAAACGTCTTTTCTAAAATATTTAGGTATTATTTTTGTAAACTGTTTTACTGTCTCTATGAATTTTCATCACTTAAACTTTCAGCCATCTATTCTATAAACTCCCCCGTTAATCTAAAATTATCCACAAATCTAAATGTCCTTTTAATTGTTATTTCTTCACCTTCTTTCATGAACGTATTAACTATGAAATCTTTGCCGAATGAAATATATTTCTCGTTGTTTGATATTATTTTTTACCTCCTCGTGTGGATCATTTTTAGTCCATGTTTTGACGAATATATGAATGTCATAATCTGTAAAGTTATGATTGAATTGTTTGATATATTTGGGATATTTGTAATTTAAATTGCATTACATATGAGATTGACCATAAAGTGTGTCAGTTAAGTCATCGTGGTCTCTTACTTTATTTTTAAATTATTTTTTTGACACAGATATGACATATATTTGTTGAATTAGACTATATTTCATCTTCCTCTGTGAATGCCATTGGTTTTTTAAAAACGATTCTTGGATTAGTTCTATGTATACTCGTTTGTAGTCTTACCCAACGCATCGTACAATACCTAAAAACAGGCGTCGGTATCTCTGTAGACTATTGGTCATGTGTCTTATGTGCGACAATTTAGGTACAAACTGGACCCTCATAAAATGTCTTTGGGTGTTTTTATTTTGTTTTATATTTATTTTTGGTTTTGTTTAGTTTTTTGTTTGTGCGCGATCGTGCTGTGCGGTTCGTTATCTCTGGCACGATAATTTATTGAATTCTGGGTCGACTTCGGCTAGACATTCTCTTGGAATTGGTTCAGATGTGCTTTTTGCATCTGGTACGATTCTACATTTGTATTTATTACCGCTTTTCAGTTGCGTGTCAGTTTCGTTTTTTACTTTTTGATTCTGGCACGATAAGGCTTTCAAAATCAAAATAGACATTATACAGAGCTTTCAAGTGACGCTGATAGTTTCTAATCTGTATGCATTATATCTATCGAGTTATCAACATTGTATCATAGTCTTTTGTGTACTGATAATTTTTCTGGTTCATTGACAAAAATTAAAGCATGCCTTTTACTGAATTATTTCTGTCAATGATGCCTATTTATCTGTGATGACGCCAACTTTGAAAAATGCTGTATTAGAACGTAATGGAACTTTGTCAGAGCAACCGCATCGAAATATATTTAAAATGTCGACATGTAATTTACTCTCTATTTAGTTATTCTAACTGAATTGATGTAACTTATTTCCATGCCGTTATCTCTCCCTTCCAATATGTTATGCTTATTTTTGGATATATCAAATTTCGTTTTCATTTTTTCAATATCCTACATTTTCACCGGACATTTGTCAAAATAATGACTCTATCTAAGTTGTATTTTAATGGCCTAGCTACACGCTGACTTGTTTATTTGAATACACTCTATCGTCAAAAAATTAAACACCTATCTTCTTTTTTAAGTTTATTTGGATTTTTAAAAAAATCCATCCATACAAATATATGTGTGCTCCCCTCTGAGCCGTTGATATGTATGAACCATGTAAAAAGTTTCAATTCTGCCAAACACCCACTTGTGATTTCGCTTATTTGCTGTCGAAATCTGGTATGCTAAATAACATAATCCATATCAGCTCTGTTCAGTATAATTAGAAATATTGTCTTGAGTTAAAAAAAATTATTATCAACTCGTTCTACCACCTGGGTGGGTCGTTTTTTTAAAAATCTGATCGTTAAGTCTAGCTGTTCTTTTACAGAATCAAATTGCCGAACTTTTTTTTACTGATGCTCTTCTTCAAATCTGGTTCAATATTACTGAAAAATGCATACAAATCGTCATTGTTACGGACGTAAAATCAGTACTCAATGAAGTTTCTCTTATATGAATCTCTAAGACCTTATGCTATGATTCTGTTTAAATTTTGACTATTCATACGTCTCAAGTCTTTTGTAATTGTAACACATATTAAATGGATTGTAATTTTTTTTCTGTCTTGTTTTTATATTGGTAAATCGATTACAGACGTCTTCATTTTAATTCATATAATTATAAATATTTCAATACATATTTCCAAATTTTGATAATATTTAGCTGTACTTATTTCAATATATATTGAACTATTTTGCATGTGTATTAAAAATGTCTTCTTCGACTTTTATCATAAATTTTCGCAAAGTACCCACCTTACTGGCCATAGATTTCTTCTCCTGTTGATAGATATATTGGAACTGTGCCACTTACACCCGGAGGTCGAGGCCACATTTTCTATACCAGATATTTATCTACGCTCTGTTATTGTATTTTGTGCACTGCGTATTGCGTACACATAGTGACTGCAGAGTATATTTGATGTACGTTTTATTTAATGTCCGAGATGTTGACAGCGGTGGTTCTCAATTTGGATAGAATAGAAAAGTAATAGTCAAACCGCAGATTTCTGGTTTTGAAATACAACACTTATACGTCTGCAACACGTACAACTTCCTTTTTAAAAGTATAAACTACCAACACTGTAAAAATCACTTGGATACTTGCAGATTACAAAGGGTGTCTAAAAGGGACAATAAGATTAAAATATCACAATAGTAATCTCGTGTACACATTCACTAAAGCGATACTGCAGAATTCTCTCGAATCAATCAGGTTTGCTGATTTTTCAAACCAAAATTGTAGCATTTATTCAAGTTATATTTCAAATTGCTTGCCGCAATATCTTTTTTTTTCTCACTATGTGCAGTATATTTTGAAATAGTATAGAAAAATATTTTTAAACACATAATTCAAAAAGTATATTGCCTGCAACTTCATATCTTCAGAAAGTAAACTAGCAATTTGACTCAACCTTGCATCACATTTTTTCCAGCAAGCAGCAGGGGACTGGGGCAGAGCCCAAAACGAACCCTTATTTCGATCACACGTCAAACGCATGCAACAAAAAGAAGGCCCCGCGGGTCCAAGGCCCGTCACCGCGATGCAAGCGGCCTCAGATTAGAGGCGCACGGTAAGGGGTGATAGGCAACCAACATGCAGGATGAAGCGATGGCCGCAGTCGGTAGCTGGACGCGCCGCCACCCGCCAATCAAAGCCCAGGACCTGCCGTTAACGGTCTACTTCTACCGGGTAGTGTACCTCTACCTGACGCGGGCGGAGGAGCAGGACCTTAGCGTTGTACGAGGCGGCGATGGCGCACGGGAGCCCCACGCCGCGGATCGTACGGTGGGCCTTTCGGTGGTGGAGCACGTATAGCTCTTACTTTAGCAGCTTTGTACAGCCGGTATAGCGCCCTCTCAGCTCGTCGACAAGGCCGCACTGGTAGGTGGAAAGCCACTCTTATTGATGGTCATGGCCCCAGAGGCTAGCGAGTAGTCGCTGTGGGCGTCGTGGAGCTCTTCTGGGTATTCTAGGTCAACCTCGAAAAGGTAGTCCTTTGGCGTGTCGGGGGCCAGGTAGCCTAGTCGTTCTTCTGCCAGTTCGGGGTCCACCCAGTGGAATCCGCCGGTTGACTGGCACAGCATCTTGGCTCATCCTTACAAGTTGTTGGTGTTAAGGTAGGTGATCCGGCTCGTGGGCTTGACTTGGTCGTGGCCCGGGCATGGAGCGTTGTTCGCCTTCGCGTGCCGCCTACTGAACATCGAGATGCAGTCGCACCGAAGGACTGCTGGGGGAGGCGTGCGGCAAGTTTTTTCAGCTGCTGTTGAGGAACTGGAGGCTGTCGATGAACTGAAACTGGCCCAGGGAGAATGTCATATACTTTTTCATGATGTTTGGGATGGAGTAGATGTTGACCGTTGACTCCGTTCCTAGTGCCTCCATCTACAGGTGGCCGTCGTAGTGTCGTAGGCTGTGGAATACGACCGGCGCCTTGGTTTTTCCGGACATCTTCGCAGCTGAAGGTTACACCTCCGTATCGATCAGTGATGTGACAGTGGTCTTTCACCCGGTAGTTTGCTAGGCGCTTTCGGCTGATGTGGCATCCCCTCGCGTCTTGGATCGTCTTGGTGTTAGCGGGCATCATGGCCATCAGGCGCGGGTTGGCTAACACCTCGCGGATGCCTACCATCTCGGCCTCTAGGCTCCGGATGAAGTTGGCTGCTGTGCTTTGTCCTCGGTACGACACCGGCTTATTGGTTTTACCGTCGTAGCGGAAAACCACGTAGTAGAAGCCGCAGGGTGGCTGTTTGGCGGTTTTCTGGGTGTCGCTTTCGAGAGGGGATTGCTGTCATGCCTTTCCACAGGCACGTTTAGGGCCTCAAAGTCCGCGTAGATTACGTATGGCACAAGCATCTGGTGGAACGGGTGCTTGAAGTATAGCTTGTTTCTTTCCGAGCTCTGGCAGAACGGTCCTCTACGGCTTCGCACTTATGCCACGACAGTGTATCGCGTGATCCTCAAGTAGGTCGGGCCTGTAAAAGGCGCGGAGGCATCGGCAGCAAATGTGTTTCAGGTGCTCGAACTTGCTGGGGCTGTACGTCATCCGAGAAAGGTCTTTTATCCACACATAGTGCTGCCTTTCGACATAGGTTAGTAGTAACAGGTTAAGCGCCTTTTCAGAGACGCGGATGGGGTGGAGGGCCCGGTCCCAACCGAAGACACTTACGGCAATAGTGAGGTTACGGTTATCAAACTTGGTTATGGCGGACACCTTGATTGGAAACTTAAGCTTGCCAATTCGGGGCTTGCCATGGTACCGGCTGTACTTACTGGCACGCTTGGAGTGGTCGTTGGAGGGGTGTAGGGCGTACAGGACGGCCCATTTAAAGCAGTAGTTGTCCCAGTTTTCAACGTTTATGATAGCCCTTTTTGGAATCCAATGGGGCGTGGGAATGTACCCCTGGCCTAAAAACGGCCGGTACTGCAAAATGTGCAGCTCTATCGCCTCACATCTCACTAACCGCCAGCCTGAACCCTCGCCTTTGAACTTCTCCAGTCGCGCCTCGATGTTGGCCGCAGCATTGGTGGCCATACCCTCTAGGTCCTCGGATGATAACGTCACCATGGCTCGGTTGTTTCATAGAAAAACAGGTATCGGATTTGTCGACCTTAGCTTTCTCTAGTATGGTTATAAGAATGAAGTTAAGTTTGACCCCCTTCTAACCGATCTCCTGTTTTAAGATGTCCACCATGCCTGGGGTCATAGCTTCCAAGGGGTGGCCATTCGGGATCATGGCTAGGTTGTCCACCAAGATTTTTCTGGCGCCGGCTTTCCCGGTTGGACGCGCCTTGGGAACGAGTGGTGGAGGCTGGGCTTGTACTTGGGGAGGGAGGTCGTCTGGTAGGGGTTGGAGGCGGTGTAGCCTCTCAAGTGAGTTCTTTAGCTTTCCAGGTGGTATTTCGCCTTGCTGGGCGCCGGGAAGCCTTTGATAGTGGGGCTGGTTGTGGCCCCGTTGGGTCTTCTGGTATTGGCTTAGGCTGGGGCTTCGGGGGGTGGGGGCTGGTGCTGGCGTCGGCAGCTCGCGTACCATCTTGGGGTATTCCGGCCTGTTTATTCGCCCCTCCTTCTGAGCTGTGCTAAGCTCTAGAGCTCCCTAAGGATCTTCTCCAACCGCCTTCTCGCTTTCTTTCTGTGCGTCGTAACTTGTCCGCCTGGAGCCCCCTTCCACAGTGGTTGCATAACCGGTGCATGGCGAGGGTACCGGCCCCGCATTTCCAGCTGTGAAGGATATTGACTCCATACTCCGTGTAACTATATCGATGAGCGTGCACCGAACAATATGTGTTGAAGCAGCTGCGGCCGTACGGCGATGCCTTGCCCAACGGCATCCATTTGCAAATGGTTGTTCCCTGGCGTGGTATGTCTATGATGCTATGGTATAAAACCTGGCGTCTCTAATTGCCGCTAGGCGATAGCAGGCGGCCCGCCTTAAAGGCCGCGGGGCGCGCGGGTACGGGCTTTGGACCCGCGGGGCCTTCCTTTTGTTGCTTGCGTTTAACGTGTGATCGAAATGAGGGTTTGTTTTGGTCTCTGGCCCCGCTTCCTGTGGCTTGTCGCAAAAACGTGATGAAGGTGGAGTCAAGTTGCTAGTTTACCACTACTTCAGAACCTTTTGAGTCTTTCTAAAGGTTCAGACCAGAGTCTTCAGTCTAATATTTATTTCATGTAATAAATATTTTGTAATAAATATTTTGTACAAGTTATCTGCAATATTATAGGACTAAACAATCCAATATTATAGGACTAATTCTAAAACGGTGTTTCTAACTGTTCAGACCAGCGTCTAGAGTAACATAGAGAACAATTCCTTGATGTAGACAGAACACATGTGACATTCATAAAATTCCTCACTAGCTGTCTGGGCGACGAGCGAAAACCTGTATGCGTTGTATATACCTTAAAAATTTGATAGTGCCACTGTCTACAAGTCAGATTCTGAATGGCATAGTCTCTGCAGGAACATCATATCCTACATGAAACAGTAATAGACAAAAGTATGAGTGGTTTTGCATGTGAATATGTAAGACAGCACTAATGAATACTACAATCCAAGAACCTGGAGATATACTGTATATCGATAAAAAAAGAGAAGTGATCCAGAAATGTTCTCGTATAAAATTGCAACAAAAAAAAAAAAATGATTGTCTGAATGACTAGTCCTGCATTCCAATGTGTAAGACCACTAATGTATGCTATCATCCACAGACGTGGGAGTATTTTAACAAATATGAATGGTCCAGACATGTTTCGTATGGGATGCAAGATTTAAAATTGCCTCCCAAAAATGAATGGTGGTATACACTTAATTTATATACTACTGGTAGCAAAAAACAAGTTCGGATAGAGAATACCCATTTATCTCAATGTAGGTATGTTTCTAATTTTTTTTTTTAGAGCTTTTCAACAAAGATGAATTAAGAATTTGTCATATTTTTTTTTATATACTGTCAATATTAGCATTCTTCCATGCTTACTGCAGATGTATAGGCTTTGTATTATGCATATATGTCTTATAGCGATTTATGCACTGGTGTGTCGGATGATTATTATTTTTTTTGTGAATTAAAGGTTTACAGCTATTTGTGTTCTTAAAGAACATTTCCAATGAGTATCGTAGTTATATGTTATTTTCACTATGTTGAATTTTTGTAATTCTCTCTTACTGGAAGTCACATATTAAGTGTCATCTTCTTTGTAAATATTCTTCGTGTTATTTCCTTGCTGGAGGACTTGTGTTATTTGCTTGCTGGAAAGGAATTTTGGCCTATTGCAAAAAACAAAAAACAATTTAAAAAAAAAAAAAAAAATCTGCCCATCTTTCCATCTTCCCCATCTTATTCACAGGGCTATTTGTCTCCAAATAAGGAAGGTAAATTGTTGAGCAAAGTGACACAGCGTGCCAATATGCAGAATCATTATGTAAGCTTTAATAAAAAGATACATAAATAAATATCATTGTCAAATTATATAAAAATAATAGTCAAATAATGAACCAATAAAAGTAGTTTTGGGGAGTAAAACTAATTTTAATTAGGCAATATTTACCTACTGTTATTACGATATCTATTTTACTGGCGCTAGTTCCCATTATAAGCTAAAAAATACCCTCCCTGCATACATAACCTCTCTCTGGTTTGCCATCTAGCGGAGGTAGAATGAGGAGAAAGTGGAATGAGAGCGACAAAAGGCGTCTTTCATGATATTACCCAGAGATGAATTATTAAATTGGACCAAGACGTAGCCATTGCCGAGCCTCAAATGATTTGATTCTCTTGAAGGAAAGATCTCTCTTAATGAGAGATTGATAGGCTCCTCTTTTGAAAGTCAAACAAATCCACCTAGCAATGGTAGACGCTGAGACATCAAGGTACCTTTGTGAGGGATAAAGAGATATTTCCTACCATTCTTTTTTCTTTTTGAATGTCAAATAGAAACGTAAAACCTTGACCGGACAAAGAAGTCTCTCTAGATCATCCCTAGCACAAATGTTACTGAAACTAGGTTTGTTTGTGGGTTTAACGGCATTTTTCAGCACATGATAGGCTATTCATGGCGGCCGTATATTTCGTGGAGGAATAATCCGGAAAGCACAATAGTATAGTCCCAGCCTTTCGGACACAAGTTACAATTCAAAAAGAAAAAAACAAAGTTCGTGTTTTGTTTCGTGATGTAGTAAATTTGCATTTCGAAAACAAACAACAAAATCGTTTTTTTCATGGGCATAACACATAAACCTTTCATAAAGCAAAATTCATATTTTCTTGTATGGTGTCTTCTCCTGTTGCCGCGGCCTATAATTTTGTGAAGAAAACTAACTGTTACTGTTGCATTTGGTCCAATTTTAGTGCAGAACACTAACTTTTAGTGTTGCTGTAGCACGTATTTAGTGGAAAAACTGACTTTTAGTTTTTCAGTAGCAACAGCTGACACGTGACGTCACTTTTAATATATATATACACTCATGAGCGTTTCTACGATGTATCCTTGTTGTAGAGTTCGCGTATAGTATAACATGACTGAAAAATGGAGACTTTGTGTTGGGGTGCTCCTGTCGTGAATACTTCTTATATTTGGAGTGATAGCATGACTAATGTTGCTGTAGCGAGTACTCTTCCAGAGGTGAATGGTTAGAGACTTTTTTCAACGCCTAAAAGAAGAACAGACTTTTATTCTACAGGAAGAAGAGAAAAAGAGAAAGCAACATGAGACAAATAGGAAAACTTTGAACAGTGAACAGAAGAAGAGAGTGAAAACAAAACTGTTAGTGTGTTGCAAGACATTCTGGCCGAGTTAAAACACTTAACAAGAATTATCAAAATGTTTTGGAAAAAATAAGAGAAAGAGACCTACGCCTAAACCTACCACTATACAAATGTCAGCCACTACCACTGCTACTACCCCAGCAAGAGAAGGGATTGGTGGTTGAAAAGGTGTAAGACTGTTGCCATTGATGGTGTCAAGTCCGCAACTTTTTTCAAAACCCAACGGTCCTTTTTACGACCACCCAATTCTCTTAATAACGGAGATACTATTCACACCTTACTAAAATATGTGTTGTATGTTTGTGTATGCCTATGTCTTCCACAAAAAGTAAAACTTAAACCCCCAACCCTTCTTGTGCGATAGTATATACGTATGTTTGTAGGTATAATGGGTGTAAGAATTCTTCCCTTGCATGTGTGCGATTAGCATTTCTATAGATAGAAAATTCTTAAGTATTTCGTTTACCCTCAGATTCTTTGTGGTATATTTTATAAATAGTATATACAAAGACATGAGCCCCAACACTTTATATGTGCATGAAAAAACTTATTGTGTTAAAAGTGTTGCGAAAAAAGTGATGAATGCGAGTTGAGTGCCTCCGTGTGAAGAAGACATTCGTCGTACTTTATCTACTCTTCATACTTACCAAGAAGTGTGTATAGCATGTTTTGTACACCAACAGATTTACGCCTGGAAAGATATGCGTGACTGGAAAAGTCTTGGATTCAATGCTTGGACACAAGAAGTTGCTGATTATGCCAAAGACAACTGTGTGACTGATGAAAGAAAAGAAGAACATGCCCTTTGTGTTTTTAAAATATAAAATATTTTTGGTTGCTGTTACCCTATGAAGCAATTAAATGTATAAAATGTCTTGTGGCATTGATGAAATGTTAAAATTCTAAACACACCTCGAGAGTTATGGTTACATCCTCCGTTCTCAAAGTTCTTGACGAAAGGTCGGCTCGTCAAAGTTGGGCTACCCTGTATCTTCGCCACATCTTTACTATGTTGATTGTTGGACCTTGTGGTTCAAGCAAACCTCAATCTGTCAAACGTTTGTTCGAACACAAATCACTTTTGTTTGATTGATGATGGAGTAAAAAATGTAAATTAATAGAGTGGAGAAACTGATTTTAAATTAACTCGTGGTACCGATGTCTCATACAATACCTACTGCCTGAACTTGGGATTTTTCCATATCAGTTTCCGTGCACTTTACTTTTGGCATATCCCTTCTTCTTTATATTTTTTTCTTCACCTACAGTCTCTCTATACTTTGATCACTAACCATGCAGTCAATAGTTTTTTTGAATTGTATATTGATTAGATTATGAATTGTGTTTTATGACATGAACATTGGTGGTACATAAACTGTGTTGTTATGACATGGCCATATCTTGTAGCATGAACTGCTTTTTTAATTGTATATTGATTAACTATTAATTGTGTTTATGACATGTACATTGGTTGTACATAAATTGTGTTTTTATTACATGGGCATATCTTGTAGCATGAATTGTGTATATTTCTTTAATTGTATATTGGTTACACCATGAATAATGTTTCCCGAAATGTACCTTGGTTGTACCATGAACTGTGTTTTATGACATGTACCTTGGTTACACCATGAAAAAAAAAATAAAAAAAAATGAAACGTATTAAATGAATAAAATGTCTTGTGTTGTTGATGAAATGTTAGAATTCTAAAACACCCCTGTTATGGCTGCATCCTTCGTTCTCAAAGTGTTTTATGGCATGGCAATATGTTGGTAAGTAGAATTACATTATATGTTTTAGATTTTTATTACTAAGATAAGTCAGCCCTTCTATACCCCATGACTTTAGTATTTTTTTTCATCTCTATCGTCACACATTAGTGCATGCGCCGTTGGGTTTACAAAATATAATTTCCAGCTGGTAATCGCTAGGATTTACACTATTAAGTCTCTCTGGGAATTTCCCAGCCAGCGCAGCAATCACTTCGATTTATACAATCAAGGTCGCTACGGTAATTTCCAGCTAGGGCAGTGATCTGTATCGAGGATTACTTACCAATACCTGTCCTTAGTCGCTAGCGCGGTTCCGTATCTGTGCTCGTTTTTTTCCGGTGGTTTTCCATTTTCGCCAACATGGTCTCGGACTCCGCCATGGTAATGGTTTTATCCTCAGTAGCCATCGAGTACAGCTGCGCATTTGTGCTGAGACTGCTTTGTGTCGCCGCGAGAAGTTCTGAATAAACACGTATTCGCGAATGCAATCGTAATAAAATTATTTTACTAGTACAGCCCGCGACACCAGTTACTATCGATATAGCTCCAACAACAATTCCGATTGGTGCACCTATAATAGTCGCCGTCGTTGTGATTCCAGCAACACCAAGGCCAACAGGTGCTGCCGCGGCAAACCCACAAATAGCATCAACGACCACAAACAAGCGTTTGTATTTCGTGAGCAGCGCGGTTCTCGTAGCGATTTCGTCTCGCAGTTGCAGTTCCGCTTCGATTATTTTTTCACGTCGGTAACATTGAGGGTCCATTATAATTCTTCTATTAATAATATAATTGTATAGTACAATTGCTCGACAGCCATGCCTTGTTCAGATACAACACTCACACACACTTTTAACCAATTACCCTTTTTTACTGGTACAACTGCTATACAATCAAAGAAAATATCTTCATGTGGAATACTTAAGTCTCCAGCAATTGTGGTTCTGGGGATACGACACCACGTTCACTTAGATCCAGATTGCTTACTTCCTTGTTTATCTCTTTGCCCAAGAACCGTTACACGAGCAAGTGCGTCCTTGTTAAATAGCAGTCGAGATTTTTCTCTTCTCAGTTGAGTCAATGTTGGTGCAACATAATTAATTTGGAATGCAAATGGTGTGGCCTTATCGGTGAATATTACTTCTCCGTTGTAGAAACAATCCCTGGATGTTTTCACGCCTGGTGACGCAGTCAGCGATAGGGTATTTTCACGTGCTAATGAAATGATCCCAAGTTGGCTTCGAGTTGGTATGTCTACACCAGGGTGGTCCCAACGGTTGATTTCTCTTTGGCCATTAACAACATTATATTTGAGCGTAACACCATTTTGAAGCAGATATTCGTTGACAAGTGGAACAAAATCACTATCAATGTTAGCATCACTGGTCAGCCGATCCAACACCCCGTCGGTAAATTCCGCAACCTCATCACCGCGGTCAGAATCCATTACTTATATGTAAAGATAAATCTAATCTTAAACACAAACGTGCAAAACAATCAATTACCCGAGTCCTTCAAACTGAATTTCATCTCTGGCAACTAATGATGTTGATGCTGTATATGTGTAAATTCTGCAACAGTGTCTGTTTTGTTGTTACGTGTTATTGGTGTTACAAAATCAAGACCACGTTACTTTTGATAATTTATTAACATTTCCATTCTACACCACCCACCTTTATT
Source organism: Margaritifera margaritifera (assembly GCA_029931535.1). Lineage (NCBI taxonomy): Eukaryota > Metazoa > Mollusca > Bivalvia > Unionida > Margaritiferidae > Margaritifera > Margaritifera margaritifera. The sequence goes on along the minus strand of JAQPZY010001537.1, from coordinate 1,709,214 downwards.
TCCGGTTATGATAAACAAGCATGATCCGGACTCACGCACCTTTAAAATTTGACGTTTAAGTCTATCAAAGCTATTATCAAAAGAAGATAAAATAAGACCGCCGTTTGCTAAGGTTAGGACTTTGGTTTCTTCTTTTACTTCGCCGATTAATATTCCTTGAATTTGGCTCAATAAAGTTACTACGCGTAGTGGCAAAGGCACATCTGCGATCTGTTCATCAGCGTATTGTTTCATCCCACGATTAGCAGTATCAACATATTCTTTGATAAAGGCAACCGACACACCAGCGTCTTTGATTATCCCGATTTCACTAATCAGGCCTTGCAGCCTCAAAACAACACGTAGAACATTTTAAGTTTTCCAGTTTGATCTTGGAAAATCACAAGCTCTCCCGGGTTGATGTTAGCCCGGCTAATAAACTCAGGCAACTCCGCTTTTAAAACGATATTTTTAATGTCCACGTTAGACGTTTTAAATTTTTCAGTTTGATCTTGGAAAATCTCAAGCTCGCCCGGGTCAACGTCAGCAACAACCCGGCTGGTAAACTCGGTCAAATCCGCTTTGGTGGCAAACCTGCTCAGATCCGCCTCGGCGCCGCGTCGTTGTGCGGTTGAGCGTCGGTAAATGTTAATAGTCCTTTTTTTATACTATCAAGTGTACTTTAATGTAAAATCAATAAGCGTTTGCAGGGTTGGGTTTGAGGAAGCTTTGCTTCCCGCAAGTGCATACAACGCTTGAACAACTAGATGACCAAATGTTGGTCCGTCCAGCCGAGTTTGCAACGGCAGCGTAAATAAAACAGTGGTAGACGACTCTGTCGTCCAGGTCCACCACTTCGGATTAATTGATCAACAACTTCAAGTGGTTGGTGGAGCAGGTCCATACGAGTCAAAATACAAAAGATGCCGAGGCGTTATCACGTTATCCAATGAGAATCAGGTCCTGTTGTCAAATCCAGGTTAACAATTCCGGTTTCCCTTGTGCGGGGAAGATCATCTCGCATAAAGATACCTCGAAAATACTTAACTGATTTTACCATCGCGAGTAAAGCAAGATTGGTTAGCAACGATGCCTTCTGCAAGTTGTACCGGGTAGTCGAAGACCTCTGCCTGAGGCTATTGTGCGACTCGTTCCTGGTAATCGAAGACCTTTTCCTTTTTTATTCGTTTACGAGACCAATCATAGATGCTTCCACCGCGAGAGGCTCCTCCTATAACCGCTTTTTTCAGAGCCATCGCGGATGCGGTTCCGACAGCCCCTAACGCAGCCGCTTTTGCAAGCGCAGGAGCCGCGCCCGCTAACACCGCTGGAATCGCCGCAAGGAATGAAAATATTCAACCGGTATTTTGCAATTGTGTCACCTCTGACTTCGATAAATTTAATGCCATCGAGGTCTTACTTCGTTTGGCCGCATTAATCTGATTAAGTTGTGTTGGGTCAACGACAAGGAAAATTCCAGTTAATCTTGCAGGCGAAAGTTTCAGTGTGACCCCACGATCGTTTCGTATTACGCTTTTGATTTTCGCAAGCTGGTTTTTGCTAAGGCCAACCTTAACTTCGTGGTAGGTCATTATTATTTACAAACGTAACAGGTTCAATTACTAGTTTAGAAAAACTTTTACTAGTTTTCCACTGATGCGTCAATAACCCTTATTCGACCACCTACACCCTCCAACAACAGCAGCTTATCAGAGAGAAACACAGCATAACATCTGTAATTGAGTGGATCGGGGGGCAACAGGTGGACGAGTAACACGTGCGTGAAAGTGCATATCAATCACAGACTGCTTATCCATGCCCAGATGCTCGAGGTTAAAGTAATAAATCGGGTACAACGCAGTGAGTTCATTTTGGGAAATCTGCAGACCTGAGTCAACCTTTTGAGTCCGGTCCATGAACGATAACAGCTTGTAATATGCACGTGCGACATGATTGTTTTCGAAGTAAACAATAATTTCTTCGGTGGGTTCCTGGTGACCGTTTAATCGCAGAGAAACTTCAGACACTCCTAAATTGTCAAATGCCATTTTATTACGGAGTTGGGTAGTTATTCGCCATGAAAACAACTGAACACTGTTTTCTATCGAATCTGTGGTGACCGTGTGAAATGACAGCGGTGATGTGCCTCCAGAACTCATAAACGATAGCAATCGTTTTTCTGCAGCCATTGAAGGAATTATCACGGGCATAAACAATGTTAATTTTGATAATATAACTTTACCATCATTGACACCACCAGTGCGCCAAATTGCATCATTGCTGTTAGGCTTTCGGTATAATGTGATTGCGTTTGGCTCCGAAAATAGCATTGAAAACATCTCTGCAAAACCCAGATATATGACTGAGACGAATCGCGCATGAAAATGATAATGAGGGTTCATGAAGTTGTCCTCGACGCGCTGCGAATCCAATGTAGTAATTTAGATTTTTACTTGGTACAGCGGCGCCACCAGGACCAGGTCTGTCAGCAAAACCAGCGGGTTGTGGGGCCCGAAAAGCATCCCGTGTAAGTTGATACCATAAATACTTAATATGATCGGCTTTTCATTTGCGTTCTTGTAATGCATCATAGACGGGCCCGCGGATCTCACATAATCATCACTGTCTCTGGCGAGTCCGATAATCGTCGTAGCAATGTCAATGTTTCTTAAACATACTCCGATTTCCTTTTCACGATGGAATAAAGTGCTCTGCTAAGCAACGCTATGATACCGTTGTTAACAAATCCAATCTTTGTACCGCGGTCGTATTCGGTATCAGCGTGTATGTTTTGCACATGTTTTCCATCAATTTCGAATAAAGCTTCACACGGGAGAAAATACCGAGACGTGTCATGCACTTGTAATTATATTCGGTCTTTTTTATTTGGGACCCTAGCCAGGTACGAATAATATTGAAAATCTTTTTTACTTCGATCTACCGTCAAAGGCAATTCCATGTCAAACGTGGGATCGGATACTTCTTTACATTTTCCCATTGTTTTTACTTATAGATTAATTGGTTCGTATAATATCTTTTTGTGAGACGTCTTTGCCGTCCGCGCCCAGGTTCAGTTCACAACCGTACTCCGCTTCCCATTACTGCATTTGCAAGCATTAAATCAGCTAGACGTTTTTGGGCAACTTTACTGTTGATTTTACTGACTGGCGCTGGCATTATTGCTGTTAATGGAACTGTAACTGTTTTTGGTTCTACCCGCAGATTTGCTCGAGTTGCTAATTGTCGTAGTCGATCTCGAATAGATTTAACTGCTCGTAATCACAGATTTTTCAACCGATCCGCAGCAACGTTTATGATGCTATCAACGACTCGCATTACAACTTGTTTAGCGATCGATGCAGCGTGCGAAGACATGTCGCTAGAACCTTTGGTGCACCTGTAAATAATCCTTGGACAACGTCACCAAGACCATTTCCGTAATATATCATGTAAACAACACGTACCGGTATCACACGTTCACGTTCAAGTGTCATTATATTAAATATCAGGTCGATCTCTAATGTACAGTTGTATCATCAAGGCCTCACCACGCAGGTCCAACATGTGCCCATCCTGATCCGCAAGGGTGAAACAGGAATGTGGCATGAAAGATACACCGGCGACGTGGGAAAAATTGATATCAAATCACCAGGTTCCGCAGTTGGGGAAAACCCAAACAGTATATAACATTGAAAAGCCACGCTTATGGAAGCTCCACTTTCATAACTGCCACTGATGGCGTCACAGGTTAAATTAATTTGAATCGATGATGTAATATTAACATTGCCAGGTGGGACATGTTATCCCATTCGTAAAACTCGTTTATAATCGGAAATATCTTCGGGCCAACCTAAAATTGTTCTTATTGACGACCGTGCGATGTCAACCGCGTACGGTGCAGATTTGATCGCGATGACAGAGCTGAGTGTGGGCTCGAGTTCACGTATACAAATTTTAGAGTCTTTGTCAGTCACCAATGTGATTCTCCGTCGAATCTCTTTATTGATAGATTCCATGTATGCGCCCTCGGGAAGTTCAATATTATTCCAGGTGACGCCAGTGTCCTGCTAAGACACAAATGAGTTATTTGTACTAAGACCACCAAATGGCCGTGATCGGATATTGGGCCAACTGTAATAAACTCGCAACGATGCAAGTGCGATCTCGAGTGTGCGTGATTCCCCTACGGTGATTGGTATAGAGAAAGATACATCGAATTCTGGTTTTGTTGACGAGATCGTAATCATCGAGGTAACGCTCGGGGTTGTATTGACAACAACGCGCTGCATCGAGACGTAGATTTCATGTAAAACGCAGAGTGTCTCAACAGAAAGTGATTCAGAACTCATCATCGGTGTGTTCGTCGTATAAATCATCAATGTCTTAACAAGTTCATGCATCAACACGGGAAACGTCTCCGGGTCCATGATGTTATTGGTAAGCAACCGCTGACAAATCGATGCGGCATCATTAACGACTTCGGGTGCGTTGTTGCATGTGCGGACCGATCCCCACTAATGTTTCCAACTGATCCATAAGTTCATTTACTTCCTGTTGGTCCACAGACAACGCATTCGCCTGCGGTTTGAATCCTTTAGTTGTCGTGGAACCTTTAGTTGTTTCACGTTTACGTCCACGTTTGCGTGTATGACCACCGAGACCTTTTCCATGTTTGGGTAATTCCGGGAGATCCTCCGATGGGAAGAGGTATTCTTTTTCTTCGGTAGGCACATCCTCTTTTTGAGACTCAACCCCACAGATTTTTGAAGGTATTTTTTTTTTGTTTGCATACCGAGAAAATTATCCCAGTATGGTTTGGCTCTTTCTTCACCTATGCTTCTATAGAGTTCAACTATTTTATGAAACTCATTCCACATAGAATCATAACCGAAATCTTTTAGATCCAGTCCACTCCTTGAATACCCATCCGTCCCATTCCCTGTTGATGTAACTCGGGCGCGTATCCGCGGGTAGTGCTGACTCCAACATATAACCTTTAAATTGTTTTGGGTCAGGTACCATAGCGACAAACTCTAGGGGATGTTCAGCAAGTGTTCTTTTATCGGCCGTGCCGATTTATTAAATCTTTGAACTGGTGTTTCCAACTTTGATTTGTACCCGAGTGGTTGTTGTTGTGCAAGATTTGCAAGTGCCTCTTCAAAACATTCTCTTGCATGTCCTCTAACCTTTATTGAATTTGTGCTAATTGAGCTGGCGCACGCCTGATCGGACAAGGTTGTTGTTGTGTTCTCATCATCGCGGCAGTGGTACTCACGACTTTCTTCACTTGTTTCACAGTTTCTTTTGTGTGTTTTATCAGCGGTGCAAATGTTTGTTCAAAGCCCAGAGATCTTCCCGTCCAGTTTGTTTAGACTGTAACATATCTTTGACACATTTGCGTGTATCCATGTATTCATCAGTTCCAGTTGATTATGTACGACTTTATGACGTTGGTCAGCAGCTTCTGCAAAAGCATCGCTGAGGGATTTTGTAATTTTACATATTTAGTATGGTTGTTAAATTGGTTTATCTAAACCGATTCGATATTTTCCCCCGGCAGAGCCAGAGACTCTAGTCAAGTCAATAGTGAGAAAACTATACGGCTCCTGTGACATCCGCAAACATATTTCAAAACTCATCCCACGAGTGGTCGCCGGCGCACAAAATCTAATGAATATTTGAGACCATGCGCGTCAATACCACGAAATATCATCACCATGTTACAGTTGTCTCGGATTAATTTAGGTACATGTGCGTATCGTTGTATTAAATAGATCACATCTGTGTTTTTTATGCCGTCCTCGGGAAAATATTCGCGCGGGATTGATTTGGTGGTCAAGCATTACATCGTCGTACACAAGATTATTCTCACTAGGATCAAGGTCATCAATCGTAGGTGCTTCATCGATTGTGGAAAAGAAATCAACGGTTGGTGGTGCCACTCAACGACGATGCCTGAAGCGCTTCCAAAAAATCCCTGAGTACATCATAACACAACTGATTGTCAGCATACGACGCAATCACGTACAGGTGATTCCACGTCAACCATCGCAAAATCATATTCAACAACGGTTGGTTTTTTCCTGAACCGGCCGGACCAATGATTAGCGCGCGAACCGAATTTGGAAACATGTTCCCGTGCTTGAGTGGCTTGGGCGCTGACTGCGCGGGAAAGTCAATGACGGTGAAAGCGGAGCTTTTCAAATTTTTGATTTTTCCCAAACCATCTTTGTTTTGTTTTTCAAAAGCATCTTCGTGTTTTCTTTTTCGTGATGCCATGTTAAATGCCAACAAAAATTGTTGTATAATACAATCATGTCTTCACATTGTGTCCGATGCCGCACAAAAACACGTAGTGCAAATCCAACTCGACTTCAAACACATAATGGTAAATCCGTGATCGCTGGAACTTGTGTTCTATGTGGAGCAAAAACGTTCACATTTATTGGAACTTCCAGTTCCATTGGCAGACGCTAACGCATCTCACGCACAGGGTTAAAAAAAGTCGTTGACGGTGATGTCACTGCCGCGTTAGCCAAACTACCCGGGACACCATGGAGTAAGTACCCCAGTGAACAGCATATTCCCGGATACAATTACCGTGGGCCTGGTACACAGCTGGATATATGACTTGAATCTAACAATCGACCAGGCCCCGGGGAAACACCCGTAAACCGCGTCGATGCTGCATGCTACCGACATGATCTTGCTTATAAAGCATCAAATGATATCCGTGCGCGCCAACGTGCCGATGTAGATCTCATGCATAATTTGAATGCACCCAATCCTACACTCGGAGAAAGAATCGCCAGATGGATCATCAAAGGGGGTATGAAGGCCAAGATTGTTTTGGATGTTGGACAAAGTTCACTCGTTGGTGGACAAAGTTCACTCATTGGAGGTAAAATATATTGATATAATAAACAAACATGGATAAAAAGAGTGTAGTTGCTGAACTGGCATTATCGAGAATATACTACAGTCTGCGAGGCTACTGGAAGATGAAGCTGCTGTTGAAAAGTTAGCAAACGCGACAGCGGTCAACCATGGTATCACTCTAGCATGGTTGGGAAAACAAGCTCTGTGACAAATTTACCTACCTGCACCAAGAAAGATTTCCCGCGTTTGGTTTAATGTCTAAACACCTAATGAAGTTCACCAGGCTGATCTTTTGTTTCTCAAACACGATCGGGTATGCGGACACGCATACAAATACGCGTTAATCAGATATCGCTAGCGGATACAAAGAAGTGGAGCCTAAAGATTCGGATGGTGTCGCAAATGCGTTTAAACGTATTTACACACGCGGACCGTTAACATGGCCACGGCTGTTACAAGTGGGTCCAGGAAAAAAAAAATTATCGGAGCCGCTGCTGCGTTGTTGACAAAACGCCATGTGAGGGTTTGTGTTGGACATGTTAATATACATCGTGACCAATCTATTGTGGAACGATTTAACCGCACACTTGCGGAACGATTATTCGGACATCAGTACGTGCAAGAATTATTAATCACGTCTCAGATCACAAGTGGATATTATGGCTTCGTTCAGTCATAACAGCGCTGAATAATGATATCACACGCGCGATTGGATTAAAACCCGCTGATGCGATTCGACAAAAGACTGTCACAGTTACCCAAAAGTCGGTTTCACAACCATCACCGTTAGAATCACTCGGAAACAATTGTTTCCAGTATCGGTATGTACCTGGGAAATTAGAAGGTGGACAACGTTGTGCTACTGACCCGGTATGGTATTTGCAATCGCTGATCGGTTTAATTTTCCAAGGCAACCAACACATTATCATTTGGCGCCTGTGGATGAGCAATCGGCAAAACCACCAAGTAGAACATTTGTGCGAGAGGAATTGCAAGTTGTTCCCGAGGATACTGAATTGCCACCCAGATGAATCGTAAGCGGATTTGCAATCGCATGATGCCCATACTAGTAAGTGGGAATTCCGTCGGGAAATATCCATCGTTTGGTATCATGCGGTGAAAAACTCACCCTGATGCATCGGTATACACCCATGTAATATATACTCCTGATCATGTTGGCCATATGTGTGTATTCGAGTCGCAAAGACATTCCACATACATCTCGTGTGTGAGATCTTTTTTCACAATTACATTGGGAATTCCTTTTGCCTTTTTTATTTTTGGTCCTGACCACGATCGAGTACATTTTAGGGCGCAGTCCCACGTATTTTTGGATAATATTACTCGCACACTCGTCTTGGAATTTCCCCACGACTTTTTTGTTGATGTTGCTAAACAACGGATAATCACTGTTGTCAAATTCGTTTACCAAACTTGGCTCAGCTATGTCCGCATACACATCATCGGTTGATATATGCATCAACAACAAATAAGTATCCGTGTGCAGCATGTTTATGTTGTCACCGTACCGTGGCTTGATTTTATCATAGTAAAACTCATACATGAGCAGCTTCCATAAGTCCAGCACAAACGCGCCAGTATAGATTGGCTGTGTCAGCTTCAGTTTCGATTTCTTTTTACTATGTACAGAAATGAGCCCACCATCGAAAATCTTTCAGGATTCGAATGCTGGGTCTGCGATGAGCCTTCGAAACTTGTCTTGTTTGGTATCACGGACAGGGTCAGCGCGGATTTACTTTCGCAGAATTTCGATCGTCTTGCCGTATACAGAATTGTTCATTAGTTAAAAGAATTCTTTCTCATAAGCATTAATGCCCTTCGTGCGCAGATTCATTTGGATATAAGGGGCCATCCAAGCGTGTTGGCAAAATCCAAGCACCTGACGAATTTTGCTTACACGTATTCCCAATCGCAGATATAACTGCAGGCTTCGTACGTGAACTACATAATTGAATTTAGTTCGAAGACTTGGAACAAGTTTGGTATTTTTGGTAAATTTGCGTCCGGATTCGTCCACTATCCCGCTGTTATACGAGGACAGCCATTCGTGGGGCACCGACAACGCTTCCGGTGCCAGCGGGTAGTCGTTGTAGGCTTGATGAAGCTCATCTGGATATTCTAGATCAACTTCAAACAAGTATACGTGGTCGCTGTTGCTGTCGTAATCGTGTACATGTTTTTGAATGTCTATATTCGCGGGATTAATCCACGAAAACCCACCAACAGGCAGGGGCTGCATCATTGCCCTGCCATAAAGATTGTCGGGAACAAGATACATGATGTAATTGTTTGGGACAGAGGGGTCATATTCGACATTCCTGGTGACGAAAAGTAGTGTGCGGGGTCAAGCTTGTACACACTCATGGCAGTACTGCGAAAAGCCTTAAAAACATCCGCGAGCAACAACACATCAGTGCGCAAATACAGATCGTGATAGTCACCGAGATTTCGACACCAAACGTGGACCAGTCAGTGTTGAATAAAAACACTCTGATGGGGGTAACTTAGTTTCGTCAAATTTTTTAAGCAGTAAGGCTAACCTTTTTCGTTTTGGTCTGGTCCAAATGGGTAACTTCCCTCGGAATTTAATGCTGCATTAAAAGTACCTCTGTATTGACGAGTAATTGTAAAACGATCACTGCCATTCGTTTCAAGATTGTTTGCTAGTTTGTCCAATGATGAATTCAAAAACTGTAACGAATTGATGAACTGCAACTGAACCAGTATAAAAGTCATGTATTTTTCCATGTTATTGGGGATGACGTTTATTGGTGCATTCAATGCCGTGGCTACTGCCTTCATTATTAAATGACCATCATACTCAGGCGGGTTTAAAAGTACTACGGGAATTTGTTTTATTTGGGTAAATTCTCAGCTTTAGGTTGCATGCATTTTGTGCGGCTTCTCTGCACGCACCAGTGATATGACAATGATCATGAACTTTTGCATCAGTGAAACTAATAGCACCATCAAAGATCCAACAATGAGTGGCTGCGATCATGTCTGCGGGCGAATAAAACCATTGTCCGATCCATTACGTGGTCTCCTCAAGCAAATTAATAAACACCTCAACCGAATCCTTGCCACGATGCAATAGTGGTGGATCAGTTTGTCCATCAGGTCCGGCGACAATAAAAAAAAAATGCATGGAATTTGTTCAACAACTTGGATTGTGTTTGATTGGACTATGGGGAATTCGTGGCAGCCATATTGGACATCAGATCAGTACCATTTTCATTTAGGACCAAGTAGACATCATAAGATGCGTTTTTGTGAAAACCCATATACATATGACCATCCATTCAGGAGTAGTAATGAAAACGACTTTCAATATGGCTGCCGTGGCAGCCATATTGGACGTTTTATCATCAACGTTTTCATTTAAAACCAAATAGACATCATAAGAAGTCTTTCCGTGAAAACCCCATGTTGATATGACCATCCATTCAGGAGGAGTAGCCATACCAAGATTTTCAAGATGGCTGCCATGGTGGCCATGTTGGACGTCAGATCAGCACCATTTTCATTGAGGACAAACTAGACATCATAAGAAGTCTTTTAGTGAAAACCTCATATTGATATGACCATCCATTCAAGAGGTGTAGCGATAGCAAGATTTTCAAGATAGCCACTGTGGTGGCCATATTGGATGTGCGAACAGCACCATTTTCATCTAGGACCAACTAAACACCAACAAGTTGACAGTGTTATGGAGCCCCTGGTGACAATCAGGATAGAAATTATAAATTTATATATGAAATGACTAAGTTTTGTGCATTCTTTATATCCCTGATGCTTTCTGTCTTTAAAATCGGTAGGGGGGTACAAACGGAAGGGTGTGCGAATACTATAGATGGAATTACTATCTTGCATACATACATACATGCATAGATACATATATCACCTAGTCTTTTAAAATGATGAAAATATAAAAGCAACTACATTGGTACTGCAATAACACAGATTATTACATATTTTAGTAACATTTAAACAAAGGAGTATCAAAAGATGTATTTTTGGACTAAATACAAACATTTAAACTAATGAAATGAGATGCAATTAAATCTTGTCAAGATGTAGTGATTGAATGCTCAGTTTTTACAAAAATATTCTAAATTTGGATTCTGGCATAGAAAAAGGCATAAGCATGCTAAACATTATTAAATCTACTTTTAATGAATTATCTGTCCTTAGCACATATTCCAGGACCAAATTTTCTTCTTTTACTTAGAAAATCCAAAGCTATCCATTAGATAGTTGCAATGGATTATAAGTCAACATTTTGTAATAGTGTCACATGATATTAATAAAGTTTGGTTTGGTTTTGTGGAGTTTAATGCCATTTGTCAGCACATGATACATGGCAGCCAGTACATTTGGTTGTAGAAGAACCCAGGGAAGAACCACCGACCCACAGAAAGCTACTGGCAGGCTTTCTCATATGCCAATGTTGGTCAAGCTGAGACTTCAATTCACGCAGAGGTGAGATGCATGGTTTTCTGTAAAGGCGAGTGCCTTAGACCACCTGGTCACCCAGGGCCCCTGATATTAATGAAGGGATCGCAGTCCACACCTTAATCAGAAACACAAAAGACTGCCTTAAATACACATAAAAGCCAGTGGGCAACAATTCCAATTTTGACCAACAAAGATCTTAAAAGAAAAAATTTGACTTCTTACATGAAATTTCACTTACCCAGGAATTAATTTTACTTGTTTGGACTAGTTGGGCTAAGAAATTGTCGTCTCCTGGGAAACTGGTGTGGACAATTATTTTGATAACAAGGCTGGAAGCCAACATTTAAGAAACATTTTATTAAAACTTTTTCACTGTAGCGAAGTAAATCACAGTGTGCACAATATATTTACAATATGTAGAGTCAATCAATTCTAGATAGGCCATACAATTAATTCATAGTAAAGGGGTTCCAAATCCAATATAGGAGCCGAGAACATGTTTGAATCTTTTTAATTAGCATCAATGTGGAAACTATAAATTCTGAATCATATTAGATATGGTGTAAAGGCATGCATTGGTATGAACTGCAATAACCCCAACATACAATACACAATGATCCAAGCAATGTGGCACACGGCCCAAAGATAATACTGTCATGATAACTAATCATTAGAAATGCAGATGATAGTAATGACAATTAATTGCAACTAAAGCTGTTTCGATGAAAATCCTGTACAAATGCTTTTCTTTGGTTTAGTGTTGTACAGTACAGCAACACAAGTAGGTTATTTAGTGTTCAGGCAATTGGAGTATAGTGCGTTAACCACAGACACACCATGGTTGCGGACAAACATGATGCTGTTAGTGCAACCAGCACTTTTTCAGTTACAAGTCTAGTACACTAAACACTAAGCCACCAAAGCTCACTGTACAAATGCATTTTAATTAACAATTTTTTTATCATATTCTACTGAAATAATATAACATCTCTATATAATTCCCTTTCTGATATATGGTGTTTGTTTAGTTTATTTATTCTTGACTGTAAGTTATTAAGCCTTCACTTAATAAATAAAATGCAAATACGAACTGTTGTATATCACAATGCAAGTTTTGGCATGAAGTATGAAACTGTTATTAGATAATTAGTTCAGGTAATACCCCATACCATTCTATTAAATAACTGGACAATTAGATATTTAACTACAAAAAGGAGTATTTCCATGCATATAACAGGGTCTTTTGCTGATTAGATTGATTACCTAAACCCATCACAGATATCGATTCTGTCTGGATAAATGATTGTCCAGATAACAAATTTATAAAGCATATGTAGTGTACTCAGGGGACACTTTGTTGATCTGCATTACCAAAAAGTCCAGTGAAAGATGGCTGTATGATCATGGTTTTACTGCACACCACATAAGGGAGTGACCATTTAATTGGGAGTGGGAGTGGGGGTCTGGGATTTTTTCAAACAAATTTTTGACCCCCAAATCTTCCTAAAAACAATATCCAGGTTCAAAAGAAAATCCCCGTCTTGCCACCCCCACCCCCCTAAAAAAATTAAATAGTTGGTCCCTAACCAGTAAAATGCATTATAATGTATGTTGAATGACTTTCAACAACTGTAACGCCAATCTGCACATTTATCTTCATATTTTCTAAGTAATTCAAGAAAAATACTTTCAATCTAAAATGCATATCTTTACATTTATTAATTTACTGACATACAGACTAAACCAAATTGCTGCCATGCACACAGTCCATTGTGTATATAACTGAATAAAGCACATGTTTGGATTTCTATAGGAGAGGCATTTAAAAGAGAAGCTTCTTCAAATAATGTTATTGCACATATATGGGTACTAATGGACAATAAATTAATGTCAAAATATGATAGCAACTAAACCAAGTAAATGAAGAAAGACAACAATCTCTGTGGAAACAGAGAATCTAAATAACAATTACATTAAAGCTTTAATAGTTTGATATATTTGTGTCTTGCAAGTCTTAATAATAATGAAACCACCTAAACTCAAAATTGTGAAAAACACGGGATATAATGTCATTTACGAGAAATAACTAGAGTACTATGAATGGCACATCATACACCAGCCCCATGTTTAATAATCCTCTACATAGGGTATAGATGACTCTGGAGATTATTGACCAATGGATCTCAATGACCTCAACCTTTGATCAAGGTTTATTGTCTTGATCCAAACTTACTGTGCAGAAACCATTATTTTCAGTACACAATGTACTTTAAGCAAGATGCTGGCAATGATCCTTTTGAATGCCAGTGGCAGCAGACAGGCTGGCTGGGAATAAACATAATTTTGAAGGACAATTTGCTAAGATATGACTAAATCAATAACTAACACCTTAGCCTCAATTATTCCCTTACCAATGTCCATGCAAGGTTGACATAGCAATAGTGACTAGGGAGAAAATGACACACAAGTTGGCATAATTTTTATTCTTGGGTATTGTAAATCAATTAATTGGCATAATTACTTGGCAATGGTGTCCGAGATAAGTTAAGTTTCAGAATGGTTGTAATTACAGGGGTTTATTAACTGGGCCTGTAGGTATAAGAAAGGAAAGTCCCTAGGCCATCCAGTGATAGAATTCTAGGCATTCTGGAGAAGATGTTGGGTGTATAATATGCCAGGACAACTGTTAATGGAAACCCTGTTAACATAAAACTTCATACCAAATTTGGTTGGAATCCATGAAATCCTTCAAAAGTTATTGAGCAGAAGCAGAATTCACAATGGATGTGACATGACCAACAGACATGGGGTCAGTGTAATCAATTAAATTAAAATTACTTTTGAAATTTTTTACCACAGTTATATTTACTCACTTTGGGAATAACTAAATGATTAAATTACATTACATTTTAGAGTGTAATCAATTACTTTTTGATCACTTTTCTCTGTAAAATGACACACTGATTACTATATATTGCACATTTTGGAGAGCTTTCACATCTAAAAGGAAACTCGCAAGATTCTTCTCATTTGAAGAGTGACAGCTTTGTACTTCAATATCCCAATTAAATACCATTTTCTTTCTTTATATCAAATTTTAAATAAATGTTAAGGTCCAAAGTAGGTTTTCATGAAAATGTAATGTAGTAATCAGAATGTAATCTTGATTACAGAGAATTCTGACATTAATTTATTAAATTATGATTACTTGTATTAAAAAATATCTGACAACTCATGATTTCTTAAAAATCAATAATTGGAGACGATTACTGATTACAATTACCCCAACTCTAGTGAAATGATGGATGGTATATGGGCAACACAACATGCACCCTCCGGATATATGGAGGGGAATAAAAATCAATGTTGCAGACATGACACCTAATATGTCACTATGTAGGCCAGCGTTTTAACTGCAGTACTTAATCATTGGCTACTTAATTTCTGTTCCCTAACAGCAATAAGGCTGTGTATTATATGAGAATGACTTTACATACATGTATGTGATCTCTGTACAAAGATATGTGAGACACACGTAACATGAATTTGTCACTTTTATCTTGCAATAAATAGACCCTATGCAACTGCAACAACATTTTGCAACAACAATTGTGTGAAAGCAAGTCAGATTTGATCTATTGGATCAGTATGTGCAGTAGCACTCTGATGATGCATTTGTTTTGAATGAAATTATATTCAGCCAGCACACAAAACGTTTGTCACTTACACAGGTTTCTCTCATGCAAAATCATGTTTTCAAATTCAATACAAGACCAAGGCCTGCATGTTGAGCCCATGATCAAAACATTGTAGTAAAAGCCTTTAAAATATGTGACCTTGACCCCCAGGGTCAAAAGGTTGAGTGAGCACAATGTATCAGTTTCATAATAATTCACTTAAAGTATGAAGAAAATCCCTCAGAGGGTTTAGGAAATATAAGCAAATAAAAAAAACTTCAACCAAACCCTTAACACACATTTTCTACAACCATGACGCCAAGATCAAAGGGGAAACTGCATAACAGATTTATTTAGTTTTGTGTGTCATTTTACAGCACAGCAACACAAGTATGTTATTTAGTGCCCTGGCAATCTGAGTAAAGTGCTTTGCACAAGGACATACCATGGTAGCTGACCCATGCTGATCCAATGGCAGGATTCAAACCCACACCCTTGTCAGTTCCAAGTCTAGCACACTAACCACTGAGCTGCCACAGGCTCTGCCTCCATTAGTTGAATCTTTAGTCATGTAGAAGCGTGCATCAAGTCTATTCTACATGAATTATCTTAGCTTTATGATGATTCTTTCCAAGTATGAAGAAACTCCATCAAGGGGTGTAGGAAATATCAGCAAATGAAAAATATTGAGCCAAAACCTTAAAACAAATTTTCCATGACTGTGACCTTGACCCAAAAGTCAAGGGGCAAGCACACATGTCAAAGAATGTGTTGTCTAACTTCATATTTATTCATCTAATGAATGAAGAAATTCAAGGGGTTTAGGAAATATAAGCAGATGAAAAAACTTAAAACCAAAACCTTAATGCAAATTTTCTATGACTGTGACCTTGACTCTAAGGTCACTGGGGCAAGCGAGTGAGTAAGAGAATTAATTATCTTAGAGTCATAATGATTCACACCAGGTATTTTGAGAATCTATCATGTGGTTTAGGAAATACAAGTAAATGAAAAACTTTAACCAAAACCATAACAAACTAATGTGTGCTCAACAAAAAATGAATCACATCTGTATGTTAAAATATCACAGATTTAAACAACAGCTGTTTTTACAGAAGAATTTGTAAACTGAAATTTCTAAACATTAACCATTTACAGAATCTTCCAGATATATGATAATGTATATAATTAAAGTCTTCCGAGGCAACCCCAAAACAAGAGTCCCTGAAAGAAACTGATGCTCTACTGTCTGAAAAGAATTTCCGGGAACACAAGATATGATTGTTTCTTCTTTTTCATTGCCGAGTGTTGAAACCCTGTCTGATATTCTTGAGTGACAACAAGTTTTCAAGTTGGCCACTGTGCACCATTATTTTTTAGGACCAACTAAACATTATTATAAGTCTTCTGGTTAAAACCCAATGTCAACATGACCATCCATTCAGGAGGAGTAGTGACAAAAAGATTTTCAAATTGGCCTTCATGGCACCCATTCTGGATGCAAGATTGGTACCATTTTCATTTAGGCCCAGCTAGATATCATAAGAAATATTTTGGTGAAAACCCCATGTCTATAGGACTTTCCATTTAGGAGTAGCAATAACAACAATTTCAAGATGACTGCCAAGGCAGTCATATTGGATGTTAGATGGGCACCATCTTCATTTATGAACAGCAAGACATCATAAGAAGACCTTTAGTGAAAACAGCATGTTGATATGACTATCCATCTAGGCGAAGTAGCAATAACAAGAGTTTCAAGATGGCCTCCATGGTGGTCATATCTGAGGTCAGTTCGGCACCATTTTCACTTAGGACCAACTAGACAGCATAGTAAGTCTTTTGGTGAAAACCCCATGTCGATACAACTTTCCGTTTAGGACTAGTAGCAATAACAAGAATGAAAAAGTGACTGCCATGGTGGTTATATTTGAGGTTAGAACAGCACCATTTTCATTTAGGACGTACTAGACATCATAAAAAGTCTTCTGGTCAAAGCCTGGTGTCAAAATGACTTTCCATTTGGAAGGAGCAGTGATAAAAAAAAATTCAAATTGGCTGTAATTGTGACCATTTTGCGCATCAGATCAGCACCATTTTCATTTACAACCAAGTAGACATCATTAGAAGTCATTTATTGAAAACCCCATTTTGATAAGTCGATCTATTCAGAAGGAATAGTGATAAGATTTTCAAGATGGACACTGTGGTGACCATATTGGATGCCCAAGTGGCACCATTTCATTTATGACTAACTAGACCTTGGGATGTATGTGTATGTAAAATTTCATGGCAATTCTCAAAGTAGTTTCGTCGGAGTAGTGATAACAAACCTGTGCTAATGAATTGATGGATAAAAGACAACGGGCCATCCCATAAGTTCTTCTAAAAATTATTTCAAGCACCATTTTAATCTGGGTGGTAATATGAGCCCACTGAGGAATTCTGTGTGCACATGGTCTGGAACTCGAAAGTTTTGTGCACCTACACTGAGAGGTCTTCCAAAAATCTGGAAGAGTTACTAAACATTTTACAATGATTATATTTGGCACTGCTGAGATTCCAAGTTCCATAACCAACACCTCAAGGATTTCTTCTTGCTTAAAAACAATTGTTAAAATTTTCTGTTCAGTTTGCATTCACTGCTGGAGGCTGCTGTGGCACTAGAGACAGAAAGAATGATGAAATAAAGGTCCACATGATGGACAGGATACTAGGACCTGCAGGGACTGGAGGAGAGTTTGGTTGAGCCAAAGAATCATTCTCGTCATTTTCTACTGGATTTTCTCTCTGCAAAACAAGAAAAAAAAGAATAAGTCAAAATACATACAGTAAAACCTGATTTGAGCAACCACCAGTCATTTATGACCAAACTGTCACAAATGGATTGATTTTACTATATAAATTCACTGTAGTGAGCTACCACCTGCTAAACGCGACCTCTGACCATGATTGTTTTGGCAAAATATTTGTTTCAACCCTGCCATGAAAGACAATATTGTAAAACCTGATATAAGCACCAGAGACCATTATTTGATCCTTTGTAACTACGAGTGATGAGTACCCTTCAGGCAGAAAGCAGGTTGTTCCAAACTCAGATGCAAAATACATTCGGGAAAAGGTTTAGTCTGCTTACCAGTTTCATTAGATTTATAAGGTAAAGTTGTATTCCGAAGACGATACACCAGTCTTGTGTACTTGTCAAATCATCACGATAGTGCCAAAGTCATCAAAATCCATTTTATGATTAACCATTCTATTTTTAAAGAATTAACAATTATGGATGCAGAGTCAGTTCAAAGGTTCATATTATTTATCTCGTCAAAATCCACAAAATGCAGATAATGTCATAATAAGACATCTTGCTCTATCATTGTTGCATGATGGGTACTGCATTAAACTATTGCCTGTGGAGTTATAATACATAATGGCTGGGGTGAATGAAGTCTTTGCCTTTTTCTCTTATTAAGTTAATGTGCTTTTCATGGACGAGTTAATTCCATAGTTATTGTAAAGGTCTGTCCTCTTATTAAGTTAATGTGCTTTTTCATGGATGAGTTAATTTCATAGTTATTGTAAAGGTCTGTATTCTTTGTTGATATTATTTATGTCATGGGTGACATGTTTTTGCTTTGGGCAGTAAATAAATTTATCGAGTGTTATCATAGCTACCTTTACAATTATTTATATGCGATAATGCTAATAGGCTAAATCTGTACTTAAATAAAAACGTTACTAATTATGATATATTGATTTTTAGTGCCATATAAAAGATTTTCATAGGAATGTAATATTTTCATAAAAACTATTCATAAAAAACAAAATATATGTTGAGTAATCATGGTTATTTTTCTTTCTTCAACCTAATTGAGCTTGAAAAACCTTCAACATTGACCCTCCTGTACACACCTGTTATGAAAGACCACCTGTCTTGAGCAACCAATTATTGTTGGCAGAAGGAGTGGTCTCTCAAGACAGGTTTTAATGTAGTACAAAATGTATTACATAATCAGGTCAGTTCCAGCTGGTTTGACACATGGCATCTGAGAAATTTTTTTAATATAATTTTTATAAACCTACTTCTGATAGGCAATTTATAAATAATCTGTACATTTTTAGTTATGGTGATGTCATGATAATGCTTATAACAAGCAGTTTACCAGAATGAGATTTCAAATAAGGTTTGCTGCAAAAAGCTTTATTGTCAAATCACAATCTTGTGCTATAGATTTGTGTACACTAGTTTGCATGTTGACGTCTAAATCAATATGCAGTAGTAGAACTACCACTGTACCCTGCACTATGAGACCTTTATCCCTGTATTAATTAATTCCAAAAATGAGCGCACATCAGACTTATGATTAATTCTATCTTATACCTGCAATACAAAGTTGTTTGAGTAGATCTCTGCTTTCAAATAACTCAGAATAAGCAATAAATTATGGTATTTGGTTCTGTCTTCTATGGATCTAAAATCAATCTCTTCAAATCGAACAATTAGAACATCAACTTTCATCAAACATGAGTTCCAGACAAAAGTTAATAAATTCTGTTGATATTGAGGCTATCTTAAAATTTTCTTCAAATTTTGTAGTAAAGTTACACATATAAAATGAAACAGCTATGATTTTGTGTTCAAGACATGTTTCTCACCAATAGTACTGTAAGGAAGACCTACAAACCATAATGCCCAAAACCATGCCCAAATCTTGCCACACAAGTCTTTAAACCAAGTCTGGATTAAAGACATTTGATTGGTCAATTGTTAGTCAGACATAACTTTTAACCAATATGGTTGCTGGATTCTAGGCTTATGCTTATTGACTATACATTTCTTTTTGTCTCAGACAGATAGACTATTATGGCCCTTCTACTGTATTGGTTTTTATAAGAAATTCCTTATAAATTTATTCCAGCAAGATTTACTCTCCTTGGGTACTCTTCTTGTAAAACAGAAATAACTTTCTTATATAAAAAATGGATTGCTGTCAACATTTTTGCTTTCTTGCTG
Source organism: Margaritifera margaritifera (assembly GCA_029931535.1). Lineage (NCBI taxonomy): Eukaryota > Metazoa > Mollusca > Bivalvia > Unionida > Margaritiferidae > Margaritifera > Margaritifera margaritifera. The sequence continues at coordinate 1,689,189 of JAQPZY010001537.1, read as the reverse complement.
TAAAATATTTTTTCCTCCTTTTATTCAACTTAGAATAATAGTGATTTCATTTGTTTCCTTAAAAATTTATTTGATGTCGACCATTATTGTTATGTTGTAGTCTGCTGCTAGGCTTCTCCCTATATAAATAAAAAGCTCAGTATATGATTTAAGGATAAACATTATGAAGTCACAAGAAGAACATTTCTGCATGCATCCAATCAAAGCACTGGTTACACAGATACATAATGCATATCTGCCCAGTTGTCCAGATAAAGTATATTAAGTTCAAGTTCTGACTTAAGGTAGCCTGCTTTTGTAAAATCAATCATTATGGTTACTACACAGCTTGAAATAATGTGACCTTTACATTATGATGTCATTAATATGTCACTTTCTACCAAGGTGTATTGTACCACTGTGAACTCTGGCAGAGATCTGGTATAAAATGACATGGTTGTGACTTCTGTCTCTTATTAAATAATAAAAAAGCAACATTTGTGTACAATTGTAATAATCGCTATAACAGTCCTGTGAAAGAAAGTACAGTCAATGCAAAGTATATAAGACCTTTGGAAATCTTAAATGATTTATGACTTGATGTAAATCAGATGTGCATGCTTTCTGTTGTGGAAAAAAGATGTTATTTCAATAATGATGTCATATGGAAACAAGTACCATAAACAACACATTATATGCCTGCCATGTGTTTAATAGTCCTCTATGCAGGGATGCCATCAGAAATTTTCTGATGAGGGGGAGGTCCCCCACACCCACCTCTAAAGGGGGCAATCATGGGTTTGGAAGGGGAGGGGACAATGGCAAATGACAGATGATGGGTGACAACATATAAGGTATATACATACCTAATTTAAAATAAGCATTTAAGGATTCTGCATCGCTTCTTTGACAATCAATATATAATTTATCTGCATACCTAATTCAGTTTACTCTGCTGGTAAATATTATTCTGTTTTTATCACTCGATTTCTTCAAAGCCTTTGCAAACAGAAAACCATTTATTGGACCCCACCCCACCATATCTGTATATTGATCAGTTTATTTACTGTTAGCCTGTTCCTCAGAGCAGTGTGAATTTTCTACTTTGAGAACTGAATCTCCAATCACAATCAATATTATTATTTTTTTAAATAAAGACAGAACCACTGTAATTTGGTCAGTCTCAATAGATTCATGAACTGATCTTCAGGATATCCAAACATAAAAATTTTCAACAATTCATGCATGTTGTTCCTAGGGTATTTCTGTCCAAGGATCATATTTTTTTGCAAGGCCTAAATGATGAAGTGTCGGCTGTTTCTGTATCCACCGCTTTCTGCACTATATTTGGTGAGCATCCAACCATTTCGTCCTCCCTAGTTTCATCCTTGGCAGATGATCTTTTCATCTCCCCAAATTTCCTAAAAATATCAGTTGTCTTTTCTTCCAACATGATTCATTGTTGGTGTGCTGAACATATTTCCCTAATGGCTGATCAATGGATCAATTTGCTATACCCCTCTAGGAGACAATTCGATCAGAAATCTTTGATAGTTTCTGCAATACAACAGCAGATCTCAATCATAAAGGTGCATGTATTCAAACAATAATCTCCATCAGTATGAGATTGACTGAGATGGTGAAAAAACAAAAAGATGATCATCATGAAGTGATCATCCTTAAATCTTGTTGGTGAAATTCAGACCTGGGAATAATTCTGCCAAGTAGTATAATACAAATAGCAATTAGTAGAGATGGAAATATCTTTCCAATTATTATGCTGTCTTCTTCCTATGAAAATAATAGAGGGATGAGCCTGATAAATTTGTCAACAAATAGAGGGTAAGTTTATGATCTCACAAAAATATTCACAGTAAATATTTGCAAATTATTTTTAAAAATGGCAGTGAGATATCATCAAGCATGGGATTATCACCGGATAAATATCGGACTTCACTTCAGGAGTTTTTTTCATTAAAGAGATATCAATAGAGCAAAAAATAAGACAGAGAGAATGGCATACATTTTCAACTGGTCTTTCATTGCCTTGTTGTGCCTGCTGATTTTGTAGTTGTTGTTGTTGCTGATTGTTGTTATTTTCCCTCCGCAATGGAAACCACCCTGCTTGATACCTATTAGATCAGAAAGTCAATTAAGCCACATTATCACAAAATAATTAAACTGTGTATCTTCAATAAAATAATTCAGTTTAAACATGTGGGCTACACTGCTAAAATAAGTCTATGTCAAAGCCCATACATTCAAGTATTAAAGATTTTTGTTATTTAAGGCTGTAACATACTGTAAATCCCAAACTTTAGATAAGCATTAAAATTTCAAAATAATGAATTCTCCAAAATGGTATTTATGTGGTGACTGTTCCAAGTAAAATTGTGTGTGTGCATTGGAAGGCACCTATAATTAATTTTGTATGGATGATGGGGCTAAGCCAGAACATTCTGAGGAGTTTTGTGTTGAAAAATCCAATTACATTTCTATGGGTGGTGGGCTGTGTAAAAGAATGCTTTATGCCCCCCCCCCCCCCAATCATAATTTATTCTGGAAGAACCCTAAACAGGAGCATAATTACACAATACACTTGTTACAATCGAGTAAATGGTGAAGGTTTCATGTATCAAAAAAGATGACTGAATTTGAAAAAATGTCATAATGCTAACATCTCATGATTTACAGTAAATTATTATTCTAAAAATGAAAGTAGCTCCAGTCATTGTAGCAAAGGTCCAACATATGAACATCAAAAAGTACTTATTAAATTCAAATCTACATGGTTATATAAAATGTGAATACTTCATAACAGATAATTTGAAGCAAGATCAAGAATGTCAATAATTTCAAAGCTAGTGCAGAGATGCTGCCAGGATTTTATCTGAAGGGGGGAGCTCCCCCCCTGTCACCAAAATAAGGGGGGAGTAGAAAAAATTGAGGGGAAGTAGGAAACAGCCATAGTTTAATATTTACCCAACACATAAATATCCGTCTCTTTCTTTCTTCCTGCTCTATTTAAATCAAAATCCTCAAAAGATGTCTCCTCTAGTTGTATAAGCATTAATCTGTTTATCATTTCTGAGCTTAATTTGTTCCTTGTCCATGTATGAATATTGTTCTGTGCTGAGAACCCCCTTTCACATATGTATAGCCAGCTTGAACAAGTTGGAAAACTGTTCTTTATGGTTGTTATGTACAATTTTCAACAGCTCATAAGTATTGTCTCTTTCTTATCTCTGCTCCAAAATAATATGAAAAATTTTTTCACTAACAAGAGCTCTGCCAAAGTTTCACTTTTTTTAATCAGTGCTTTGTTGACTACTATGCCATATTTCTTATCTGTTCCACAATATTGTATTAGGGTTTAAATTCATCAATGCCATAGTCAGTTTGTTCAGACAGAGGTATTTTGATCAAAAGAAATATCCTTACTTGTTAATTTCTTTTTAGATTCTTATTTATTTAATTTATCTTAACCATTAGAGTGGGATATAGTTTTGTAGCACAAGATCCCTCATGGCAGAATTGTTTGAGAAAAGAAATGAAAATTGCAGTCTACTTTTAAATTGCCTGTATTTTAATTAAGCTTAGATTTCTGCCCTTTTTACATGCTGTCTGTTTTTGTCCATCCATCATGTACATTCAACATCATTTTCGGGTTCAAAATTACTCACTGGTATTTTCCTGTTAACACTTTCTGGGATCCAATAATCTCATATACTTCAAAACTTTAAAAATCATTGTCATCATCGCTATCATCGGCCAGTATTTGCCGAACTAAATTGTCATCTGATGATGAACCGTGTTGTGAGTCAGCCATTTTGGATTTCCTTGGCGCCCTTACTTGAAACACGCATTTGTAAAACTTCCTTCATGAATGCAATGTTCAACATCGACAATGCTTGGGCCCAAATGTGCCAATCAAATTTAGTTTAACTACTGTTCTTTGTACTCAGATGTGTAAACAGTTGACTACTGGGAAAAAAGACAGACAGCGAGACAAGCGCTATGACACCCCTACTGGCGGCGTGACTTATGCAGCGAGAAGCGCTTTAAGGGTTAACAGTTAAATAAAAATTGTATACTGTGCATTTTTATATGTGCGACTTTAAACTAAGTTGCGGGAGTTCTCGTGTATCACTGCTTTCCAAGTGTGCGAATTTGTACAAATTTTGCACAATTCGCGCACTCGCGCAGCCTGGCAACATCTATACTAGTGCAACAGAAATGTCCAAATATGTAAATTATTTGATCCTTAAATTACTGCATCATTTTGAACATACAAGTTTATTTGCATCTTTTGGAAGATCAATGTTATTTATTTTCCAAATTAATATAACTGTTTGACAACTATATCCCAGATCAGGCTGAACTTGAAATGTTCACATGTTCTACTTCTGAGGGATAAAATAGGTAAATAAGTAAAAATAATTTGATATATTCAGTTATATACTTACAAGTATACCGCAAAGAAACACACAAGCACCATTATGAAACGACTGGGCGTGGAATAGAAATACACAATGCTTATAAGAACTAGAAGCCTGGAGAAAGTATAGATATAGTCAAGCCAATCTCTCTGTCCAAATTCATCATCATCATCATCCACTACAGCACCACCAGCACCTGCATCCATTCGAACATTTTGATTGGCTGCCAATCTCTCATTATCTTGATTCTGATTGACTGGTTGCCCAGGGGTTGCTGGTGTGTTGGGAGGTGTCTGCTGCTGCTGCTGTTGCCAACCTGCTTGGTAGCTAGGAAAAACAAAATAAATGTTGTTGTAAATATTCTAATTACTTGGAATATACTCTTCTATTATAGTTTCTGTTTTTTAAACCTCAAAATTACACAAGTCAGACATGTCTTGTGCTTAGAGCCCAGAGGCTACCAAAAAATTGGGTTTAAACTAATACATATTTAAGTCAGGGTAGCCGGGACGGCTATTATTTCTTATCATGAATTGTTATATATATGTTTTTTTCAAAACATACCTATATAAATACTTAACAAAGGATAATAATTATTAATAACACACAAGAAGGTAAAAGGGGGGCCTTGAAGTTAACAGTTTCAAGTTCAACTGCCTTCTTTGCCTTTCTTGAAGGGTACTGAATTTAAAATGCACTACCAGGTTCTTTTCCTAGTAGCCTCTTAGCTACTACCTGATTTTGAAATGTGTTGGACCCAGTTACATGACTTGTCTCAACTATAAAGTTTCTTGTATCATCTTATCACATAAAGTCATCAATAAGATGCTGCTTTGACCAGTTTCAGATTTTTTATTTGTAAGCATGTGTGGCAATGTGTCATGTCATCAAGTCACAGTAGGTAAGCATTTAATGTTTGAAACACCTAACTAATTTCTGGTAAAATAATGCAATTTTCAAAAGATTTATTGAATAAAAATTATCAGCAGCTATTTTGTCATGAGATATATAGATGCTAATTTTTAATAAAATTTATGACAATTGTTGAATGCTTGCAATGGTTTGCTAGCCAATGGCCCCCCCCCCCACCCCACAAGGCAAATTCAGTGAATTTTTGTCCGCTGCTTACCATGATTTTGTCCCCTAACTACCATAACAAATTTCATCCCGTCATCTCAAATGGCTATAAAACTATAGAGGGGAAAGGAAAGTTTAACAGAAAAATTCAACATGTAACTCCATGATACTGACCTTGAAAATAAGACCACAAATGTGGTGCACAACACACCTGCTAATGATATATATGTATACCAAATTGCACCCCTTAAACTCAAACAGCTCTAAAGTTATGCAGTAGAAAAGAAAGTGTGGTTTTGATAGGACCTTCAAGATGGTATGCAACACACATTTAAGTTATTATGTATAAATATACCAAGTTTCATCCTTTAATCTCAAATGGCTTTAAAGTTATAGAGCAGAAGGAAAAGTGTGATGGAAAACATAAAATGCTGAGCCTTTAATTTGACCTTGAAGATAGCACCCTACATGCAGTATGCAACACATCTTCTAGTAATGATGTACAAGTATACCAAGTTTCATCCCTTAATCTCAAATTTCTTTGATGGTAACTAGTGTAAAGAAAAGAATGATGAATGGACAGACAGACTGATGAAAACATGAATACTAACTATGTCCACCACTTTTCTCTGAACAAGTGGAGAACAATAAAAAACATTTCAACTAGCATCATTAATTTCATTAAAAATTTTCCTGTTTTGGGCACAGACCCAGACCTGCCAACCCTAGAAAGACCTACTCAGTAAGGCAGTCAAAAATTGTCCGTACGTTAGACCACTTTTCAGTAAGGTGTAACACAATATCATGTACTTCTATTGTCAATTCAGAAACATGCATTAAAAAAATTCAGAAGTGTGATCTGAGACTAATGCAACAAAGGTAAACATTATGTTCAACTTAGACCTTAATTACCTCCAGTACAGTTCAGAAACAGCAGTTCCAAAACCCCACTGAACTCAAAGGCTTCTTGCTAGATCTCTCAATTTGATGTATTGGAAATCAGTTTGTTTGTTTTTGTTTTTCAATTTCAAGTAACAGCAATCATCTCTCCTGCCAGAAGACATACTCAAATCAACAAGACAGGATATTCAATAAACATAATTATTGCCTTTCCTGCATTTTTCCCCAAGAATCTCAATATTCCTTTTTATACTTCTATGCTGTTTAAACTTTTTAAGAGACTTATGGTCCCTTTTATATTAAAAGTATTTTTGTTCACTCAATGCCATTTCTAGACAACTCTATAATCACCAGCTTGATCATGCAGGCATTTTGCATGAAAAACGTGGACAGTTTAAAGCGTCTGAGGTACTATAGTAAAAGTTATATTGGTTCCCTGACCAACTTAACTGAATCTAATATGAAACCCAGATTCAGATTAAACAAGCCAGTTTCTAGATAAGACCGGAACTATCATATTTATGTAATTTTTGCCATTATTCCATAAGTTCGTAATTGAAGGGTCATTTCAGTAAGACTTATGGTCAAATCATAAGGGTTGGCAGGTCTGCAAACCAATGATGCAAAGGTACATATTTCCCTACAGTACATGAAATCATTGATTTTTTGTATTGTGCTGATTGTCAACTTCTGGCCCCCTTTGTGCACATGGTCTGGTCTAACAGGTGAGTAATTCTGTTATTTATTTACTATGTTAGACACTGGATTATAAACTTGTGCTAAATTTTATCTGAACTTGCAACACGGTTATCAGGATTTTGTTTCTGATAGTGTAGATCTAGCATTCTTTAATAAACATATCCAATCTGAACTGAATCAACTAAGTCCTACTTGGTCAAATCATGGCAAGTTCCTAGTTCATATTTTTCGCCGAGTTGGAACAATATTGAAAGGAATTCATATTTCTTTGTTTATCAAAAGTATTCAATTGCAGTAGCAAACATAAATTTAAAAAGTATAAAAGTGTATGGAGTATAACACTGTATTGCTTTACTTACTATTGTTGCATGTACTGTGCCATGTACTGCGCATAGACCTGTTGCATGTACAAGTACTGTTCATGTGTGTACATCATTCCCGCTGCAGGCATCATTGGTACAGTTGGATACTGAGGTATCTGTGGCATATTGTGGCTGAAAAATAAACAGATGAATCAGCAATCAATTTCAAACTTTATTTCTTTTAAACTGATTGCAAATAGGTTCAAAACTTGTACAATGTGCTCTTCACAGTAAATTTTGCGTGATATAGCATTTATGGTGGAGCAAACTGAAAAACTGGAAGGAAACCAATGACACTGAATATGTGACAGGGATTTACAAATCCACTTGCCCGACTTCCAGGACAAGCTAAAATTCAGCTCGGGCAAGCTCAGGTTTCCAAGGTACTTGCCTGTGGGCAAGTTAAAAAAACTGAAAGAGAGAGGGAGAAAGGGGTCATGTTCTGTTCATAAATCTTTATGTTCGTCAAGTTTTATACCCTGTGATCTTGCCACAGGACATATATCAGCACCTTTATTTAGTGTTCACATTCTTCTGTTATGTAACTGGCCAGTTTCTTTCAACTATTGTATGCATATCTGCCAACCCCTACAGCGGTATAAGCATAACCTAAGTGAGAAAAAAGCGTAATCTGAGCATAAAAAGCGTACTCTATATATTAAATGCCACAATTACAATAAAAATTGTATGAAAAATGTATGTTTAGTTTTGCTACTAACCTGGATCTGCAGCTGGTAAAAGTTCTTGTCACAAATGGGCAAAATCCATGTGAATTAAGATCAGAATACAAACCACAAAACTTATTGGCAAATTATATATACACAACACTCACTTTAACTAGTCCACGTGTCTACCTTTCCCCGAGTGATCGTAAAGTCAACTCCACAAATTCTGTAACGATCATTACCATGTGCTCAACCCGAGTGTTGTATTACTCTATCGTGTTAATCTTTCTAAATTTGTAAAGCACTATTGATTTGTCTTTTTTTCTGATCCGACATGTTTTAAAGTTTAAAAGGATCTGTCTTCTCTAAATTTTTTCAGTCATATATAATATCCGAGAGTCACATTGATAAAGCCTGTTTCACTTTACATCTGCCATCATTTTTGTAAAAAGTATAGACTGGACCACTACCATATTCAGTATATTAATATAATGAATCTGTGAAACAATTTTATAATCAAAACAACCCGTTTTCTTGGAAATGGGTCTCATACAGCTGCTATAAATAGAAAATAAGGAAAGTACACAGAAGATCTATAACACATGTATTCTTACGCTATTCTTAAGCAGGAGTCTTCTGGTTTTGTAAAAAAAATATTCTCAGATTTATATGATGTGTGGGATTAAAGAGATGATAATAAAAATGACAAACAACTTGTTATTGCTTTATTATTATTTTTTTTTAATGTTCCAGAAAAGCGTAATCCATATACAGGCAAGCGCAAGACGTAATTAGGTGAAAAAAAGCGGAATGATTACGCCAAAAGCGTAATGGTTGGCAGGTATGTTGTATGCCATTTCCATCTTGTAGTCAATGTCAAGGTCAGTCTGAAATTTTCTCGTGCAGACGTGATAATATGAATACTTACTATTTAAAGCAAGTTTTGACAAACAAGGAATAAATATTTATATTTTAACTTATCAGTTACATTTTAATTGTAATATCTGTATCTGGGATTCACCGTACATATCTGGGATTCGCCAACTTCAATGTCCTAGCCTAGCCTCTGGCAGTTTGTGAACTTACCAACTCCAATCAATTGGCTTGTCAAATATTGTATTGATGCATGTCGCTTGATTTTAAGATTAGTAGGTGTTAATTGTTAATAATATAACTCATGTGATTTCTTTGACAAGTGTGTTTGGAAATAAAAGGCACTCGTCTCTAATGATTAACCACCAGGAGAATTTTGTTCAAAGCGTGATCGATGTAATGAAAATGTAGCACCTGCAAGCGGTGTTTATGATCTGTTATTTATGTGATAATTACTGGAGACCTATACATACTTACTGTGTGGCAAACAGCTAAATTGATAAAAATAAGTGTTCTCAATTTTAATAGGCACCTTGTCAAACATTTTGATGCATGTCGCCAATTTCAAGGTGACTAGATGATAATTGTTAAGTAAATGGATAAAATAAGTATTAACAAATCATTCAGTTGCGAGTATAAATAAATCATCACAAACAGTATAGCTTTCATTATTGTTGATGCAGTTGATGAGATGAGTCTGCTATTTTATCTAGGAAACAGAAAAAAGGAATTTCCTTCAAATATCCCATACTTTATTTTATCTTATTTTTGTTTTACTCATTTTGGGATATTATGTTTGGGGCAAGCTCAAATTTCCCAAGGGCAAGTTAAATTTTATAAATGTGTAAATCCCTCTGTATGCATGTGTAGACTTTTGTGCCTTTGCACATGAAGGTGCAAAACAAATGTGATAGGATGGTGTTAGGTAGACCCCATTTTTTTTAGCCAATTTCTTTTTATATATACCTGCAATTTTATCACTAGGTAATTTCTTTTAACAAATATCTAAAGAATGTTTGTTGACAATAAATTCGCAAGCTACATTTCTGAACAATATTGCAACTATCTTCTCGACTTTAATAATATATGCTTATGATAAACATAATAATCTAAGGCATGTTTCTCTTTGAATCGTTGAAAGAATTTCATATCAAAATTTAGAAATTATTATATGCAAGTACCTAGGTTTAAAATATTTTCCTAAAGAGGTAGTATATGTTTTGACCTTTGGGAGAAATCTAGGTGCTCAAACTCATCCCAGAGAGCTCAAACTCATTCTAGAGTGTTTTGACACATCTTTAAATGAAGTAAACTGTACATAATTGGTATTGCTACAGAACAAATCTGATTACCAAGTGAACTCTACTAATTTGCAAATTTCTGACCAAACCTGGGGATTTCCTTTCTATTGTTAACTTGATAAACTGAAGAGAACTTACCCAGCATTTTGGGAATTCCCTGTCACTGTACTAAAAGAACTTTGTGGACCTCTGTAGCGTAGGCCATCTGATTCCAGAAAACTTGGACTGCCTGATGCTTCTCTTGGGTTCGAGTGAAATTCCTGGATAAAACAAAAAACTATGCTGATGACTCAAAGGCTCTTATGTTTAGTTCTGAACATAAAACCAATAAAATAACTGCTAATAAAGGCCTGAAGGGAACAATTATGATGGTCTTAGGAGTAAATCAAAAGTTTCTTCCATTTTAGCCTTGTGCATTGTTTAAAAAAAGGCAAAACCATCAACATAAATAAACAAAATATGATGCAGGATGAAAGATCCTTTGCCTTTCATAACGGTTTGAATTGGGTATTATATTTGTATCAGGAAGGGTGGACATCAACTATAATCACTGACGGAATATGTATGTGTAAGAGGTTTAATGGTACGTCAGCAGCATACTGGCAAAATGGTGCTGAATAAAAGTAATGTTATAAAAATGTAAATATAAAGAATTTCAACAAAGCTTGAGGAAATTAAGCCCTGCCAAATAAACATAAATTCAAAGTACTAGAAAATACAAGTTAATGATAATAAAATTCTGTAAAAGGTATATGAAATAAAAGATAAAATTAAAAAATATAAAATCCTTAAATATAGGATCAAAATTTGTTACATCAACCACATTCCCAGAAAAAACACTCCAAGTACATAAAACGGTTTATGTAATTATGCTTTTCTAATTAAAAAAAAACAAAAACATTCAGCACTCAATTATCTGTAACTTAAACTTGACAAACAATCATGTGAAACTGTTTTTGCCCTATGGCAACAAGAAAGTACACATGCTTGAAACATCTGAAATCCGTTTTATTTTTTTTGCAAAATAAATAAAAGAAATAAACAGTGTAGCTTAAATTATAAACCAAATGAAAATAAAATGTTATGCTTGGATAAAAAGGCCTAAGCGGCACTTTATACCACAATGCTGCACTGCATTTCATATGTACTGCTATACTGTTAGTATTCGGCAACCCCCTGGCAGTTTGTACAATTTTAAAACAAAAAGCCTGCAGGGTATAAAAATGCACAAAACTTAGTCATTACATTCATTAATTTATAATTTCAAACCTGACTGTCACATGGGGGTCCCTTACATTGTCATCTTCGCATTTCAATGTATACTTCAGGCTTTTCGTTTTTAAATTTGGAAGCGGGATACAAACTGCCATGGGTTGGGTTGGGGGGGAGGTTTAATAAAAATATTTAAAAAAAGACATCTGATGATGCTTGTAGTCCTGTATGCTTTAGAACCTTACAGTCAAGTACAACAACAAATTGTAGTAGTCCCGGGCATGCAGACTTCCGATTTGTCCACTCTGCCTATACATGATCACCACAATACCACCTCATCTCTGTGATGTGTTCTATATGAGGGATGCCACTCTCCAATGATGGGCTTAATGCTCCACAACTTGTTTGTGGAGTTTTCATTCCAAACATTTTGCCAGGTATACAGAAAATGCCAATTTATATAGTATTTTAAGTCAGTATAATAGAATTTTCCATTCAGAAACACTTACTGCTGTTTCTGCCCCTTCATTAACCTTAGTACCAATGTGACTAGGCAGCCAACATTACAGAATACTTTTTCCAGATTGTATGAACAAATCATGTTTTTTTAAGATTTGGGATATTAATGAGTTGTCTTTTCAATGTAGTTCAAAGATTTTAGCATAGTGTTGCAATGACAGCTGCAACCACATCATCTTTCGAATTGTCTGTATACAGGGATGTATAGCTAAGTGAGGAGGCTTTGATTTCAATGAATTTACTCTGAAAAAACAAGATCTGTTGAGGACATTTTTTAATTTTGTGGGGCTCTGATAACAAAGCGGTTATTTGGGAACATATAATTTTGGATTAATCTTTGCAAGACTAATTTTTGCTGGTTCCATGTAATGATGAATTCATATACCAAAAGTAGAATAAAATGTGCTTGCTGAGCATACAAGGTTTGGTATCTGGGCCTAAAGACTAAATTTTATATGGGATTAAATAGATTATAGGATAATTTGTTAGTATACTGATGAGCCAATTTTGTTCATCTGAGATAAAGTGATAGTTCATTTGTGTCCACATAGAAGCTTTCTGAAGGGAAGTCCTAAATGCTAAACTGCAAAGTCCCTGATTGTGTATCAGATCAAGGATATGTGAGAGCCACAGGTGACAACCCACTATGCTCCTTTATCACCTGTGGCTTTCTGTGCCGAGATTTCCTTGTTTATCATGTGAATGCATAAACAAAAATAAATCATCAACAACACATTGTAACAATATTCTACACATCAGTGAAAGTGCCAGTTTTATTGATCATTAAGTGACTGTGTTTGAAAGAGAAACTTTGATTGGCTCATTGAGAACGGTGTGAAAGGTCATGCTGGGTAACAATGGCAAGAAAATTTTACTTGCATTCACAGTGATTGGTTAAGCATTTATATGCATATTCACGAGAAACGAGGAAATCTCTGCACAGGAAGCCATGAGTGATAAAGGAGCTTAACGGATCATTGCCTGGGGCTTGCAACAATGGACATTACTGAACAATACTGAAGTTTTTATTGTTATAATATTTTAATACTAAATGCTGCACATACAATAAAACCTAATGAAATGTTTCACATGCATGGCTGATGACCGCAGATTTTTTCAATATTACAAACTACAATATACATTTTGCTCCCACATCCAAAATATTTGTGGAAAGCATGGTGATCTGAGATGGTATAATTTTAAAAATAATTTTCACATTAACTGAATGGTTAATTCATTCGTCCTCATAAATATGAATTTGCATTTATCAACGTTTTCTCCACAAAAACTTCTTATTGGCCTCAAAACTTCTTCTCATTTTGACTATAAGAAAAAAAACATTTAGTCTAGCAATCAAAGTCTGGTTTGGTTTTATGGGTTTAACACCTTTGTTCAGCACATGATAGGCTATACATGGTGGCCAGTGTATTTGGTGGAGGAAGAACCTGGGAAAACCCTGGGAATAACCACCAACCCATGGGAAGCTAGTGGTAAGCGTTCTCACATACCCACATTGGCCGAACCTAGACTCGAACCCATGTGGACAGAGGTGAGATGTCAGTGATCTGTAAAAGTGAGCGCCTTAGACCATTTGGTCCCAGTCTTACAGTCAAAAAGATTACGTATGTTAGTGTAGTAAGATTACGTATGTTAGTGTAGTCCAAAAGATAAGGGGATGAAAAAAAATACTGCAAAAAGGAAGTTGGACAGCAGTGTATGTGTATTCATCCTGTTAATCAAAGGCATTAATTTTACAATGCTCTCTTTTCAGGACATAATTATCACCAAAATATAGAGTATATTGATGGAATTTTGATCTACTTTTCACCTGTTTGTCTTTATCACCCATGTTTGAATTGTAGGGGTCTGACTCTGAGTGCACTGCTGGGGAAGGAGGGGAACAAACCAGATGAACTGTGTGTCTGTTGCTTCCATCTTCATACTGGAAAATATACAAAATATGAGTAAACGTCAGCAGCAACCACTTGATGTTTTTACTGCCTGAATGATTCTTGAAAAGAGAGGGTGATATCAACAGCTGCCATACCTGTGTTACTTTCAGCCATACCTGTGTTACTTTCAGAGTACTACACGGTACAAGTTAAGTCAATTCTGTAAGACAGTGTTTTTATCTGAAGTTGTCTATTAGTATTGATGCAAAATGAGAAGAAAAAATTGTCCTTTGGGTTATATTTTTTTAAAAATATATATTACAAAGTTTGCTGATAGTGTGAAATTATGATAGGCATTGGCAATTGTGAAAATCACCATGGTGATCAAAATTCTCAGGTGGTGATTCATCTAGTCAAAAAACAACACATTGCAGAGGTGATTGAAAATGTAAGGTCATGTGCTATGTCTGCCTTGAAGCTGCAGACATCCGCTAGTGTATATCTGAGGTTGTATGAATGGAGTTAAGGAACAAAATTTATAAACAAAGGAATATGCAGAAATGCATTATCTGACAAGTCAAACTTGTATTAGCATGAAAAGAATAATTTCAGAGAAAGAGAGGAATTATGAAAGAAAACAAATTAATAATGGATAATGACTAAAGTTAAATACAAGTCAGATCTGGAACAGAAAGTTTCATAGTGCAGCCCTTTCTGGTATACTAAATGAAAGTACATGTCAGTATATTTCAGGGTAAAATCAGGCAACTACTTGGGAAATTCTACAGCCAATCTAGGTGGAATATGTGTACGATCATTATTACTTTATTCAAACATACATCTTAAGAAAACACATAAAACAACAAGGTATAATCTTTTGGTTCAACATATCACAAGGGAAAAAAAATCTTTGCATAACAAATCCCATATTGATTATTCTGTGAGAAATTTATATTATGGAATGAGACTGAGATTATCCTAAGTTCTGTAAGATTTTTTTCTTATACTGTGAGATATCACAGGTATGGGCTGCCAGCAAATTTGTACAGTCCTTATATAATATGATACATTAATACATTCTACTGTGACATCATATAAAGGCAGTTTCTCTTTTTTTAACAATAAATTTGGTTTCTTATTTGAAACAGTATATCATAATTGCAACTGGAATATAACTAATCCACTGTGCTTACTTTTAAAATTCTTTGTTAACTGAAGTGTTTTCTTGACATGTTTCATGTACTTACCTTATGTAAAATTTCTTTTAATGTTAAATCATCTTTTAGCAATTTCCCAGAGTAGATCAGCTTTTGTTGATGCAGTTTCTGCAATAAAAATAAAAACATTTAAAGACAATGATATAAAGTGTACTAGATGTACATGCAGTCACGGATGTGCATATTACAGCACTTCAGGCATGTTCTTTTGAGCTTGTTGTTCTTTTTTAATCGTAAACAAGATACATTTCCCTTCTCTTAAGACCTTTAGAGCAACGAAAGATCAGAATGTTTTCTGTACATCTGTGAATGTCCAGTGGTTATATTGCACAGGGTTGCATAAATACTAAATCTACAAACAAAAATCTAAAAATTCCCCTTTATTTCACAACTTTTCAATAAATTGCCCCCAAAACAGATCAGAAGAAAAAGTAAAATCTTATTGCGCATTTACTTCAAACATATATCTAGCCTACAAAAATGTCAAAATAATCCTCCAGGTGGCTTGGGAGGAGTAGTGATGATGAACTAAATTCTCAAAATACCTCCTCCTTTTGGACAATTTTTGAAAAGAAATGTCACCAAAAATTGGCCCGAGGAAAAAGTCAAACTATAACGCTAAATAAAAACCAAACACATTACAATAAAATTATCCAAGTAGTGTGGGAAGAATCATGATGAGCTAAATTCTCAAAATATTCATTTCTTTCATAAATTTTTTTCCCAAAAATGGGTAAGAAAAAAAGTAAAACCATGCTGATCTAAACTAAGCATATATCCAGCCTACAAAGTTTCCATAAAATCCTTCAAGCACAGTTTAGCAGGAAATGCAATGACTAGCTCAATTCTAAAAATACCTTGTTTCTGACAATATACCAAGAAATCCTCCCAAAAATGGGCCACATGAAAAAAGTAAAAATTATTGTACATCAACACCAACCACATATCTAGCCTAGAATATTCACTTAATCTTCCATTTGTTTGTACCACCTACTGATTTTAAAACTATAAAGCATCAAGGATAAAAAAATACACAAGACTTAGTCATTTCATTCATCAATTTATAATTTCTAACCTTTCGCCAAGGGGTCTCTAACACTGCCATCTTGATTGATTTTCAAACCAAATGGGAGTTTCTTCACTAAAACAACCAACCACCATATTTGCATGGGCAAGTCTTTTTTTTCTCCAGACAACAGGGGTAATTTTGTTCATCATCTGCGATAAGTGCCAAATAATTACACAAATTTCTGTAACTTTGGGTGTTACATCCATTTGAACCCATGTACATAAGAGTTACACCGCTGCTCTTTTTATTTTGGTCAATTTTTTTGTGAAATATTAAAGCTGGACATTGCAAATATTGGATGCAGACAGCACAGGTTTAACCAACTATGTATCACTGAAAATGGACATTTCCATGAACTGGAAAAGGACAGCAAGCAGGCTTGTTGTTTACCCTGAAAACTTTTGTTTGGTTACAGATAAGGAAAATCCTGCATTGACCAAATTTTCACACTCTGAAAAATACTAGAGCAGGCAAATGAATGGAACAGTATCGTCTACATCAATTTCATAGACTTTGAAAAGGCTATTGACAGCCTTCATGATGACTCCCTCTGGAAAATACTCTGGTCTTATGGTATGCCACTGAACACTGTAAACATCATCAAACTTTTGCACCAAGCCTTGAAGGGCACATAAACCTTAAGTAATGGAACGATCATTTAATAACATCAAAACTTTAACATTTAATTTCATTGTTGCTGATAAAACATAACCTTAGCTATTCATCGACGATGAACTGAAGCATTAAAGTTGATATATGAATGAATTAAAGCCTTTTTTCCAACTGAATCGGCACACAGCCAAGAACAAGTATGGCACCGCGCATACCATGTGGGTGCATCTATTATTTAAAACGAGGATTTTCTTAATATGACCACTCACACTTTCTAGCTTCAGTATAACAATCCATAGTTAGGATTGCAAATTTATGCTTTTAATATCTGTCTATGTATTCGTAATAAGGTCGTGCATTGCTTTGCTGTTTTTATCATTGTTACAACTCTAGGTCTTAAAATAATGTAACAGAAAGAAAGTGAAACCAACAAAAATCAACAAGCAATTTATTTCTAGACAATTAAAGTGAAAATTCAAAAGACACTTACAGTAATGTGAATTAAAGTCCAAATAATCCAATAATCGTAAGTGTCCTAATCACAAGTCCTAAATATTGAATATTCTGAATGAATGCCAGATATGCATGAATGATGTAATCCATAATATCTTTGAATGAATTCACATAAATCCCAATGTCAAGTATTAATCCAAATTGAGAATGAGCACTCTAAGTAATTCTAATGAATATTTCAAATAAATAATTTCTCTTTCTGAAATTATTCTGATTTTCACAAAACATCTGATTACTAAAATAAATTCCTTAACAGACTGATCTTAATAATATGAAGTTTAGCATTGGAATGAAACCTTGTTTACCAAACCTGTATAAATATAAGGATAAGTCACCTGACAGAATATTCTAGAATATGAGTAACTCTAATGGAAATTTCTGGTGCGTACATGACTTTTCTCTCATCACGACATGGAAAATTCCAATCTAATTGTTAAATCCTATGTAAACAAGACTGACCTTGAACTCAAATGCTGTCAATGTTGTTTACAAAATGATCACTAAAGTACAACTTACTTCATGGACACATATTATAAATTCAATATACATAACATCGTATTTTCACAAAAATGAGTAATGTAAAAGAAAAAAACCTTGACCTTAGAGCACTTCTCGAATTCAACAACATAGCACTGTCCCATATGTTTCTGACCTGAAAATGTTTATTTCAAGGCTAAATCTTCTATCATATAATATTTAGACTTTGCTATCTATGAATTAAAAATTTTCCTTAATTTATGTTCCCAATGAATTACGAAAACAGTCAAATGAAGAGGTACTTCCTAGACACAGCGATGTCCGCCATTATTACCCCTTGATAGGTTCACTTGTGGTTTCAAACTGATTTTATGAAGAAAGAACATGGCAGTTAAAATCTTCAGAAAATATATTTAGAAAGTGCTTTCACAATTCTATTGTTAAAACACAAATTGTTGTTTACAGTTTCAAACACAAGTTGGTATGTTTTCATAATGAAATGCTAACTTGCAGAAATCGGGCAGTGATAACTATTGTTATTTGCAGGGAAAAGGGTTAATGGGCAATCAGCTATTAAAGCACATGCCTATGAATGTGCAAAAGTTTGTCTTGCTGGCGCAATTGATACTAAGACCTGCTACAGCGCCTTGGGGCTACAACACTGTAACTATTGGAGGGAGCATTTCAAAATCCATAAACTACTGTCTCTCAGTAAAAACTGTGTCATCTGCATCCAATATTTCCAATGTCTTGTTTAAATATTTCTCCAAAACACTGAACAAAATGAAAAGGGCATGCAGTTTAACTCTTTACGTACATAAGTTCAAAAGGACATAACTCCCAAAGTTATGGAAATTTACGGAATAATTCTGAGCTTACAGACGATGAACTACATTGCTCCTGTTCTATGAAAAAATAATGTACGAAATATTACACTCGTCTCTGCAAATGTGGACACCATGTTGGTAAAGAAACTCTCATTTGGTTTGAAACACCAACATCATGACAGTGTTGGGGACCCCCTGGCGACAATCGGGTTAGAAATTATAAATAAGTGAATGAAATAACTAAGTTTTGTGTATTTTTTATATCACTGAGGCTTTTCATTTTTAAAATCTGTAGGGAGGTACAGACTGCCGAAACGGTAGTTGAATATTGTAGTTGTACTCATCAAAATGATTACCAAAAATAAAAG
Source organism: Margaritifera margaritifera (assembly GCA_029931535.1). NCBI lineage: Eukaryota > Metazoa > Mollusca > Bivalvia > Unionida > Margaritiferidae > Margaritifera > Margaritifera margaritifera. Next base: position 1,670,188 of record JAQPZY010001537.1, on the reverse strand, counting down.
TGGTGAAAAAATGCCATCGCAGAATATACTATGAAACTGTGACGTCATTCATAACAGGTATCATATCCTTTATAAACATGGAGGATGAAAATGTCATCAGCTTACTGGTTTACTGGGATAGACGTCCTGTAAATGTTGTTTCAACTTTCCAACTGTCCATCCAAGCATGCACTCAACAGTATGGTCCTCAAAACGTTGATTTGGCGCCTTTATAACAAGTGTTACAGAGCCTAGATCCATTCTAATGTACGCAATACAACCTAATCCTAAAACTTGCAATTTGATCCCTTGTACTTCTGTAGCCCCTTTCGGTTCAAGAACGCGAAGCAAGTTACGGATTTCCTGACTGTTCTCCCTTAAACTAAGAAACAACTAATTATTACTCCTTCCTTATTTGTTGATGATTAATTCCTCTTCACACTTGCTACTTTTCCAGCTGTTCTTTCAGAAATTCGTGTTGAAAATTAACGATTGATGACGTTCGTTTTGGTTTCCATCTACTCGGAAGTAGTCAATGATGACGTTTTGTCATGTGTCTGCATGGACAATTTGTCGAAATCTGATTGGTTAATAAAAAAGTCGAGAATATGATTGGGTCATAATTGGTGGTGCTCTCCAGTTTCGTACTTTGCATTAGATTTTTAAAGAAAAAGAATTACCCAGGTTTTCCTCACTGGCTGTTCTGGCTATTTAAAAAAGACCTTTTATATCTTAGGTATTGTTAAAAGAACTTTGAATTCCCTTTATTTTGGTGTATGATTGATGGGTGAAATTTGGGTTATAGAGTATACAGCTTGGTCTTACTTAAGATGTGCACCTCTCAAAAACTGCTAGCTCCGCTTAGTCATTTTCACTTCCTAGACTTCAAAGATAAATAAAAAAAAAAAAGAGCCGATAACTTTTTTTACTTTTTAGATAATTTGTAATTTATTCATAGTACTTTCAGAGGCTGATATTGTCTGCTCTGGCAAAATTCGTTTCCCTATTTTAATAACTCCTGAAAATAGTGCACTTTTGACTAATTCAGGCTGATTTTTCGAGTACTTTAGAGCGGCCATTTTGTCTGCTGTGTACTTAGATCATGTCCAGTGTCCACAAGTACAATATGTAAAGACATTTCAGCCACAGTACATGAAAGTAACATAGAGGTATGCCAACATTCTCTCCATTGTGCATGTTGCAAATGCAAAATACTTCATCTTACACCTGTCACTCTCTCAGAAGCATGTATTATCTGTAGAGCGCCCCCAATTAGTGACCATAATAGTTGTATTTGCATTCGGACAATTTCGGCTATTTCTGCAAGACAAAATATTCTTCATGTTCTAAATCAGACAGCTGATCAATATGGCGGGTCCTACTAAACACCGCAAAGACGCGCAAAGACGGACAAAGACAGGGCAAAGACACGCAAAGACATTGTCAAAATATTCATGCATACGTATAAATAGTCTTTAAGTATAATAAGTAAATTTAAAAATTATGTTCTGTTCTAATACAGTGTAAATTTGACTTTACCTGTTCCTTGTGATATGCCGTGTAATGTTTAATATTGACCCCTGCAGAATTGTTCTACCCTTAGTACTTTAATTCTAATATGTCACTTATAAGTATAAACTTTTTCTAAGATTGGCTATTATTATTAAAAATATATTTTGATATAGGAAGTTATGCTATGAATGATCAATGTTAACAGTATCTAATTATCACATAATAAAATGTATAAACATTATTGGATATATTTGTTCATGTAAATAAATGAATGAATACTATGAATGATCAATATTTACAATATCTAATTATCACAAATTAAAATTTATAATCACTAATGGATATATTCATTTATGTCAATAAAATAATGGGTACTATGCAAACGAAAAATCATGAGTACTGTCCAATAAACTGTGAAGTATTTGAACAGTATCCGTTTGTCGGTAGTATCAAAAGAAGACTCACCGGAATTGGTTTAACATTTCAAATACAAAATACAAATATCACATAATAAAAATATTAAATTGTTGTAAGAACCTCAACAAAGCTGACGTTGTTTTGGAAAATTGTTAACATTCTTATTAAATAAAAGAATACAGGAGCGTTTCGAAGAAAACAATTTGCTATCAGAGGTACAATGTACCAATAGAGTTTCTAAATTAAAGAAGAAATAGTTATTTTTAAGTCACTGGGAAATGTTTTAAAGTTATATATAGACTTTATAAAAATATTAAATTGAGTGTTAATGTTAATGGTAACTATTCAGAATTTATCGCATATGATTCTGTTGTTGGGCAAGGAGACAATTTATGATTAACACCTATGTAAAGGTATTGCTGCTTCTTTATGCAAATAACACTGTATTAATTGCTGCCAAATGAAAAAGATATGAATAAGATTTTTGTTTTTCTGATTATTGTAAAACCTGATAATGACGGCCAACAGAAAATGGTTAACATAGCTGACAGTCCATTAAATGCAATATAATTAGACTTACCTCGTGCAATCTGATAACTGCGTTGTGATAGTTGTGCAAACCTCCATCAGCTTCCAGAATGCACTTATTACACATGTAGGAAAAATTTCCCGAAAGAAGACCTAGGTCACTGTCAATCAAGCCATTACATGACGCATACATCCATTTCTTACATACATCACATTGTACAGAACCTAACACGCAATTTTCTAAATAAACTTCACATGGCTATGATTCAACCATGGCCTTTTTACGGACTCGGCCCGGCATGATTATGCTTACACAACTTTATATTAGCTTTTTATTTGTCTTTACAAGCAGAAAAAACTATATAAAGATTATTTCCAAAATTATATAAAAATATATAGTCCAGATATCGATAAAGAATACGAGCTGGAAACAATACAACGACTGACAAATATTATTTTAAAAGCATGTATACCGTGTCTATGAAGGGTCAGTTTATATATATATGCACAAATTAATGAATGTCTGATCGCGATTATCAAAGAATTCCGAAGTTTGTAAATGATTAGTAGATCATCTCCTTTGCCGACGTAAGTAGCAAAGGAATATCAAACTTTTTAACGTTATTAGTATGGATCAATTGTTTAGCCGACTTAATTTGACGGCCTCACACCTTTAATCATTTTATATTAAACTATGGCTATCCTGAGGTGTGAATGCCTGTATACAATTAATTGGAGAATTATCTGTTTCACGTATTGGTTCATTACCGAGAAGTTTGAACTGTCCTTGTACTGCCACTAACGTTAACTGAGTTCAAGGTAGCACCTGTCTACCCTGCAACTTCTGATTGTAACACGCGTTGACACCTATTATTCGGATTACAGTAGCACTTCACTACCATGTACCGTACCTTTGTACATACAGTATTGTAAGTTTACAAACGTCTCTGTCCTTGTACTGCCGCTATGTTAATTGAGTTAAATAGATATTAAAGAAAAAACAATCAACACATAGACAAAGCAAACATTTCTAATTCTTATATATTTATTTATAATAATTTTGTATCAACAGTAAATATTTTCCAATATTGTAAGTATTTGCCCTGTCTTTGCCTGCCTTTGCGTGTGTTTGCCCATCTTTGTGTGTCTTATTCCATCTCTCAACACTTACCGTAATTACATATTTTTTAGAAATGTACATGAGAACATTTCGTGGTCAATAAGAAAGATAGAGAGAGTAGAAGTAACAATGAAAGTTGAAGAAAATTCAACTTCCATATATGAAAATATTTAATTATTTAAAGAAAAGGACGGTCCAACACATAGACAAAGCAAACATTTCTGATTCTTATATATTTATTTATATACATTTTGTATCAACATTCAGTATTTTACACTATTGTCATTTTTAAATGTCTATGTGCCGTCTTTGCTATGTCTTTGTCCGTCTTTGCCCTGTCTTTGCCCATCTTTGTGTGTCTTATTCCTTCTCTCAACACTTACCGTAATTAAATAATTTTATAAATTTACACGAGGACATTTCATGGTCAATAAGAAAAAGATAGAGTAGAAGTAACTTCCATATGTCAAAATATTTAATTATTTAAAGAAAAGGATGGTCCAACACATAGACATAGCAAACATTTCTAATTCTTATATATTTATTTTTATAAATTTTAACTGTTGATGTTGGTTTTCACTTGATGGAGAAGTAGTTTTTGAGGAAATGTAATAGAACCTTACTGCATAAAACTTCTTAACGGAGGTGATCCTTTAAACCATAGAACAGTAATGATTGAGTTGTTGGTTTATCAAGTATATGAAGGAGAAATCATTTCCCTAATTTAATATACAAGCTATTCTTCTTATTCACATTTTAGATTAATTAAATCTCCAGCATTGAAGCAACTTTAATAATGGTGGTGTTTTTTCTGTTGTAGGTATATACATAAGAGAAAGCATGCTTACGGAAAGATAAGCTAAAATACTTGCAGACTTTCTGTGTAATTCATTTTTGGAAGATCAGCCAATAATCCATCCTTACAGAAGATCAACCAATAATCCATCCTTACAGAAGATCAGTCAATAATCCATCCTTACAGAAGCTCGGCACAAATTGAAGACACTCAAGTTTCTGTTAAAATTGTCATGGAGGGAGTTAGTTTACCAGTTGTTATCTGTGTTCCTTAAATTGCCAGTGCCCATAAGGCTCGGCTCTGTGAATATAGTTATTCAGCTTCATTACTGATAAAGTCACATTTTCTCATATATCATGCTCTGTATAAACTATTCAGCTTATTTTGCAGATAAAGCTGTACATAAACATCTTGAAAAGAGGGGTAGGGGGATATTCAGACATGGATTTAAATTCAGGATCATCTCCACTTCATTCACCTGATTAGCCTGTTAGAAATTGTTAATCAAACAAATTTTCAGCATAAGATCTTATCAAGTTAAATGAGAATACAACTTTGGAAAAAGATTATTTACATTAAATAATAACATAGGCATGCAGTGTGTATTTTCAGTTAGCAAGTCACAAAATTTGAATAATCCAGAAATATCGTACTTGCATTAATCGATTGTAGCCTCATTCACAGTAATTTAAATTGACTACATTGACTTACTTTACAAACCATTTTTTTTTTTTTTTTTTGAAAAATGTACCAGTAAAAATAGTTTTGCTGAAACTTCAAAGAAAACTGATTACATTTGATGCACCATTCGTTCTGTATAAATACAAAGCAAATGAGAAAAAAAAATCAGTTTCAATCATAACCATATACTGTCATGGGTAAACGTAAGTTAGACTTTTCGTGTTCATCATCTCATCCTAAGAGTAGCTTATATACTCGCGTATAAGCTGAATAATTTAGGGAAAGATAAAAGCCTGGAAGAAGGGTGGACGGCTTTTTATTCACGGGACAATGTCTAAACTTAAAAAAATTTCAGTTTTTTTGTTCACTACCGGTATATATTGGAGAAGACTGGATGGATAGATAGCTAGCTAGGAATAATAAAGACAAAACCAGTGTAAAATACAACTAGGTATATTATCAAGTGGAATATGTCACAAATAAATTGACAACTTACATTTTGTTCTTCATCGTGTCATAAAAATCCATAGAAATCTATAATGATTGACATTTTAAATCCATAGATATGATAAATCCATTAATTCTATCATATGTCACATACCAACATAAAAATAGTAGCCCAGAATGATCAGATTCACAATATCCCGTAAAATGTTAATTCCACACATCTCACAAATAAACAATGAAAATCAAGTCCACACTTTTGTGATTCACAGTATCCTATAAATGTCACTGTCTAATGTCATCTGGTACAAAGCCCAAGAATTCATCCGCATCGTCTGAGTGACCAATTATTGTGCTGAAATCCTCCATCGTCGTCTAGTCATTGTAAATATATTCTGACTCCGAATCCTTGACTTTTCTGACATATGCTCATATATGGGTGCTTACGTGGAGACTGAGCTTGGGCTCTATAAGTGACACTTCGATCATACAGTCTATGAAATCTATTAAAGGATGCTACTGAACAGGTGTCAGTTGTGCGGCAAGATCACAGGGACTTCAAATAACCACCCTCTGTTACTTGGCACTGAACAAGCATCAAATACGTGGCTCAATCAAAGGGTTGTAATGTGGAGAAAACAAAGAGGGTGCTAAGGGATTAAGGTCAAACATGTATATGTAAGATGTGTAGAACTCTACTTGGCACTGAACAAGTATCAAATTAACAAGGTATAAATCATAAACCAGAAAACCGGAGAGAGTAGCTAAGATTGCTACTGTTAGTAAAAGTAAAAATGACATTATCAGCGACTGTGAACGTGGGTTCAGTAAGATGAATCTCATCAAAACTGACATCAGGAATAAACTTGGCATCTCAACTCTGGAGAATCTAATGAGAATTGGCACGTACAAATGTGAAGGAGGTTTCGACTTTGAAACTGCATTCAGCAAGTGGGCAGCCGTAAAATCACGATGCATACTCGTGTGACATTCGATTTTATTATTTTTATGAAACAAAATTTTTTAATAGTGCAAAACATTATAAATAAGTAATCAAAACAGTCATGTAATGATTTATTCTGTAATATTGTGATATTGTATTGTTTGTTGTCAATAAAGTAATAAATACCCAATCTTTTTCGATTTTCATTGCCTACTACATTATTAGACCTGGACAAATATTGACTCCTTGCTTGGTGACATTTTTTGAAAATTGGCGACAAAATATTAAGGTTGGCGATTTTTTTGGCGACAACTTTTTTAAAGCCAGCACCATCCCTAATGAAACCTTGCATTTGTTTAGAAGGAAACAACTTAAAATCTGCTAAATTACCTGCAATTCAGACCTCGACTATGTGCTGTTCTGTATGTTGTAAGAGGTGGCTAACAGAGGCAGGAGCCACGGTGACTGAGTAGTTAGCTTGCTGGACTTACAACTGAAATCCAACAATTGGATCAGCCTCAGCACTGAATAACCTACTTATGTTGCAGTGCCATAATACAACAAATCAATCAAAACACTGACTCACAATGCAATCATAATGTCAAAATTCTGAATAGTCACATTGCTTACAATATGACCATTTTCATTCATTGTCATTCAGGCAATCTTGTAAACTTAAGGTAATGTGTAGTATGGCGAGTTGATAAAGAACATGCTATAGAACATGGGTCATATCAAACTCAACAAAACTTTTCTATATCATTAAAAGTATACAAATTTAATTCTGGTATTTTCTGCACATGATTACTATAAATAAAATAAGAGGGCATGATTTCAAAACTCTGGTCAAGTTATATTGACAGTTGATTCATACAATTTCATTGTGAATAGATAAATTACTTTATAATCTTTTGAGATAGTGCCCATATTTAACTAACAAGTAATTGAGAGTTACTGCCTTTTTTTTACCTTTAGTCAATCTTTAACATTAAATGAGCGTTTTTGGTCATGATGAATTTGAAGATAAGTAGGGGAAAAAACACCTGCATTGATTTGGTTAGCCTCAACTGAAAAAAAAAGTATTCAAGACCCCTAAAATGTCATTTAATTAGATTTGGATGACTGAGTTCACAGTGTTTTCAGTGCAGCTTGGCAGGGTGGGGAATTTCAGTAAATACCAAAGGAGACAGAAAAAACGGTAGATTTTTAAGCTTTATTAACATCAATGAATATTCAAGTTCTATCTGAATATATGACTGTTTGGTGTTCGTTTCAGCTCTAATAGAGTCAAAGCAGGAAGACACATTATATATGTGACAGATTTAGCATTATGACCCTTGGGTCACTGGGTCACAGTCTGAATGCAGGGGTGAATCCTGGGGTGTTGGGGTATATATGCATTGGAATATGCAGTAACAAGCATGAGGATTTGCAATGGCAAGCCATTGCACTTTGTATGGTTTATTTTTGAAAATGCTCAATGTACTTGTTGTATAATAAATATGGTTCTTACTGATGTCTAAGCTTACATCAAAGTTCCTTATCAAACAACAAACACCTTGCCCTAATAAGTGATTTGTGATGAATAGTTCCTTGTAGTAACAAGCAATTGACGGTCCATACTACTTGCCTGTTATATCAAAAAGATATATCCATGTAAACAAATCATCTCATTGTTTTGATATAGTTTCCACAAGTGTTACGACTAGGGATAATGTAACAAAAGAAAAGACTCAAACAAGCTTTCAAGATTTAAAATACAAATATTTAATTTCCTAAAATATTTCAACAAGCAGTCAAAGTGAAAGAATTAATAATAACTTACAGTATAGAATATCCTTAAAAGTCCTAAATTGTTCTAAAGTTCACTGATCCGGAAGTTAATCCAAATATTCCGAATGAAGTAGGTTCTGAATGAAATCTTCACTGTACTGATGTACTAATAAGAATCAGTTATATCCAAGTGTTATAAATTCCAAATAGTCCTTGTGAATATGGAATATCACAAGTTCAAGAAATGTTTCTGATAATTCCATGGAGCTGTACTTATTAAAGTTTAAGAAACAGTACTTAATCCTAAATGTACTGTATTAATATATATATATCACTGAAGTAGAATATCCACACACAAAATGAACCAATCTCATTTTATGACCTCTCAGGCTGAACGAACTATGAACAAATCCCTAAACACATCATACATCCTATTATATAGCTTCTGACTGCGCAAAACAGAATAAAGAAAAACCAATTTAAAATGTATTGCGACTTAAAAACATTTTAATCTTTCTAGAAAACGACCTTCTCCCAACCAATCAGAAACTAGGTTATGTGTGACACCGCTATAGTACCTTTGCACTGACATTATTATTCGTCAACAAAGTATTTACTCTTAAATTGAACATAGAATCTAGGTCAGAAGTTCAACCCTCACGCGCTAATCACGTGATATACTAATGCTACAAGCGACATTCCCAAATCCAATGTACTGAGTCACATTGAAATACCGTATATGTACTTTCTGCAAGACGAAAGCTGTTAGACTATTATGCAGAGATCATAAACCTAACTATTATTTAAAACGAAATAATACATAATTTCGTAACAACAAGCTCTAGCATTTTGTCTTCAGTATTTTTTTTAAAAAGTTGTATGACAGCATGCTTAGCACGTAAGACAGAGTTTTCTACATAATACTTGTTAATAGTAAAAAAATGAATTTTTTCTTTTTAAAAACAGTAAATTTTCATGAACAGTAATAATAATACTTAATTACATATATTTAAGACACCCTGGTTGATGCTGATCTAGCCATTAATGCCATAATGTGACAGAATGGGGGAATGAGTGGCTTGGACTTGTGGAACTTTATCATTCACCCTGTGGATGCTGCCATGACGTGTGACCCAAAAGGGGGCTACATGTCCATTAGGTTCATAAGCTTTCTTGCCTCCCAGATGAGTTCATACATGAGCTCTGGAAGTGTCCATTATCCATATTGAGAAGATCTGTGACATTGCATCAAAGTTTACAGTCATGTCAGAACCTCCAGTGGAAAACAGACAAACCCAGTTTACGGTTACATGTCAGAACCTGCAGTGAAAAACAGACAAAGCCAGTTTTAAGTCTGATTGTCAGTATGGAAAGCCACTATAAATATTTGTTAGTAAACTCTCATGCTTCCTGTGTATGCTGCCATGATTTGTGACCCAAAAGGGGACTAAATGCTCCAGTGGGTTCCTGAACTTTCTTGCCTACCAGATGAGTTCATACAGAAGCCCTGGAAGTGTCTACCGCCCATACTAGAATATCTGCAAAGAAATGAGTGATACCAGAGACAGAGGCTGACAATCCCCTACCCCATCTACCCCAGACAACTAATAATCAATTATGGACAACTGAAATTTTTAATATATAATTAGCACCGTTTTTACAGTGAAAAAGAACAAACATTGAATTTTGTGACCATTTTCTGTGTGTCTTCCTTGGCTAATAGGTCAAAATACTAATAGGAATTGTTGCCCCCTGCCAGAGAGCTTTAGATTTTTTGTATTTTAGTCCAGTTAGTAGTCCTAAATTGGGGATTTAACCCCACCTTGCATCACAATGTTTTTCCTAGACTCAGGGAGCTTTTGGTGAGTTACTTTGGAGGGGTATAGGAGGATGGCGGTAACATTGAGGGTAGTGGGCCCCACTTCACAGACCTGGGAGTTTTTGGTGGGTAGGTAGAAAATGGTGGCCAACCCAATTAGAGTCGAAATGTGTCTATGGGATACCATCCTAGATGATGAGCACTAGCAATATGTATCAGTGGGGATCCAGAAGCAGTATGGAGGAGTGGAGTGAGTCCTCAGATGACGACGAAGGTAACATGTTTGAGTGTGAAATTACCTTTGGCTCTGACAATGAAACCAGTGATTATGTCCATCATCTGGAGTGCTTTGATTGCCTGTTACTGGTTGCTGTCAACATCTATCTGACTCACCTATGTGAAACGGATCTAACCAGATACAACTGGGCTTACGGTCCTTACCTCACACTATGGTAGTATACAACTGCCCAACCATTGACAGACACCTTGCCTGAACTTTTCTTTAGTGTTTTGGAAGATGAATTTATGGAACATGTAGATGTGCTCAAGGATGATCTATATGAAACCGGGCAGCTTAGGAGAGCCAGCACATATGCCAGTGGTCCTATACCAACTGGTATGGCAGTAGTACCACAACCTATGGATATAGACAAGGGCTCATATGCTGGTGGAGCACTCAATACCACCTCTGGGAGGGTAAGGTCAGGCAGGCTTGAGGAGTAAGCTGAACCTTCATCTAACTTTTTGATGAGATCTGTGCAGCCCTCTGTCAAACTCAGGGCCAGGAGTGCATTTTTTTTGGCATCACTGTTAGCTACAGCGAAATGCACCATTCTGGCAGCTACCAGTATTTTGTTCATGAGGGTTGTAGAATTATTCATCTCATCCAAAATGAGAGTGAACTTATCCTCAGAAAGGGAGGTATCTTGGAGGGCTCGCAAGACTAAGTCTGAGATGGAGCTTAGCTTGCCCTCAGTGAACAGCTGACTCTGATCGTGCTTTTGTGTCTTCATGTGGAGACAGCAGATGGTAAATTGACCAGCCAGTGAGAAGAGCCCACACACTAGTGATACACCTTCCAGAGGTATTGCAAGAGAGGCAGCCACCAAGGTGGCAAACACACCCACTCCTGAGATACTGACACATGTGGCTATGATGCTGGACGCTGCTGCCATACTGTCAACAATCTTGAACGCTTGCCCATACTTTCTGCAGAGCGAGCCCTGCTGCTCAATCTCAGCCTTGAGCTGAGCCTCAATATCACTGATTCTTTTCAGGTGATAGTTCTGTGGGTTTTCATCTGGGGTCAGACCGGTAAGATTTGATAGTTGGCGGACATGTTTAAATTGTCTAAGTTACTACTTTGATAAGCAGCCCAACATTGAAGTGAAGTGAAGATCTTGATCCAGTTTTAACCATTCTAATAAAGAAGACATAACCTGGGTCTGGGGTTTCAAGGACGGATAGCAAGATGGTGGCTGGTATGGCTGGTGGTTAGGTGTGAACTCTGGGATCAATTCCATTTATTTCAGGATAATCAAGTTGGATGTTTTTAAAATAATCATGATAACTTTTCCATGGATATCTGTTGAACATCTTGGTAGTATTAGTTTTGTGAAACAAATTTCAAGGTAAAAGGATTGAAGTAGATTAAGGTGCACAAGTGCGGGGCTTATTGTGTCATGTGCAGGCATGCGAGGACGTTTTCTATTCATACATTCAAGATAAGAAGGAAAAAGGACTCTAAAATGAGGCGTAGTTCTGATGACCTCATGCAAGGCGAAGCAAATAAGGCAATTAAAATCTCCACATAGTTAGCCTCCAACCCCTATTTACTTGAAACTGCCACTAACTGTATTGTCCCTGAAATTGCATCTAACATCGTGGTAAATGAACTTTCTGTTGATAGTTTTGTTAATAAATTGTTAACGGTCCTTCAGACACTAGAAATGACTGTATCTATTGATAAAGCTGTGTGACGGATTGTTGTGGATAAAATATGCAAAGAATTTTCCAGTGAAATTCAAAGTTTGAAAGCTTCGAGATCCTTGAGAGACGGTCTCGGATGTGAACAATTCCACTTTGCTGTTGTTGTCAACCTATCCTTGTGGTGTACATGCAGTCGAAAGTGGTGCAGATTTGTTTCACCCAGGCTGGCTAGATAGCCCACCACAGTGGAGTGGAAGTGTTTATCTAACGGCTTGGTCATGATGTCATATGTGTCTCAACCCTTGCCTCCAATACATAGCATCTCTACATAGCTAATACGAAAGTTTCGAGTCCATCAACCCAGTCTGGGATCCACAGAGAAGTAACACAGTAAGGACGGTCCTCTCGAAATATAAAGAAGTATATCCTGTATCGCCAAACACTGGAGAGAAGGCAGAAAACCATTGTCCATTGTACTGCTCAACTCATACATCTAAAAATCCGTGTTTTTCCATTTTCAATTGTCTTATTAGCTGGGAAGGTAAACAGTGTTATATCTGTGTATGGTATCTGAGATATCATCAGTGGCTACCTCAAACTCCCCATTAACTTAAACCCGAGTGGCCGCATCTGAGCTAGTGACTGGAGACTCCAAGTTTGAAATCCTGTTGCCACCCGTTAAGAGATCCTGTAAGGGTTCCACCAGCAAAGGGTGCATAGATTCCCACTGCCACCACCATAGAAGCTGAGACAACATTGAGGTAACCAAGCCTGGCAAGCGACATTTTGATTACAGGTGCTTTTCCTTTATTTCTAGCACAACGTGGGATGTTTAAAAATGCAGGCAGGTTTGGACCAACAATTGTAGAAGCATCAGTTCAATTTGTTATGGTATGTCCAAACAGGGAAGCAAGACCTGGCTTAATACTTAATATCAAAGTGGCTATTTTCTTAAAAGGTACCCTTCCTGTTGAGGAATCATTGGCAATGACTAGGCCCTGAACACTATCCTGCAATATTTTTCTGAGAGTGGTCGCATTGTAATACCCATCAGAAATAAAAGTAGAGACTGCTGGTTCAATGGTGGCTGTATCAGTTATTTCAAATGAATTATTGCGTACGGCAGCTGACACATTATACCACTCAGGAGCGTACGTGATCTCCAGCAGGCCTTCGTGGATGTTGGGTTGGGTATCACCGTTTTGAAGCGCACTGCTCCAGCTAGAGGATTGGTTTGTACAACATTCATTGTTAGAATAGTATTGCCACAGGAACTCCGCTTTAATAGTGAAGCTCAATACGACTCGGGTGTCACACTCCACTATAGCGATGCTGAGAGAGCTAACACCAGCAAGGCATTATATAGCCCATATATTTATGTCTCAGATCTGGCTTATTTTAAGGCATCCTTTGAGGGCATATTTGAAGCTGACATTTTCCCGGAAATCAAGTCCGACGTAGCCACACACACACACACACACACACACACACACACACACACACACACACACACACACAAAATGGAGCCCCGAGGCTGACATCATGCAGTTCTGGCAAAACCAAGTCAACTTCGCCATCTGGTGCGTGACCAGGGGCTGTAGGGTCAGCACCCATGATCATCTGCTGTCGACCAGTCTTCCTACTATGGTTCGAGGCATCTACCACTTTCACTTCCTCTAACAGGTGAAGAAGATCCTCGTATCTATGAAGTGTCCACTGCCTCAACAAATAGTGTGGAAGGTTATCGATGCTGATATCAGCATGGAGGCATACATATGCCTGTGTAAAGGATTTAACACGAGCATCAAAGGGGACTGGCGTAACATCATGGTGCTTGTCATTTATATTTTAAGTATGGTGCAGCATTAACTCTACTCGCAGAGAGGATTATCATATACCGACACATCGGAGAATGAGATTGGGGTAGTTGAAGGTGGCAGTGATGAAGGAGGTACCGAACTCATAACCGACCACAGTATCGTTTCAACTACCGACCACAGTACTGTCATCAGTACTGACCGTGGATCCGTCATCAGTACCAATTACGGAACTGAAGAAGTCAGACCGAAAAGTTGAACGAGTGACCAAGAAAAAAACACCCTGGAAGAGTCGCAGTTGGTAAAAATCTTGCCGCTGTAATGCGCAGACATCAAGAGGCTCCTTAAATGGTTCAGTCAGATTATTCTAAAATATATCTTCTCATTACGGTGGTCCTGGTGGGAGGGCTGTTATACGTTTTTGCCCCAAAGCCTAAGCCACCAGCAGTCCAATCTACTCCTACACCACTTCCTATCATGGTGGCAGCACGCCAGACCCCAAATCTTTTGTTTGGAATTGCCATTCCTATTAGACTTGTCACAATCAAGCGATATAATCACCCATTGCTACCAAAGATTAGGGCAATCTCCTCTACCACGTGTCTATGCTAGTTGGGCTCAAGATCGGGTTACTCGTTGGTGGGTAAAAATTTGTTTCGAATGAATCCCCTTGATCTGGGCTGCATGGACTTGCTCAGGCTATCATTATCGCCACGCTGAGCCTGTGGATTCGAGACATGCTAATTAAACAGGGCATCCTTCCAGCTAATATCATCACAACCGCTTGATGGCTGCAGCGGTGGGTGTGATGGTCGGGGGTGTCATCGTCAACACCCTCGCCTTGTCCAGCTCCAACTACGCATTTTCTCAGATAGGCAAAAGGGCATCAGATGAGGAGCACATCCGTCATGATAAAGCCCTGGAGGCCTTCCAGGAAGCGCAGGGGGAATATCAACACTTCGACTACCTCTCTGAGCGCAAACTAGAGGATCTGCTGGCTGGACAAACTTATCAGAACGTGAGCGAGTCCGCGAGAGAGTATGCACAGATTGTGGCTGATGCCTCCTTAAATCCAGAAAAATCTTATCAGAGCAGGCAGATGGAGCATTAACCCTCATTGCCGTGGAGCTCGGCCATCTTTCATATTTTTATACTCCGTCTCCAGAACAACAAAACTACATTTTATCATCAGTTGCCTGGCTGGTTGACTTTGTTACTTTTAAATATTTGTAGCCTACGTGTTAGAGTATAAACATGAATAAATAATAATGGACAAAACGTTATCCGTGATCTACTACGGACACCGTGGTTATTGGAGGGGTGAGGAGGCTGTTAAAAAGCTAGCAGATGTGGCTTCAGTGTCGCGTGGCGACATTGGGCAATGGTTACAAAAACAAGCCATGTGACAAATCTACATGCCGGCTCCGAAAAATAAAATTAGGCTTCAGTTTGGTGTTTCTACTCCCAGTGAGGTACATCAGGTGGATGTGTTGATAAGGTTGGAAAAAAAGATGTACAAGTACGCCTTAACCGTAGTAGATATTGCGAGTCGATATAAACCGGCGACCCCCATACACAGAAAAGAGTCATTTGAAGTCGCGAGCGCATTAAGGATAATACGTAAGAGGGGTCCTCTCCAGTTGTCTAATCTTTTACGGGTTGACCCTGATACAGAGTTTATGGGAGTTAAGCGGCGTGAGGTGGGTCTCCACCGGGCGCAGGGTATAGTAGAACGCTTTGACTGCACGTTAAAGCGATTATTGAGCATCGGTACGCCCCGGAGATGTTACTTTTCGTGAGTGGAGTAGAATTGCGCAGCGTGGAATGGGTTGCGAGGCTGCCGTGTGTCGTGGAGGCCCCTAATAGCAAGGTATTGCGGTCAACAGGTAAAACGCCTGTAAACGCAATCGATGACCTACCAGTAGCTCCGACCCTGATGGGTGTGAAAAAGGATCGCAAGGAACTGACCCTACCTCCCTTGACTCGGATACGATATATGTATGCTCCTGGAGAGTTGGAGGGCGGAGGGCGTTGCGCCACTGATCCTATATGGTCGCTGGATACGTATGTTATACTTGATATGCCTTGCGAAAGTTCGGAGATTATCGAGTGGCCGTCTCGCTGGGGGTTCGTGCAAGAAGAGCTACAGGTCGTACCGGCAGATACCTAATTACTTCCCAAGAGTATTCAATGAAAGGCCTGTTAAGTCAAATTGGAGATCATCCATCCATAACCGCCTATACGCCATGTCTTCCGAGTACCTGTCAAATCAGCAGGTCGCGGAGATTTATTCCCTGCGGGATACGGGGGTCCCTGCAGAGTACGTGGCTTGGACGTAATAGAACTAACCTGCCCTGCGTGCTGCAGATCTGATGGCCTTTCACCCGCAGGAGCAAGCACTCGGCAAGGCGCGTACCCGAAATCACGCCTACGATGGTGCATCGTCTCCTGACCGGTTTTGTCACTATTCAAGGTGGTGGGAGTTCAAAGATAATGGCGAGGTACTCCTCAAGCTCTTTTATGACCATAGGCTCGCGTTGCGACCCCATCTGGAGTGATCCATTTTTTCGTGTCCAGCAGGGATAGGCTCGTCTTTGTCAGGCTATATACTCCGATTTGGTGTCTCTTGCTACGTATGGCACTGTTAGTATGGCGGAACTCCTTTTTCTCATGAAGGCTCTCGAGGTATAGCTTATGTGGAGATCAGCCTTGACCGTAGATCTTGCTATGCCGTTGGCCCTTTGGGTCTCTACACTATCCGCCCGCTGGATGGAGTATATTTTGGGGCGAACTCAGCAATGTGGGCACCGTTATATTCATCCTTAAACTTTCCTGCGACCCTTTCGTTGGTGTCACTTGGGAGGGGTGGTCTTTCGGAAAATCGCTCGTATCGTAGAGATGGGCATCCTCAAGCATATCTCGGCAGATGTCCTCCGTTTCCACCTCCAACAGCAATTAGCAGTTTAAAGTAGTCCTTCTCAAACTCGTTTTCGGCTTTGGCCCACAGGTCCGTATTCTTTTGAATGTAGCGTGCCATACAGGGGCTCTGGTCAAACTCTAGCGCCCGGTATATTTTGGTGACGCGCATCAGAAGGCTTGTGTTGAGCTGGAGGTTCTGGTAGTGAACGACGTATCGCTCTCTCTTTAGCAGATTGGGAACAAGCTTTGTGCAGCCAGTATAGCGACCACCCAGCTTGCTGAACGAGGTCTCGCTGGTACGTGAATAGCTACTTGTCTGGGACGGTCATACACTCTGGGGCTAGGGTAGTCACCGTGGGCGTCTTGCAGCTCTTCCCGGTATTCCAGATCAACCTCGAAAAGGTAGCCCTTGAGGGCACCTGGAGTATGCTACTTAAACGATTTTTAACCTCGTCTGGGTCGACCCATCGGAAGCCGCCAGTTGGAAGGCTCTGCATTATCGCCCAGCCATAGAGGTTGTTGGAATTGCGGTGGAAGATCTAGTTGTTAGGGATAGAAAGGTCGTGGTCGATATATTTTGGGTTGTTGTCCTTTGCATGCCACTACTAACCATCGAGGTTCCGCCTCGCATGCCTCTCGACAAGCATGTGCATGTTAATGTCTGTGAGCAGCTCAAGCTCTGCGATCGTTGTTTTTTTTTTTAGCATGGTATCCCAGCTCATTCCAGGGGTGTTAAAGTAGTGTGGAGGGTCTATGCCATAAGTTTTTAAAGATGTGGCTTGGAGAGCTTCAAAGCCATCAACCGGTAGCAGCACGTCTGTCTTGAGGTAGAGATCGTGATAGTACCCCATTGTCTTACAGCCAGAAGTAGCTCATACTCGCTGGCGTGCTTGTAGTCCTCAGATATACCCGTACGGCTGAGGCTGCTGTTGAAGGCCTCAATTGGGGGGGGGTAGCTGCGCCTCATCAAACAGGTTACAACCGTCCATATACTCGTACGGATATACACCCTTGCGGTAAGAAGAGCAACATCGTGTTCGGTATACGGGCGGGTTATGCGGAAGTCTTCCTGAGAAAGAGTAGAGGCTAGCTTAGCTAGAGTGTATGGTTGGAATTGATAGCTGTCTATAAAATTGAGCTGACCTAGGGAGAAGGTCATGTACATTTTCATGTTGGTGGGAATGGCGTTGATATCTGATGTTGATGCTGTTCCCAGCGCCTCCATCAAAAGGTGGCTGTCGTAGTTTCGCAGGTTGTGGAATATAACGAGTATCTTTGTTTTTCCGGGCTTAGTCGCAGCTGGAGGTTGCATCTGTGATAGGCGGCTCCTCGGTATTGGCGGGTGATGTGGCAGTGGTCTGTCACCCGGTCCTTACCCAAATGCTTCGGCAGATGTGGCAGACCCAATCCTTTTTACACGGCGTGATGTTGGCGGGCTTCATGACCAGAGCGCTAGGGTTGGCTAATACCTCACGGATGCCTACCAGCTCTGCCTCTTGATAAGGTTGGCTACCGCGTCTTTTCCTTTGTAGGTAACAGAAGGATTATGTTTACCGTCACATCATCGGACTATGTTGCAGAAACCGCATGGGGGCTCGCTGGCAGTCTTATAGGTGTCGCTGTAGGTGGGATCAACCTCTTCCATTTTTACAGGCACATTTAGGGCCTCAAAGTCTGCGTGGATTACATACGGTACGGGCATGAGACGAAACAGATGCTTAAAGTATAGCTTATTCTTTCCGGGCTCTGGTAGAAATGTCCTCTGCGGCATCGAGCCTATACCACGGTAGTCTTTTACATGGTCCTTGAGAAGGTGTGATCTGGAGAAGACGTGGAGGCATCGGCAGCAAACGTGCTTTCGATCTTTGTGCTTGCTACTGATGTACACCATCCGGGAAAGATCATTGATCCATACGTAGTGCTGCTTTTTGTCTTCGGTAAGTAGCAACATGTTGACCATCTTGTCCAGGACCTTTCCGGAGACGCGTATGGGGTAAAGGGCATGGTCCCATCCAAATACGTTGAGAACGATAGTGGGGTTAAGATTATTATGCTTTATTATGTCTGACAGCTTCATTGGAAACTTAAGATTGTCACAGGGTGGCCTTTCCTGATGCCTACTGATCTTGCTGGCACGCTCGGGGTGATGGTCATCGGTGGGGTATAGGGCGGATAGGAAGGCCCATTCAAGGCATCTGGTGTCCCGGATTTCCACATTTATGATGGCCCTTTTTGGAATCCACTTTGGTGTATGTATATGCCATTTACCTCGAAACGGGCGGTACTGCGAAAGGTATAGCTTTACCGTCTAACACCTTACTAGCCGCCAGCGTGAGCCCTTGCTCGTAGACTTTTCCAGTCGCTCCTCGATCTTACCATAGCAGCCGCGACTAATCCCTCGAGGTCATCAGCCATCAGAGCCACTTATGCTTGGCCGATAAATATACAGGCACGGAGATAACTTCCTCATTGTCGGCCGTAATCTTTGGTATCATGACTTTTAAGCTAAGGTTAAATTTGACACCCTTCTTTCCGATCTCCTGTTTTATTGTGTCTACCACGCTTAGAGTCATGGCTTTGAGCAGCTTAGATAGGTCGGCTTCTAGAGGATGACCAGGCGATATTGTAGCTAGGTAGTCCACTACGATTTTCCGTCTCGACTGTCTTTTTGGTATGAGAGGTGGCGTCTGGGCCTGTATTCACGGGGATCGTCTTGCTGGGATTGGGGGAGGGGTGACCTCCTTTGCTACCCTGGCAGCTTTCCGTCTGGCTCGTCGTTTGGCAAATGTGGATGGCGGGGCCTGCTGTCTTGGGGCCTGTATTGGTGGTTGTTGTTGCCTGGGAGCCGGTATGTGGTTTTAACGCCTTATAGCTGGGGTTGGCTGACTCCTCGGATGCCAGTACTGTCCCCAGCATATCATCGTATTCGCTCTCGGTAATCTACCCCTCCCTTAGCAGGGCGTTCATTCGCATTATGCTAGGCATGGTAAGTGCTAATGTGTAGCGCGGGTTATGGTGTTCTATCATACACTACCTTTCTCTAAATTGAAAATTGTTACTGGCTGTTGCTGACAGGGGTCTGCTCTAGCTGCAACCCTAGTATGGGTGTGTGTGGCTATGTATGCTATTGTACCTCGCCTGTCTCTAAATGTACGTTTATGACCGTCACTGAGGTTAGTCGGATATGCTCTTTCTGCAGCGCAACTCTAAAAGAGCCGTTTGTCGCTTTGCGTGACATTGGGCTGGGATGAGCCTTCCTATGAAGCTATGTTAAGGACCTTCCTGAATTCTCTTCTAGCTTTTAGTTCTATGCGTCGCAGGTTGTCAGCCTGATGTCCCCCTCCACAGCGATTGCATATACGATAAATAGCGATGGTGCCGGCTCCGCACTTACAATATCTCAGGAGTCTTAATCCCGTCTCTGTATCGCTGGGCATGTAATGCGCAGTAGGTACCAAAGCATTTTCGTCCACACGTTGCTGTCTGTCTCCAAGGCATCGAGGTACATGTTTTTGTTCCCGGTCTACCCATGATTACAGATTCTATATCATAGACACACTGCGTCTCCAATTGGATGTGTTGTTGGTGGTCACTTGCTACCCACCTCCTTACCCACCTAGCCAAGACTGCTCCCATCGTCTATGATGGTATAGCATAGACGAATCTAATTGGTCTTTTTTGAAGCAGAGGCTACATTATTTGACAACAAGTTTGATTCAAACTTCTGCTACATGTGTTTAAAAACCATCGCTTTGCCGTATTCTGCAATAGACTCTGGATCTTTAGGAATACGATAGGTTTTCAATATATCTTGTACGTATGGCTGGCTTGTTTGAACAGCTGCAGCGACAAGCCATATCAGTGCCCCATTTTCAAGCATAGACAGTACCCTAATAATTTCCTCACGCTGCTTACTATCTTTTAGTGTGTGAGCCATGTCGTATTTTTAGGCACACATAGTCTCTAACTGGACTACCTCCACACGCAATGATGCCTACCTACCTTTTTTTAACCGCCATTTTCTACCCACCAAAAGCTCCCAGGTCTGTAAATTGGGGCCCACTACCCTCAATGTGATCGTCACCCTCCTATACCCCTCCAAAGTAAACCGCCAAAAGTTCCCAGGGTCTAGGAAAACGTTGCCGCTCCGTGACTTTGCACTTGTGGTGCAAGGTGGGGTCAAAATCCCATTTTACTACTGCGCAAGTGTGATTTTGAAGGAAGCGTTCAAAAAGCCTAATCAGTTTCAGTGCTGACAGACATCGAAAAAAGTGGAGGTAGAGGGAAAATAGAGACGCGAGGCCAGTGGCCCAAATTCGGTCACTTCCTTATGGTTGGCGGCCTCTACATGTAAATAGGGATGTGAGATCACTTTGTACGCGCTCCTGCGTACGGGATACAGGTTAGCGGTCAAAACATTTACACTTAGAGATTAGTCACACAGGCTGAAATAATGCACCCGCGTACAGGCGGTTGCATCAACCCTTCTCTTTGATTGACAACCACAAAGGCCCTTTTTCAGGGCCACCCAGATTTCTGGAAAAGAGGGATAATAATCATATCTGTCACACAAAAAATTGTGTTTGTGTATGTATCTTTTTGTGTATGTTTTGTGTATGTCTTTATCTTTTGCAAAAACTAAAACTTAAAACCCTTTTACCCCTTCTCTCTTATGTGTGATAGTATGTGTGTGAGGGTATAGTAGTGTGTCTATAAACTCTTCCTACCCTTGTGTGTGATAGTTTGTTTGTATATATGTAAGTATAGCGTGTGTGTAAACACACTCCTACCCTTTTCATTGGATAGTAGGAGTGTGTGCTGTAGCGTACTAACGGGAGCTCACGGGGCGGTTGCCCCGGGCGCCAGAGGTCTTGGGGTGCCAAAACAGCTGATAAAAATTAGGGAATCGTATTCTGGCCCTTTGTGCCATCATCGTCGCACCGGGCGCCATTTACCCTTAATACGTCACTGAGTGAATTTTGGATAGTAATCAAAAATTGTTTTCTATATTGTAAGGGTGGGTGGGGTGTTTGGATAGTAATCAAAAAGCAGGTGCTGGATTTTAGGGTGTGGTGAGTTTGGATAGTAATCATAAAGCGGTTGATGGACAGTGTATCTGGTGTGTTCGGTTGTAATCGAAAAAAAAAATTAACATTACATTTCCTGTACGGCTCTCTGATTGTTTCAACATGGAAACGACCTGTAGCAATCCCCAATTTAACATTACATTTCCCGTACGGCTCTATAAACTTTGGCTCTATAAATAGAGCCAAAATGAAAACATACGGCAATGTTAAATTCCCCTTTGGCTCGACAATGCAGCACGCAATGTTAAATCTATGGACAATTTTAACAGAGGATTTCCCATTTGGCTGTATAGTGTCCCACCCATGTTAAACCTATGGACAATTTTAACATAGGATTTCCCGTATGGCTCTATAGTGCCTCTTAATGTAAATCTATGGGCTAATGTTAATTCCTGCATGGCTCTATAGAGCCCTATATAACTACTGTCTATAATGAGGTATGCTATTATATTATGAACTCATAAAGCTTTTTACATTGTGATGTCATCCAACTCGCCCGATTTATTCATGTGCGTGATAAATTGAATTATGAATGAAGTTGAGTAAAGAACAAACTGAACATACGTATTTGAATATTTGTATAATTTTCCTTAAAGTAATGCTATGATATATGGTAATTTATGCTATTTATAATTCAGATTATATGATAAACAGGTTTCAATATCTTAAGTGGACTCGTTGTGGTTTAGTTGACTCGCAGAATACACATACAGTAACCTGTACGTATAGTGTACCTACCTGAAGAGTATTCGTGACAATGATGCAGCACTCTAGACGGAATAAAGAATGGATATGATGGTGATTTCCTGTTGAAGTGACAATATGTTTTACTGATATGGACCAACAAATGGACGCTGGTTATTTAATATATAAATTGTCGGTCCCTTCCTTATATAAACATTTTTTTAACGCAGAATGTTAAGATTATGGATCATGATGTTGCTGCCCTGTATGTTAATACGAGTGATGAAAATCAATGATATGGCAACCATGTCTAAAATCCAAGATGTGGAGGGCAAAAACTAACGATATAATTAGATACAGTTTGAAGAGTGTAAAATGAGTACTTAACAGTCAATGTGTGGGTCTTTGAGAAGAAACAAATTATTTCAGACCAATTTCAATTGTGACCATAAATATTCGATCTTATATTCTTCGTTTTAATGAAAAACAATGTATATAATTTTGAACCTAGTGCTTCATTTAAATCTTATATGATACAAAATTATTGTGTTGAGTTATTCCCCCTTAAAATGTTCACCAGAAGAGAACAAAAATCGGTTCCAATCTAAACTTGAGGTGTCGATTTTTCACGTGGAGGTGTCGCTTTCCCCAAAATGTTAACGAATAAGATATTTTTAAAGAAAACCAAGAAGGGAGGGGTGATGAAAATTGTCAGGGAGCACTATTTACGAGATGATATCACGTGCGGAACAGAAATGTGCGATTTTTGCAGCCAGAAAAGCTGCTGTCTACAAGAAAACCCAAGCAGCAGAAGTGAACTTGTAACCAGCTCCCATTATCTCTTGCCCGACACGAATGTTGTACTTCACCAGGTGATTGAAGACTTGAAAAGACGGGCATAGAAGAAAAAAAAATAGTTTATATAGATAAATCGATTTAAAAAAAAAAAAAAAAAAAAACTATCGTAGACCTGACATGGTTCCTGCCCTCAACGTTTTTTTTTGGTCCTACTAAACACTGCTAAGCCTCACAAAGCCAGACAAAGCCTGACAGAGTCATGCAAAGTCATAATAGAAAAGTGTATTTATATTGTAAATGATACTGATGAATAAATTAACCAAACCGAAAGAATAGTTTTCAAAATAATTATGCCGAATTAAATGACCGAAAATTGGGAGACAAAATTCGAATTCGAACAATGACAAAGTCTGACAAAATCATGTTTGAAATGTTTGTTATTATTTGATAAACTGTTAGTTTGATTGATTATCTAAAGAAAATGCAGTTTTTCAATATACGTCCTAATGATTTATCAATTTTGTTGTTGACAACTCAAGATAATATGATCTGTCTATATTCGACAAAGCATAACAAAGGCACACAAAGCCAGACAAAGTCATATTAGAAAGGTGTATTTATGTTGCAATGAGTTTGATGAATAAATCAACCAAACCAAAAGACTAGGGTTCAACATATTTAGAGAGATGTAACTGATATGCAATGAAGATAACTCGTAACTTTTTTGATTGGTATACCAATATATATGTGTCCCCTAGTATAAATAGGGATCAACTGGCATGTTGCATGCTTTTAATTGGCTAGTTATTCAAAGGTATACAGGTGTTAAATTTTGAGAATTTACGCCTGGTACCGTCAAATGCAATTAAGGCCCCAATTAAGTGTCTGTATTATATCTACTCTACTTTGGCAGTATTGAATCATGACCTTTAGATTGTGTCAAAAGTTGTCAGCAGTAGCACACATGACCCTTGAAGAGTCCTGGATAAGTATGATTAAATAGAATAAAGAGATTTGTTGCTCAGGGTTCTACAATGTAAAACGTTGATCCTGATATATATGGGGGTGATCAGGGTCAATGTCCTGCATTCTAGACCATGTTGCTAGTGAAAAATACACATGTAATGCAAGAAACCTTCATTGGTTAGCTTAAAATAACCCATAAATCTTCTCTTAATGAGTCAGCATTGTTATATATGCTGCTGATATATCACATTTTCCTAATTGAAAGAGTTGTGGGAAAGACAGAAAAAATAAATAAATGAACTGAACACATTCAATTTGTCTTTGTCATGTTAATATCAATATAAAGCAAAATTCTTGTCACTGGAAAATTCAAAAAAAGAGGGGGTGGTGCATCTGAATAACAAAGATAATAAAGAAGAAACCAGATTATGATCAATTAAAATGACATTTATTTGAGATAATTGCAAAGACAATGATTATATGCATTCAGAATGAGCAGTAGATTTACACCACTGTTATTTTAAAAAGTACATTGGAGTAATGGTAATCTGCCATCTGAGAAGAAATGTTATACAACAAAAGAATATTATTTAGGTTAATTGACACTGGAAAGTGAGACTTGGAATCTTTTGTTGTACATTTTCTTAAATTTTCCAGAACTGATCACTGTAGGGCTTTGCCACTGTGTGTTAGCTTTGCATATCAATACAATCTACAGTGTTTTAAACTGTTACATAACATAAACATTTGACTCTTTGTATTCATGAATAAATGAAAATATACTTATGCCAAATTGAAAATTGGTCCAATTATAAACATTTGAGAATTTTTCAAACATTTCAGAGAGAGAATTTTATACAGGTGTCAACTGCTTGAATGTGACCATAAATTCCTAAGTTTGACGGTGACAAATTTGCCTTCACAGTCAGTAATTTTATTTATATACAGCTGTTCTTTCACCTATCAAGGGATCAAGGTACATGCTGATCATTTAATATATACTAATTTAGTCACCTTAGCTAAGAAAAGTAATATTATGATTATGATTATTATTAGTGTAATTTTTGTTTTTGTTATTATTAGGATTACTTCTTGTTGTTATTAATGCTGTTGTTCAGTGGAGTTCTACTTTAATATTGTACAGTTTGTAAGGTAGTTACAGGCATCTTTACATTGATCTATTAAAATATGCAGAAATAAAGAGGGGTTGGGAATGAGATTTACACACCTGTTCATATAAAAAAACAGCAGAAGTACCTTTTCAAAGGCAGGAAACATCTTAACATTTGAAGATAAATATATTGTTCACTAACTATACTTTTTTGAGACAACCCGTACAGTAAGGATCCTTTGAGGTTTGTTGGGTATGATAAAGAAGAAATGAGCAACATTTCCAATCAAATACCTTCAATTTTATTGGCAATATTTTTGTTTTGGAAGCATTTTTTCAGTTAGCTTAATCTTTAAGATTGTGTCAGTGTCACTCCAGCACTTTAAATTTCTATTGGTAAAATCCTATTCCTCATTATAAAAAATGATGGATCTCTCTGACAAGCATCATATTTTTATTTCTTACAAGAATTGAAGAGACAACCAGTTTATATTACAATCTAACTGTTACTTATGTGTCTATCAGTCCACGAATTAAAAGGTGATTCATTACTACTGATGATTCATTACTACCATAAGCACTGTATTAGTTCATAGGAACCATAGAAGTTCAATTTTTCATCCATAAAAAACAACGAAAAGTTTAGAAAAATACACAAAATACAGTATTTTGGTGTTTTTAATGTGCACCATGATTTTTTTATCCAGAATGAGGGGAAAAACTTAGTTCTGCCATATAATGTGCGTGTGATATAATACATTTTAAAAACTTTATAATTTTGCACTGTTTTCATAGTGTGACAATAGTCAATCATTTAGGTTAGTACACTGATCATCATTTGTTACACAACATTTGAATTGTTTATAAAAAAAAACAGTGCTTGTTTCTCTGGTCTTTTCTGTCAGTATGCGGCACCTGATCATGATCAATTATTTTTTTAAAGATATCATAAAAGAAAGAACAAAAGATAGTGGCAATAATGAAAGTATATCGTTCCTATTGGTTGGTCCTTAAAAGGGACATTTTAAGGTTGTCCTTTTTGATGAAGTTCAGTCCGTTGCATCAGATCTGTCTAATTTCTCTTCATTGTTGTCACTCTTGAAAAGTCATTCTTCTCCACTCCCTAACAGAAGGCATTCCTACATTGAACTCCCAGTGCATATTGGGGAAAATAAGTGTGTTATAGGCACCAAACTGTAAACTGTAATTTATAACTGTAAATATACACAAGGTGTGCAAGCGAGACTTCACCCTGTCCTAGTTTCAGATAATAAAGATGGGGGGAGGGAGGGCAGGGGGAATGGATGTCGTACTTCCCTTCTGCAAATGTCTCATAGATCTGTTTCCCCAGGGGAACTGGAGGCCAGTTTTTAAGAATATTTTACAAAGTTGGCAGCCCATATTGACACTTTTGCATAGCTTAGTCTAATTACATTAGTCATACTATACTTGCTTTAATGCCTTTTTTCTGATGAAAGTAAATCATGGTGCTATCAGTCATTTGCAGTGTCAGCATATGTTGGCAGCTATTTCACTAGGTTGAATAGCGATGGTTGCCAAGGAATGCCATAGTCAGCTGGAACTAGTGGAAAATTTTATTTAACTAAATGAATATGTTCACATATAGCCTTAAGGTATGAAATGGGAGAGGCTACTGCTGCCAGGTAAAAAATGATAATTGTATATGACTTCAGCTCTATTTATCAAGGCCATACAGCAATAGGTCAGTGATGTTATGCTGTGAGGCTGTGTGTGTATATATCCATTTAATTAAAGAAAATGTGTGTTAGCTGCAACCACCCATTTAAAAAAAAAATATGAAATGGGTGCCAACATATGCTGAAACCACAAGTCGGGAAAAAAGGATTCAAACTAAGTATAGTATGACTAAAGCAGTTAGACTCGAAGCTGTGCAATAGTGTCAGTTTTGTAGGAGGGCAGTAAGACTTGCCTCCCCCCCCCCCCCCATCATAACTATATTGGTTGATGTGTTACATTGTAGGACTATCCTTCTCCATATTCATCTGTCATCTTGTGACATTTTAAAAAAATTTTGCAAGAGAATTGAAAAAACTACACATATCGTTTCAGCAGTCACTAATATTTGCCCTTTGTCCATTATGTGTTTTCTGTTGTCCATTGTATGTTCAACTGTCAACATTTGTTTATAAACACTCTAGAGGCTTCATTTCTGATTTTGAATGATATTTGGTTTGTAAGCTTGTATCACCAAGACCTCAAATGAGTTTGATTATGAGCAATATCCATGCACATTATTGAGGTGATCTTGTATCCAATTCACTGAGCTTGTGAACACTCAAGAGGCCATATTTCTGATCAGATTCAGGTCAGATTTGGTATGCAAGTTTATATCATGAAGACCTTGGATGAGTTTGATTATGAGTGACATCCACGAATATTAATGAGGTGATTGGCTGTCTTGTTTCAGATTGGCTTAGCTTGTGAACAATCTAGAGGCCATATTACTGGTCAGATTTTGATCAGATTTGTTATGTAATCTTGTATGATCATGTTCTCGCATTAGTTTGATTATGAGTGAAGTCCATGCATATTCTGGTGGGAACTGAAACTACAACCTTCTTTCTGGTTATGAGTCCAATACCTTAAAAACTGAGCTACCACAGCTCTCTTTGGTGAAATCTCAGTGGTTTCCAAGTTATGATTGCAGTGGTGATGCCCATGGTGGTGGTGGGGTGTGTGTGTGTGTGTGTGTGTAAGGACAGACCCAGTAATCCATGCTGACTGCACAGATTAACTTCACTTGTAATGCCAAGTAAGTGCATATACTTCAAGTGTGGGGCTAACAGTTTATATTTGGTTTGGTGCTTTACAGCACAGCAACACTAGTAGGTTATTTAGTGCCGAGGCAATTTGAGTAAAGTGCCTTGCCCAACGACACACCACTGTAGCTGATCCAAGCTGGTCCGGTGGTAGGATTCAAACCTGCACCCATTCAGTTGGGAGTCTGGCCTGCTAACTACTGAGCCACCACAGCTCCAACAGTTTACAAGTTATGAATCAGGGCCTAGTCCCCAATGGCAAAGAGAGATCCAGTGGAGCATGCTGGTAGTATAACCTTTTTTATGCAGAGAAAGTGATTATATATATATATATATATATATATATATATATATTCACACACACACTGGAGTAGAAAAATCCATTGTCTGAGAGCCAGTACAACTAACAATTAATGCTTGGCAACCATATTTCTCACGGTGAAAGCATGGTCAGGCAACTGAAAAATATTATTTAAAAATGATAATGTTAAATAATAGAATGACATTTTATATATTTTCCAGCGACAAACTTGTCATTTTTGAATTGGTTCTCAGGGTACATAAAACCATTTAGCACTTCCAAATCCATCAGCAAAAGCAGAACTAAATCATACATTATTTAAATTTGTATGGGGTCGTAAAGTAGAGAGAATTAAACATGATATACTAGTATCCCCGGAAAACGAGGGAGGACTAAATTATTAAATATGATACACATTTATTCATTCATTAGGTATATTAAGATAAGATGGGTTAAAAGATTGCTGCAAATGAAAATGGAGCATGGTAGAACTTAGTCAATACAACTATACTCAGAAATAAAAAGGGTATTTGGAACTTAGGGAGAAGGAAATTCGAAGAATTTAGTAAGCTCATTAAAAACAGTTTTTGGAGAGATGTAATTTTGGCAGTATCTAATTGGAAAGAAGAACTGCAAAGTCCAAACGAGTATTTATCTCTGAGTATTTTACATTTTATCCGCCCTAGAATGTTCTATCAATATAAATCCTGGACAGAAGCCGGTATTGAAATTCTGAATGATTTAGTAGATGATCACAGTAGTTTAGTACCTTTTGAAATGATAAAACAAAAAACTAGATGCGATGATTTCTTGAAATACTTCTCCTTAATATCCAAAATTCCAAAATCATGGAAAGATGCTATCAAAACCTATTTAGTACATAATAATTTTGATAAGCAGGAGGATAGAATAAAGAACTTGCAGAAACAAAATTCACTCAAGTTTGTTTACAAGGATCTTTTAAAAAAGGAAAAAAGGCAATGCACTGCCAAGCAAGAAACTTGGATGCAAGTATTAAATAAAAATATAAGTAGTGAAGAGTGATACGAGATTTATAGCCGGGCGAAATGTTGTACTAAGGATACCAAGTTGAACTCTTTTAACTTTAAATTAATCCATAGAATAATTGTTACTCAAAATTTTTTGAAAAGAATTTACATATTAGATGACAACCAATGTACTTTCTGTAAGAGTGATAACGAAAGTATTGAACATCTATGATTGCAATATTACTTCACAGTTTTGGTACTGTTTTATTGAACATTTTGCATCTTCTTGCCCAAATATTGTACATTTGTCCAAAATAGAAATATTTTTAGGAAGTGAACAACTGGACAGTTTGTGTAATTTCTTGATTATTTTGGCAAAATATTATATTTACACTTGCAGATTCAATATGCAAAATCATTCCATTTATGCATTTAAGCATATAGTTGAA
Organism: Margaritifera margaritifera; assembly: GCA_029931535.1. Taxonomy (NCBI): domain Eukaryota; kingdom Metazoa; phylum Mollusca; class Bivalvia; order Unionida; family Margaritiferidae; genus Margaritifera; species Margaritifera margaritifera. The sequence goes on along the minus strand of JAQPZY010001537.1, from coordinate 1,640,325 downwards.
ATGCATAAGAACATTGAAAAATACACTGCTACATGGAAGTTAAATAAAAAAGAGGACCAATTTCTTCAAAAATGGATCTAAATAATGAATATGTAACTTGTGTAAGAATCCTTTCTCTTATTGCATTTCGTTATATTTATTTGGGTCTGATTTGATGGTAAACAGGAAAAAAAAACTGTAATATCACAAAGTTTATGTCACCTAGATGCTGTATACTTGTGTTTGTCTATTTAAATTGCGTATCTAAAGAGATTGTGTGCCATATGCATGTATGCATGCTCGTGTGTGTGTGTGTGTTTTTTTTTCTTTTTCTGTAAATTATATTTATTATCCCTAGATTATCTGATAACTAGAAATGTTTGATTGTAAGGTGACATTGGGATGGTTCCCCGACTCAGTAGTCAACCTATTGCAGGGATAATTAAAAAAAAAAAAAAAAGGCATGTCAGCAATATTCACCTGTAATGAATTGCATAGTAGATACTGTTGATCATTTATTTATTTGTGTTACAGGTGTTTTCTCTTTGTGAGTTTCACCCAATTGCAGAGGAATTGTCTTAAAAATGCAAGAAGTGCACGCACTTCAAGGTCACTGAAGATAATCACAAGACATGCCTGTCATGCACCAAGTGTTCATCTTCAAGTCCATGCAGTGTCTGCAGTATGTGGGTCGAGGGAGTGTTTTCTAATGTCATGCGTAAACAACTGAAGGACCAGTAGAAGAGGTCATAGTCCTCATCATTGGACCCATACATTTTGAATCTTCACCCTCATTCCAAATTGGTGGTGGCATCCCCACCCCGGTGAAGATTTCCCACTCAGCTCAAACTGCAACTGTCATGTACGACCCATCCCATACCTTATTGGAATCCCAAATATGTCACATTATACTGCAAGCTATTTGCAAAATGTTAGCTTCTTAGGTTTTGCTGCCAGGTTATTGTTGCTGCTATCTACTGGCAAATTGGAGAATATGGGGAAAGATTTTTACTCCCCTTTTGAGAGCCCAATGGGCACAAGTCCTTCAACTGCCTGCACATGGCCTTAATGCCAGTAAGTCCAGGTGCATTGGGTTACAAGCTTGCAAGACCTGTACCAGTCATCATATGCTGACCAATTCATCCAGCTATCCTGTTAATCAAGTTACAAGTGTATTGATCAGGGATCAGTGATATTGGGCTGTTGAACAGTTCCAACTTGTGACACAACTTGCCGACTTTCTTTACTCTACCAGTTGTACATACCATGCTGACCATCCAGCTGGCCCAGCACAACACTCACCATCTGGACCCCATTCAATCTTAGATACAGCAGGGCCAGCTTTACACACCTATTCAATCAGTAGGTTCCACCCTACATGTTGATGATACAGCATCATCACCACAACCTTGTGGCATGCAGTATGCAAACATGGAAGGCATACAGGATGAGGATAACCCCTTGTTGAGAAAGAGATCAACCTTAAATTGCTGCTGCACTGTGACCCAACTATGGAATGGACTGAGTTTTCTTTCAAGGAATCTTGTCACCTTCTAAGTGCCTTTCACCACTTGTGGTGAATCGGGCATATAATGTCAAGCCATCTGTCATTGCTGATGAGAAAGATCCCCCCCCCCCCCCCCCAACATATAGGATTCTTCCTCAGTTGTTGAAGATTGTAGAAATTACCATGTGTCTTTCTGATAAAATCAGAAACCCTGGTAATGCCGAAGCATTTTTTCAATGAGCCAGCTCTGCCAGTAACGTTCTCACCACACTGGTACCGATCCCACTTGGACCTTGCAAGGCTGGATAAGATATCACTGTTGTCAGTATATCTCTCCTCTGTTTTTCAAGATTGACAGACCAGTGTTTAAGGCCACTTCCAAGCTGATGAAGAACATTATGGCGACCTCCTCAGCCCTAACTGCATTTGTTGGAAAAAGCAGGAAGCAATCACACATGGGAATATGTGGGCTGTATAATCAAGGTCTTTAATAGGGCTGCCATTACCACTTCCTGCAATTTGAATTTGGTAAGAGATGTGTTTTTGTCCACTTCTTTGCATAAACTGCATCATGTGGCAGCCCAAAGCTCTTTCCCTTTCGGCTCACCCCTTTGGGGTCACATTCAAGAGATTAGGAAGCAGGCATCACAGGAGTTGCAGTTTGTGCTCACCTTGTCTTTCCTTTCCTCTTTTTGGCTGCATCATGGGCTGTACTAGGGAGGGGATGATCGTTGGCAAAAGGATAGAAGAAGTTGGCCTCAATAGCAACAGTCCTTTTGGAGCTAAGCAAATGTCAGGCAGCCACAGTCCCCACAATTTTGCAGGTAGGCTGAGAGGGGGAATAGAAAACCTAGTTTCTCCTCCTCAGGCCTCCTGGTTCTTGATAATGACTTCCTGTCTCTCCCACCTGCTAGTGACCTCCTAGTGATCCAAGTAATTTCTGAGGGGACTATGGATTTTTTTTGTCCAGCCCCTGCCCCTTTTTTGTTGTTCCCTTTGATGATGGATGTCCTGAACGATCCAATGAAGGCAGAGGTTTTACAGATGGAGATAGAGGTTTTGCTTCTAAAAACGGGTAGTGGAAATAGTTAAGAAGCCAAACTTCTTGGGCTTTTATTCCAGACTCTTTCTGGTCCCAAAGGCCAACAGAAAACTCAGACTGGTTATAGACTTGAACCAGCTAAATCAGTTATTGCTGCTTCAAACTTCAAAATGGAGACAGCAAGGTCAGTATGACTGTTGGTGCTGCGCAACAAATATAAAATCAGGCTTGATCTGACTGATGTGTACTTTCATATTCCAATACACCCAGTATTTGGAAAGTTTCTACGCTTTGACTACCACTTTGTACCAATTCCACACCCTTCCATTCGGTTTGAGTCTCAGCTCTTAGGTCTTTACTTCAGGATATCCTCCTCCACAGCAATAGCAGCATATCTGGATGACATTCTGCAGTAACATTTGGTAATTAAAGTTCTAGTTCAAGATATGAACCACTCCCTTTCCCTCCTTCACAGTTTAGAGTGGATAGTAAACAGGGACAAGCTGGATCTTGTCTCTTGTCAGCATTTGGTTCATCTTGGTATGGAGTTTCTAACTCATCTCAGCCTTGTTCAATTTGTGCCCAAGTGCATTGATCGGATCATCAATGCATCAGAGTCAGTTTCTGCCAAGACTTCTATTTCAGCGAGAGAGTTTCTTCAACTCTTTGGCATTTTGAATCCACTGGTGAATTCGCATTGTCTCAGCTGTCTTGCAGATGGCATAGTGGTGCCCTATCTCAGGTAGTTTAGATCATCAGCTTATGATCTCATTTGAGATCCGCTAATTCCTGCTCCATTGCCAAGACAGGGAGTGGTTAACAGTGGGAATACCCCTGGAAGCCCCCCCCCCCCCCCCAACTGGAAGTCACAATATATACAGATGCCAGTTTGTCCAATGTGGAGGGGAGGGTCACTTGCTGCCCTGCATCTCATCAGTCAGTAGTAAGTGGATGGTACAAGAGAAGGCACTTCATATCAATCTCTTGGAAATTAAGGCCATTCTCAACACTTTCCGCACTTAGAAAGATCGGATACACAGAAGATGGTCCCAATTATGTTCGAGCTCTGTGGTGGTGAATTAGCTCCTCAAGCAAGGGGGTACAAAATTACTGGAACTTTGTGTTCTGGTATGGGAGTTCCTCCACTGGTGGACCTGATACCATATCTCCATACCAGCCCAGCACATTCCAGGCATGCTCAGCATCCTGGCCATTTGGTTATAAAGGAGAAGTCAACTGCTTCATGTAGAGTGGTCTTTCCATTCATCTTATTTCATTGAGTTTGAACCCTGTGGGATTGCCCAATAATGGACCTCTTTTTGACATGGTGGATCCACAAGCTGTCCACCTTTGTCTCTCCATTGCTGGATCCAAATACATGTACCAGGGCAACCAGTGCCCTGTCAGTTAGTTGGGAGGGGATGTGGGCCTGTGCCTTCCCCCAAGTTATCCTGATCCTGAAGGTAGTTCAGAAGGTGAGGGGCCAGACTTGCAGGCTAGTTCTGATAGCTCCTCTCTGATGGGACAAATCCTGGGTCAACAGTCTACTCAGTCTCTCGATATACATTCCCATGAAGATTATGGTAAATCCCCAAGTTGCTCAAGCAGTTGAAGTCACTGGTATTTCATTCATATCTGGACAAGCTTCTTGCTAATGCCTGGCTCATGTCAGGGAGGTTTGTGTGAAAAGAGTTCAGCACTCAGTCTTGAAGAGGATCTCAACAGCAAGAAAGCTCTCCACTTTGAAGGCATATGAGGGGAAGTGGCACATTTTTATCAACTCGTAGGGACAATGACATCATTCCCCTCCTAGTCTTGATTCCTCATTAGGCTAACTTCTCCCTTTTCCTCTTTGAGGAGAACAGGTGAGCTCCTATCACTATGAAAGGGTATTGTTCATGAGAGAGTAAATGTTGGGCACAACAAGGATCTTTATGACCTGTGGTCTGATTTTGACCTGTCCAGGCCCTGCTTACCTTGTTTTCCAAATGGAACTTATCCTGGGTCTTAATCATTCACCTTCAATCATTCTGTCAATATGGGCAAAGCTCTAGGATAAAGTTAATGCAATCAGGTGCTATTTGAGGTGCATGAAGAATGCTTGTGGTGCCCATCAACAGCTTGTGCTGTCTGTTTAGGCAAGAAACATGACATAATCTTGCAATCAGTGGCCTCATGACTCGGGTGGGTTATTTGATTGACATAGTCTGTGTTCTCTCAGGATCATATAAGCCTCATGAAGATCTCAACTTCGATGAGTCTTGCATTTGAATGTAATGTTTCCATTCTTGACATGCCCACAGTACTTTCTCAAGCTTATATTTGTGATGTGGCATTGCAAAATAGAGAGTTGAACCTCATTGATGGCTGACCAGATGGTTACCAGGCCCTGTTTATTACAGCATTCATTCCAGGCATGAGGTTCATAGCTTTCACTGGGTTAACCCAGGAAGTTTTTTTTGTAAGGCAACATTTCTGTGCAGAACCCCTCAGGTTGGCTTGCATGATAATTAAGTTCATACTTTTCAGGGTGTGTTGCTTTTATGTTAGAAGAAACACTTGTCATTTTTTCAAGAGTGCAGACATATTGCCCTTGAGGGGTGATGATGGTAGAGGTTGTATGCTCTTGCCTTCCTGTTACTCTTACCTATTCTCCTAATGTTAATGTGGTTGGATAACATATTCGACAGAGAAAGAAAATTTAGTAAATTATGTTTCTCCAAAAATTCGTATTTAATCACATTACTATCAACCCCTCCTACCCTACCCTGCAAATGCAAGCATCCTATTATTGCTTTTCCTCAAGCTTAAACTGGTAAACATTCGGAATACAGGTGACCACCTATTAGGGGCAAGGGCAGGTAATTTATAAGAACTGCTTACCTTTGTCTATATGACATGCAGATGGAAAAAAACAATTTTTTGCCTTTTCAGGAGTGTTGGATTCAGGAGGTAGTTAAGTTTTTTCCTAATGTTAATGTGATCAGGTAAGAATTCTCAGAGAAACGTGATGTACAAAAAATTTCCTTAACTTTTCTTATGTTTTTTTTTGGACAAAATGTCAAACTCCGGTGTTGGCACCAAGTCCAGTGGGATTGTTAGAGCCCAATGCTTTACTCAGTCTGTGGTAGAATCTGTGTACATGAGCTACTTTCGCCTCATGGATTCCTGTAGAAAGGCTTTTGGAGGGGTATTGCTGAAAAGAAAGGCTGATTTGCCAGATTAGATTTGAGCGCTAGTAGTCCAATAGTTACGCATGAGTACATTAGTGTTTGTTGAATCAGTATGTGTAGTTTTTAGCTCTACTGTGGTCATAGACCAGAAGAACTTGTGGGATGGCCTGTTGTTCATCATCCGCCCATTAACACCAATTTGTTATCGCTTCTTCTCCTATATTACTTGGAGGATTGCCATGACACTTTACGCACACACATTCATCCCAAGGCCTAGATGGTCCTAAATGAAAATGGTGTGGCTCAGACATCCAATATGGCCACCACAATAGCCATCGAAAAAATCATGTTATTGCTACTTCTCCTTAATGGATGGTCATATCAGCATGTAGGTTTTCACTAAAAGACTTCTTATGATGTCTAGTTGGGCCTAAATGAAAATAGTGCCAATCTGACTTCCAATATGGCCGCTATGGCAGCCATCTTAAAAATCTTGTTATCACAACTCTTGAATGGAAAGTCATATCAAGATGTGGTTTTCATCAGAAGACTTTATGATATCTAGTTGGTCCTAAATGAAAATGGCAGTGATCTGACATCCAATATGGCTACCATGGCAGCCATCATGAAAATCCTGAAAGGAAAGTCATATCGAGATGGAGTATCACCAGAAGACTTTTTATGATGTTTAGTTGGTCCTAAATGAAAATGGTTTGTTTTTGGCTATATCATGCTGAGGAAATGGAAAATAAGTGCTTTTCCTAAGGATGCACTGAGGCAGCTGATCTGAGCTGACTTTGGTGGGTATTGAACCCATGACCCCTGCATTATGAGTTCAGTGCTCAACCACTAAATGAAAATGGTAGCAGAATTTGACCAAATTTTATAGCTGTCTGGGTTGAAAGCTTTACAAGTTTTTACAAATGATGGCAGTCAGTCATCAAATAACTGGCTGCTGTTTCTAAAATAAAGAAAAATTGAATAACTTCTCAAAAACCACTCAACAGAATTTGACAAAAGTTGACAGAAAGCATCATAGCTGGAAACCCTTTCAGATTTATATAGTTGATTCCAATCCACCATCAAATATGGCCACCATTACTAAAAAGGAGAAAAATGTAAAAACAACTTTATTTATAAAAAAAACCCACTGAACAGAATTTGAATAATTTTGACAGTAAGCATACCTCCATTGAAGCCTTTCAGTACTGAGCAAATGAAGGTGATATGTGCCATCAGATATGGATGAAGATACCAAAATAGAGAAACTTTGAAACAGTTGTTTTCATAATATGTGCAATCAACAGCATTGGAAGATATTTATACAGAAAGGATCCTTCTGACCCAGGTTTCTTGGCCAACTTCTCTTGCATTTGGCTATTAGGCAGATCTTGGTCAGCTGTGCAGTTTTAGGTCAGCTTTGGGTATGTTGTTACACATATAGTTTGGTTGCTGGACTACAGTTTGCCCAACTGAGTGGGTCACCTAGACTGATTTGGCTATGTAACATGTACAGTTTAAAATACAACTCTGAACATTTTTATTCAGTTTCAGTGAGATTTTCATAATTTCCTTAAATGTATTTGGTCAATTACCATGTTTGTTTGTTTTTTCAGAGAGAGAAAAATGCAGATTTTAAATGAATAGCTATGCTAATTAGTGGGCAGAGCATTCTCCCAAAATCTGAAGGTCCAATTTTGACACCCTTCCCTGCAGTTGTAAGGTTGGGGCCAGGGTCAAATGCCAAAAAATTGCAATTGCAGTGACATTTTTAATATTTTGTTTTATCAAACTATATTCATGCAGTCAGGACAGTAGCACACATGATATATTTTATCAAATTTGAGTTTAACCCTTTGGTGACTGTAAGGGGGGTTTAGGTGAAGGGGGGTAATATGTGTAAAAACAAGCATCGGGTTTGACATGGTGATCCATGGAATTAGCACTATTTTGAAAATTGCTTTAGATTACACAGTAAGAAAAGGAGTTCTCTGATGGATTGAATTTGTGTATAGACTATGATGGATTTGTGTTTATTATTGTTTTCTTTTTGTTTTTAGATCGATATTTTGGAAGACTCCAGCATTCAAAATGTAATCATTTTACAAACTGTATTGGATGAGGTAAGTTTTCATTGAGCTTGCTTAGGTGGAAGCTTGTCATAGTGATCACTTTAGCATCTGTATGTGTGTGTCCATCCATACATCCATCTGCATCCTTGATTAACTCAGTGTTAAATTTTTTTACTTTTGTTTTATTTCAGTACCATTTAATCCCACCCTCTTGATATCTGGAATATAGTTTCAGTATGCACATATCTTTGTCTTGTATAATCCTTTATCATGGGTCATCCCATGGGGTGAGGATTTTTTTCTTTTTTTGTGTGATAGCACAGTAAGCTTGAGAGTAACCTTAAAGTTTTTTGCTTTGCATATACTTAAGTAATGTCAGTTTCTCAGGTACAGTTGGCCAGTCATGTTCTTGGTATGGGGGTACATTTTGATGCATACGACACCAGTTTACCAAATAGGTCAGTGTGACCTACATTTCACACTTCACTGACTTCAGTCCAGTTTTTTATTTACCTCAGTTTCTTATATACTATTGGTTAGGTAGTCATGCAACTTAGTTCGTGGATACATCTTGTTGTGTAAAATACCAAATCGCCATAAGCAGGTCAGTTTGACCTTGAGTTCATACCCAGCTTTTTTTTTTTTCATCCACACTTCAAGAAGTGGGATGGACATACTGTAGGATTCACTTTGACCATGCATCCATGTATAAAGATTATGTTGAGGCTACTTTTTTAATATCTTTTCACCACTGCTTGCAACTTACACTGTAGGTGCATCTTTGAATCAACCAGTGTTGTGAACCGAATGTGTATCACTACGACCTGCTTTCATGATGTTCTGTGGTTTCACTATTTGTTGTGGGGTACGAATTTCTGTGGATTTTGTGGTTGTATCAAAACAACACATTTTTTATTGATCAACAGAAAATTGAGCCACATGTGATGAAGAAAGTCCCCATTGTTTTCTTACTGATTTATTCCTAGTGATCAGCAAAGATGAGCTATTTGATAATTCATCTTCATTATTGTAATAAAATATTATCTTTTACATGTGTTTGTTTTTTTTAAAAACTATTTTCAAAAAAGACTAATTGTAAAGGAGATTATATTGTTTCAATGCACATGTATATATACAGTATCTGTTAGCTGTCTTTTCCACTCACAGCCTTAATTTGTGTTGTGAGATCATTAAGGGTAGAGAGAAAAGAGAAAATACATAAAGTATTTAAGTACTAGTGCTGCTGACATTGAAAGGAAGAATAATAAAATGGGGTACAAAAATAAGATTTAATACTTATTTACATTGATACTTCATTCAGATGAAAGAGCTGTTCAAAATGCTGCAAATACAATAATGACAAAATTGCACTTAATTCTCTGCCATTCCCTTTGACATAAGATTTAACCATTGTCAGGATCAATCTGAATGAGTAATCTACATAAAGCATAGATAAATGCAAGCATGTATACTTCTAATTACAGGTTGCAAACTTTCCTGATAAAATTTAAATTCTCCTGGAAGCACATCTCATTTTATCCATGCATTTTTTATTGGTTCTACTGGTCATAGACCAGAAGAGCTTATGGGATGGCCTGTTGTCCATCATTTGCTGTCTGTGTGTCCGGTAGCACAAGTTTGTTATTGCTACTCCTCCTTAACTATGAGGATTGTCACGAAACTTCACACACATTCGTCCCAAGGTCTAGTCGGTCCCAAATGAAAATGGTGCTGCTAAGACATCCAGTATGGCCACCACATCAGCCATCTTAAAAATCTTGTTATTGCTACTCCTTCTGAATGGATGGTCATATCAGGAATGGGTTTCTCCATCAAATACATTACCTGATCACATTAACATTAGAAAATTACTCTATGCTACCTCTGAATCCAGCCCTCCCAGAGAAACGAAAAAACGTCTCTTTGTCTATATCTCATATTGATCAAGGAAGTAACTCTTACAGATTAAATCCCTTCGTTCCTGCTAGGTGGCCAACAGTATCTCGGATGTTACCACTTTAAACTTTCGCTTGCAACTGTGAACAGTGCCTCCGAAGAATTCATTGCAATTTATAATCAATTTAGACCATCCTTATTTTCATTTGTATAGTAAGTCAAAAGGTTGATATACCTGGAGTATACAACATTTGCATTGTTTCGAGTGAATTTATTCATATTTATACATTTTTTTACTGGTTATTATTGTCCTTGTGATATTGATCGGTAACACTCAAATTTTCACCAGTATAATGGTAAATGCCACCCCCACCTCCAACGGAGATACCTATAACACTGCTACAGCAACGATCACTTCAAATCCAGTTGAAGTCATGCCAAGCGATTCCACTCAAGCTATATTGGAACCACATATGATTCACATACAGTAAGCTCCGTCGGCTAGAATGTTGATGAGTGGGTTGGACGAACCTAGGACCATTTTTAGTCCACTTTGGCAACCCAGTGGGCATACATCCCTATCCCAGCCTGTGCATGGACTTAGGAACATTAAAGCCAGGTATGTTGGATTTCCTTCTGACTTTGCCTCTTGGACTGGCCTGCAAGTTATATATCATTTGCCATTTGCCATCCTGGCTGCTGACCAGAAAGCTAAACCCCTGGATGCAGAGTGTACAGGAGGAGGACAACCCCACAGTTGATGAGGGGGTTGGCACAGACTTGCCTCGACATTCTAATCCAACCATGGAAAGACAAATTCAGTTTTAAGGTGGCAGTCAAAGAGATATACAGAATTTTGCCACTGTTGGAATGCCCTTCATCATCAGCAGTCAATACTATGTACAAGGTCAAGGCCTCAGTGAATATTGATGAAGATGATGGACATACGTCCTTCAGAATTTTACCACAATTGTCAAAGATTGCAGAAATTACTGAGCGTTTCTCTGATAAAATTCATGACCCCGTTAATTTGAGAGCCTTCTTTTTTTGGTGAGTCATTTGCCTATGTTTATCATTCACACCTAGCCTAGACAAGGGTATTAATGCCATCAACATGTCTGCTTCACTCTGTTATAAAGTGGACAGACAGGTGTTTAATACCATGTCTAAGTTGGTCAGGAAAATCATGTTGACTTACTCCCTACATGACCTGGCATCTTTTGCAATCTTTTGCCTTGCTGAGAAGGCCAGAAATGACCATACCTGGAAATTGGCATACCATATTGCAAAGTTAGTTAGTAGGGCTGCCCACCACATGATGGCGAATGCCCTAACAGTCTCTTGTAACCTGGACTTGATAAGAAGAGATGCGCTCCTGTAATCTTCACTTAAAACCCACAGTAACAAGATAAGCGGGTTGGATTTCAGATTTATAACAGAACACTTTTGATGGTGACACAAATGCAATGTTTATTGATAAATGACTTGAATGGGAAAAGGGTTATGATTAATACGTGCGTGTATAAGATCCAAATATTGGACAAATTAACATAATCCGCACGAACCTAATAATGTAACCCAAATATGAATACAAATAAATGACCTTGCACAGTGCAAGGACAAAGGTTAATGATTCACAGTAATTTCAGACGACGAAAAGAATGATGTGTTTTACTCAGATAGTAAAAAATTTTGTACTTTATTAAAATAATAAAATGATGAAAACAATGGGATAGATATCACACAAAATATCTTTACAATCCCAAACCACTGGGTATCACAAACCCCAAAATTAGCCCATGGCTAAAAGATGACATGTATGGAGTAACTCAAAACACTCCATCACTGGCACACTCGGCTACCAGTCACACTGGTCAATCAAGCAGTCAGCATTAAAGGTAGACACTGACCACCATTCAATACCTTCGTCAATCGTCAATCAAGCGATCAGCGCCCACCATCGGTCAGCAACGCCTAATCACCTGGTACTCGAGCAACAAACTGTAAATTCAGCTCTACGGCTGCTATGGTTAGCTTTACAGCTGCTATGGTCAACTTCTGTGGTCGGCTCTACAGCTGGAACCTCGTTGACTCTGACCAGCTGAAAATAAATCTAACACCATGTATTATGATTGACACGGACATATACGATAACACGTAATGACGTTATATACGGTAAGTTATACAAATTACATTATCGGCACAACATTACAAAGCAATAAACAAGTTCAGAAGTGAACCTACCTGTGTCTGACAAGAAGCTTATGGTACTAAACGTTTCCTAAAAATGCCACTTTATATTGCTAATATAAAGCTCTTGTTAAGTCACAAACATGAATAGAAAATATTTGCATTGTACTACGCAAGTCGAAGCTACATAGAAAATATACATCAGAAAAACAATCCTCTACAGCTGAAGATGTGCAAATCCTTAAGACTGCTCACTGACAAGACGTTCCGTAATGTCAAGATTTAGTCTTATGGTGAGGCATTTATACACAGACGATGCAGCCCTACATCGTCCCTGCGCTTGATGTATTCGGTTTTTCCCATCAAAAGCACTTCGCACGTGTGGCATAGGGTGAACCGAACTCACTGTTTCGAAATATTGTACAATATACATAAATCACGCTCAGGTATCGTTGTTACAATGAAAAACGAAACCCGAGTACATGTATTTAATAAATAAAAGGGATTTATACAATTCCATGACACCCACCGTGTGGTGACCCTGCACTCCCTCTCCTTTGGTTCCCCCTCCTGTTTGGGGGGTCAAATTGAGGAGGTGAGAGAGCATTCCACACAGGAGTTGCCTCTTCATCTCTCCGTGCAAGCCCCTATCTCTGCACAACCCCATCAGAGGGCATACCAGAGAAGGGGTGATCATCAAAAGAAATATCCCAGGGGTAATTTTCCACAATAACAACAACCTTTTCATGGTCTGGTGAGTTATAGGCAGCCATATGCCCCTAACTATCGCAGGCAGAGAAAATAAGGTTTCTCCTCTCTCAAGCCTCCCACCAACTGTCAGTGACTTTTGTCCCTCTTTACTGCTAGCAACCCTCTGTTGGCACCAGACTCCTTCTGTTCCCCTATACTTGGATCAATCTATTTCTGACGAATGATTGGGTCATCCAAGTAGTTTCCAAGAGGCTCCAGATCTCATCCATCCAGCCCCCTCCACTTTTATCATCCCCCTTCAGAATGGAGATAACCAAGCTATCCCACGAAGACAGATGTTTTACAGAAGGAGATAGAGCTTTTGCTCATAGAGTGGGCAGTGAAGGTATTCTGAAAACCGGACTCCCCGGGTTTCTCTTCCAGACTGTTTTTGGTTCATAAAACCAATGGAAAATTGAGACCTGTTGTAGATTTGAGCAGACCCAGTCAGTTTATTACTGCCCCAAAGTTCAAGATGGAGATGGCAAGGTCTGCCAACTGTCTGTGCAATACGACAAATACATAACCTGCCTGATGCATATTTCCATATACCTATTCACATGGTATCACGCAAATACCTTCGCTTTGGGTACCATGGGGTAGTGTACCAATTCTGCAGCCTTCTATTCAGCCTCAGTCTCATCCCTTGTGCCTTCACTAAGATGTTGGACTGTTCCATATCCCACTTCAGGAAGTCCCCCACCACATAGTTCTGATTTTCCCTCTCCTATGGGATAGATCCTGGTTCAACGATCTAGTTGATCTGGTGACAGATATATGCAAGAAAATTGTAGCAACAGCCAGGATTGCCATTATGCCATCCATGTCCAGAAATAATCCTCCTTCATTCCTGGCTTTTGTCAGGGATGCCCCACGTAAGAGGAGTTCTGCGCTTTGATCATGTAGAGGATCTCGACAGCTAGATAGCCCTCCACTTTGTAGCCATATGAGGGGAAGTGGTGTGTTTTCAATGACTGGTGTCAACATTAATGATGACACACCACTCTCAGCCTCCATCTCCCAACTGGCTAACTTCTTTCTTTTCCTCTATGAAGACAAGAAGCTAACCCATATCACAATCAAGGGATACTGTTCCATGGTCTCAGACACGTTCCGACATCATGGAAGAGATGATATTGGCTGCAACAAGGACCTGGTTGGTCCTAAATAAAAATGGTGCCACCCAGACATCCAGTATGGCCACCACAGTGCCACCTTGTAAATCTTATTATTGTTACTCCACCTGAATGGATGGTCATATTAACATGGGGGTTTCCACCAGAAGACTTCTAATCTTGTTATTGGTAGTCCTAAATGGAAAGTCATATTGACATGGGTTTTCACCAGAAGACTTCTTATGGTGTCTAGTTGATACTGAATGAAAATGAAGCTGATCTGATATTCAAGATGCCCTCCATGGTGGTAATCTTGAAAATCTTGCTACTCCTTCTGAATGGATAGTCATGTCGATATGGGGTTTTCATCAAACAAATTATATGTAGTTGGTCCTAATTGAAAATGGTACCAATCTTGCATCCAATATGGTCTCTACGATGGCCTTCTTGAAAATCATGTTATTTGTAATCCTCATGGATGGATTGTCATGTCAACATGGGGTTTTCACATGAATACTTCTTATGGTGTCTAGTTGATCCTAAATGACAGTATGTAGTTGGTCCTAATTGAAAATGCTGCCAATCTTGCATCCAGCATGATTTCTATGATGACCCTCTTGAAAATCTTATCATTTCTCCTAATAAATCGATGGTCATATCGACAGAGGATTTTCATCAGAAGACTTTGTGTGATGTCTAGGTGGTCCAAAATGAAAATGGTGCCAATCTTACATCTGATGTGGACACCATGGAGGCCCTATTTGTTATTGTTCAAGAATATCAGGGCTGGTTTAAACACTCAGCAGTTAAAAAGAATAAAGGTCTTATCTTGGATTCCTGGCAATTCTTTTTGGCCACTAGAGTTTAGTCCCTTTGAGGGACTCTTGTTTACTTTGGGGTGCAGTTTAGGCAAATCAGAAAAACACACAGACTGGAATTACAAGCATCAACAATGTGTCCAGTCCTTACTTCATGTATCAAACCCAAGGGTACACGTCTATTGAGAACCCATTTTTTTTTATCATTATGCATCCTGAATGGATGGTCATAACAACATGTGGTTTTCACCAAAAGACTTCTTATGCTGTCTAGTTGGTCCGAAATGAAAATGGTGTCAATCTGGTATCCAGTATGGCCACTATAGTAGCCATTTTGAAAATCTTATCTCTTGGCGGATGGTCATGTCAATATGGGTTTTTGTTAAAAGATTCCTTGTGATGTCTAGGTGGTCATAACTGAAAATGGTGCCAAACTTGCATCCAGTAAGCTGCCACAGTGGCCATCTTGAAAATCTTGTTATTGCTACTCCTTCTGAATGGATGGTCATATTAACATGGAGTTTTCATGAAAGACTTCTTAAATGTCTTGTTTGTTCTAAATGAAATTGTGCCGATCTGACAATTAATACAGCTGCCACAGCAGCAATCTTGAAAATCTTATTGATACTTCTTCTAAATGGATGGTCATATTGACATCAGATTTTCACTGACTTCTTATGAGGTCTGGTTGGTCCTAAATTAAAATGGTGCCAATCTGACATTCAGTATATCAATGACGATGGCCATTTTGAAAATGTTGTTATTGCTACTTCTCCAGAATGGATGGTCTTATGGACATTGGGTTTTCACTTTATGATGTCTAGTTTGTACTAATTAAAAATGATGCTGATCAATGTTGGCGATCTTGAAAATCTTGTTATCACTACTCCTCTTGAAGAGATGATCCTATTGACATGGGTTTTTTACAAAAACTCTTTTCATTATATGTAGTGGGTCCTAAATAAAAATCATGCCAATGAGACAGCCCAAAATTTTAAAAATCTTATAACAGCTATGTCTCCTAATTGGATGGCCATACTAACATTTGAAGAAGATAAAAAAAACTTCTTTCATTTTATATGTAGTTACTCCAATATTAAAATGATGCTGATCAAACCTCCAAAATGGCTGACTTCATGGCCAGCCAGAAAATCTTTATGTGGCTAGTTCTTCTATCGAAATGGGGTTTTCACTAAAACACTTGTTGCAATATATAGCTGCTTCTGAATGAAAATCTGACCTCCAACACAGCACTATAGTGGTCATCTAAAAAATCTCGTCACTACTTTTGCATGAATTATGGCACTGACATGGGGTTTTCACTTGAACATTTCTTGAAGTATATTAAAATGGTTCTGAATGAAAATGGTGCAGATCTGACCACCAACACATCTGCACTTTTGTGAAGGAATGT
The DNA here is from genome assembly GCA_029931535.1 of Margaritifera margaritifera. Lineage (NCBI taxonomy): Eukaryota > Metazoa > Mollusca > Bivalvia > Unionida > Margaritiferidae > Margaritifera > Margaritifera margaritifera. The sequence goes on along the minus strand of JAQPZY010001537.1, from coordinate 1,624,369 downwards.
GAAAACCAGACCTAATTGATCTTAGTGTCAAGTCAAACATCATTACATGCACTTTTGTACTTCATTGAGCTTATGAACATAGTGACTTGTACAAATACAAGTGAATTTTAACCAGACTTGTATTTAGTTGCATTCCAGTGAACAATGTTGATTGTCAGCACTTTTACATTGTTCTGGCTTGTGAGTACAAAAACACAGACAAGTATGAATGGATTTTTATCAAATCAAGTTTGTTGATATATCAAATAAATACCTTGAATGATGCCTCTAAAATAACTGTTTGGTTCTTTCAGAAAATACTAATTACCAATTTAACCAAACTTAGCACATTGGTATATCTTGATATGGTCTGAGACAAGTTGAATGATTTTCTATCCATGATATCATGTTCAAGGTCAATGACCATGATAAAGAATTTTGTCCTGCATTAACAACTATCTTGTGAATATGTTAACTCCGACATGTAAGAAAACATTTTTGTTACCAAATTGGGTATGTTGGAGTTTCTCAGGAATATCAGAGATGGTTTCAGTACTCAGCAGTTAAAAAGAAGAAATGGTCTTATCTTGGATTCCTTAAAATTCTTTTTGACCAGTAGAGCATCACTCCCTTTGAGGGACTCTTCTTACAAGTCATTGTGGGTAGTTTTCTGCAAGGTATTGTGGGTAAAACTAGTACTATACTAGAGCAGTGAAAATGTTTGCAAAAGAAATCTAATGCCAGCCATACCCATTATAACTTGTAGAAAATTACCCACAATGACTTGCAAACATGACCGATTTGTACAAGAATTTCCATGTCTACTGTTGTCTTCTATAACTTGTACTTCTGACTGATGTTGACATACATTTACCAGTTTCAAATTAATTGAGCTCTGGTGTTGTTATAGTTTGTAGTTATCATTTTTGATTTATTAAAATATTTTTTCATAACTGTGGAAGGGTATACCTATCATACCATGCTGAAATGGGCTGTATATGTCAAAAGATTGTACCCTGTTATGCTAGGATTTCCTGCCTTATCTGTATAAGCAGAAAGATGCATCATGATAAAATTATTTGCATACAAGACATCGTGTTCTGTGAAACACTTGTGTTTTAAATTGTGTTACATTTTATATTCTAGGTACGACACAGAAGTGCACCAGCTCATAGAAGGCTCAAAGACATGATATCAAATCCAGACAAACATTTCTACTCTTTTTGCAATGAATTCAATAAGTAAGTTTATTATTAGACTGAAAAAAATATATCATGTTGTAAATATTTTATACAATAGACTTGTGGACATGTAACTGATGTCTTGCAGTTAGATACATTTGTTGGGATTATCATCAAAGTGTTAATTATCCCCCAAATATTTCTTTAAAAGCATTGGGGATATTGTTATACATTTTACATCTTTCTCTGGTCTATTGTCTGGCTGGCTGGCTGGCTGTGTGCTATCTTTTCTTACATCACAGAATGAAATTGCAATACATTAAACTGTAAATATGTATGCTCCTCTGTTAGTGTGTCTCTGCATGGGTGCATGTGTTTGTGTGTTTATTTGTTACTTTTGTTCCTTCTTATTTGACATGCAACAGTAAGTATTTAAACAAAACTCCGTCTTTAATCCTTACCTAGATAACTCGCTAACCTGCTTATAATGTCGTAAGATCTATGGATCCCATCATTTTTTAAAAGTTGGCAATGACAAAGTATGACTTTTTGTGCAAAATTCCAATCATACTAAATAGCCAATATTCAGACATTTTAAATGTTAAAATGTCTGATTATCTTTTGATAAAAATGGCGAATAAAAGAGAAACATATGAACATATCAGTATATAAACATTTATACTGATACAAGACAGCTTAGTCTCCTGTTTAAATAACTCTAGGTTATCAAAAACATTGTGAAATCAAAAGGATAAAAATATAAGTTGTAATAACTCTACATACTCAGGCCAAGCTGACTTAATTTTGACAGCTGTTTTGTGGACTCAACGGTCGTTTGACATTATGACACAAGCTAATGAACAAATTAATTGTCTCCAGCTAATTACAGTGCATGAAGGTGTCAGCACACTAATGTCAGATTGTAGGGTCAGCCCATTTTCTTGTTAAAATTACTGTAGACAAAGTTTTAACCCTTGGCTAATCTGTGGATTGTTTTTCAAAAATTTTCAGTGATATATTCAAAAATAACTTGTAGGTTCTAATGATATACATATATTTTTTTCTTTTTCTTTTCTGTTTTTTCTCCAATCCATATGTAGTGTTCTGGGACTGTAACGACTGTTGTGTGCCAACTTATTAGTACAAACTACAAGCAATATGGAATTGTATTCAGTCATTGCCATGTGCTTTTGATGAAAAAGTGTATGCTTACATTTAAAATTACTATCTTGAGGAATTGACCAGTGCAAACAAATTAGTTTCAGCAGTTTATGATTGTAATTCTTGCTTTGAAGCTTTTTGTTTGTTTGTGTTTGTATATGATGGATACACATGCTTTATCTTGAATGGGAGACAACTCCAAATTTACTAATACTCCAAACTCCAAATTCCCCAGTCCAGGCCAATTATTCCTCCTCCAGTTAGCATTGGAGGGCCAGAATTGAAAAGAACACCATCACAGTCTGACTCCTTATTCATAGCCACCATACATAATACCTTTTATCTTTTTTCCTTAGACTTGTGCCTAGTACGCAAGCTGTATCTTTTAGGCTAGTCACATATCTTTTTGTGTCAATTGAGCATTTATCTCCTCAGTCCTTGCTTTATTTGAGTGTTTTCTGTGTTCCTTTTGTTAATTTTGAAGGGGTTTTGTGTCTTGCGTAGTAAGTTGTGCTTCAGTAAATTGTATTCCCCTTTGTAGTTCCGGTACTAGGGTAGGTATTGTCTACCCTGTTTGGGTTCTGGATTTTTTGTTTTGTGTAATTTTTTTCTCTTTCAGAGCTTCTTATGGTGCGAGTAAGTGCGGTTGCAGAACATTTCTGTGGGACATGTATCCCACCTGTGTATCGTGCACTGGTTGTGCATGCATGGATAGATGTAGACCCTCTACATCCAAGTCATCACTAAACCACGCTCTCATTTACCCGGATGGGTCTGGATCTCTTCCCATGTTGGGAAAGACAACTGCCCCTAAAGGCCAAGGATCCCTGATGCTCATTACAATGCAGGGAGGAAAAACATCTGAGAGTGAGTCGTGCCTTTTGGTTAGGGATAAGCAACGCCCTCTCATGGTCAGTGTCTTGGTGACGGAGATAAGCAAATCGCACCTTCCTGAGAGGGAAGAGCAATGATCTCAATCGGATAAATCTGATGTGGGTTTGTCCATCAGATCTTCAAAACTGGACTGGTCTTTGACTGGTCACTGGCTACCAGGCACCAGTCACCGGTCACTAGTCACCAAGCTTTGAGCACCAGTCACTGGGTTTTGAATATCAGTCTGGAGACAGGGATTGGGTTAATACCCCCACCCTCTTTCCTATATTACTGTTTAATCCCTATGCGGATAGGGATTCTGGTTGTACTTATCCAACTAGGGAGGGGATTGGATCAACATCCCCCTCTTCCCTATGTTCCTGTTTAATCCCCTCCCCGCCCCTTTCTGGGAAGAGAATCTTCCTTCCCCCTCCATGTCAGACATGACAGGCCTTGGACCTGCTCAGTTGCTCCAGCCTTGTCCAACAAAAAGGAGGGGGGCTGCCACTCACTTACCTTCTAAACAGTCTAGAAGAGATCCAGTAATCCTGTTTACCTAGGAGGACAGCTAGTAGGGTTAGTCCCATCACCCCACCATTAGCAGTTTCGGGATGATGGAGAGAGATACTGGTAAGGACCGTCCTGTCTTGCCTCTGGAGTAGGCTGAGGCGAACGATGTCCTTTCCATCATGGTTGACTCGAATGAGTTCTCAGGAACCAGTGGTGATAGTTCTTCCCCTCCATTGGGGTACCCTGCTCCTTCTCACCTGCAATTTTTGGGCCACTATATGATGAAATGATCAGAGATCAACTTGTAGTTGGTCTGCAAGATCCAAAATTGTCATAAAAATTGCAGTTAGATGCAAATCGAACTCTAGAGACTGCCATTAGTCAAGCTCGACAAAATGAGGCTGTAAGAAAGCAACAGTCAGTTGTACGAGCAACTGGAGAACAAATGGCTGCAATGGATGCAAGTAAAATTGTCTTCACCGAAATAGGGTAAGCAGAAACATACAATCCCAAAATTTCAGCAGAATAATTTAAGCAAAACAGGATGTGGAATTAAGTAAATGATTCTTGGGACCAATGTCCAGCAAAAAATGCAGAATGTCACAAGTGTAAGAAAAGAGGACACTATGCAAAATGCTTCCTGTCAAAATCAGCAGTTCGCACAATAGAATCGAGAGTGGAACCTGGATTTATAGGGACTATCGGCACAAAGAAGGGTCAGCCATAAATAATGCATGTCAGATTGAACAGCGCTTAAATTTTATTCAAAATTGATACTGGAGCTGATGTGACTGTAATGCTTGAAAGGAATTTACTAAAGATCTGAGACCAAAAACTATCCTGATAGAAAATTGTACGGCCCTGGAAACTCGGAACTTAATATGCTGGGAAAATTTACATGTGAAATGGAATCGAACAATGCATTCAGTGTACAAGATATATTTGTTGTAAAGGGATTGAATCAGGCACTCTTGGGCAGGCCCACGATACAGGCTCTTGATTATTGAACAGGTAAATATATCCTCAGTAAGTGCCTCAGATCAAAACTTGCAAAATGCAAGCAAAAATCATGAGAAATCTATAAAATTAGAAAGAGATTATAACGAGAAATTCCCCAATCTGTTTAAAGGCCTATGGAAAACTAAGTGGTTCTGTAAGACAACTCTTGACAAAAATGCCAAACCTTATGCCTTATATACACTAAGAAAGGTCCCTATCCCTTTATTGCATGAAGTCCAAGAGGAGTTGGATAGAATGGACAAATGGGTGTTATTTCAAAGGTAGATGAGCCCACAGAGTGGTGCATGGGAATGGTTGTCATGCCAAAACCAAATGGTACAGTAAGAATTTGCGTGGATCGTAACTAAACTGAATGAGTCAGTTAAGAGAGAATCACCTACTACTATCAGTTGAAGAGTCCTTTGCAAAGCTAGCACAAACTTGATGTAAACTCAGGCTATTTGACAGATAAACCTGTCGGAAGATTAGTGCCACCTTACAACTTTCATTACTCCCTTCGGTAGGTTTTATTTTAATCACCTTCCATTCTAAATCAATTCCAGAGCCAAATTTTGTCAGAAAAGGATATCGGAAACTCTAGAGCAATATGACGGAAAGCTCTGTCACATGGATGATATTTTTGTTTATGGGGAAACACAAGAACAACATTGTGAAAGACTAGAAAGAGTTTTGTAATCAGTTGAAAACACTGGCATCACTTTGAATGCTGAAAAGTGTGAATTTTCAATACCATCCATTAGATTTCTTGGGCATATTGTTGACAAAATTGGTTGCCGACTTGATCCTGACAAATCAAAGCCATAACTGAAATGGAAACTTCAAATGTGTAACATATATGATGATTTCTAGGTATGGCAAATCAACTTGGCAAATTTTGTCCAAATTTGGTGGAAAAATCAAAACCGTTATGTGAACTATTGAAAGGTAAAAACTTGTGGACTTGGGGTCCAGATCAAGAAGAAGCTTTTACAGATATCAAGCAAGAAATGATATTTTTACCAACTTTGGCACATTATGATCCAAAAAGAGAAATAGTTGTATCTGCATTTGGACTAGGTGCTGTGCTAATGCAGAAACATGGTAGTGCTCTGAGACCGGTGGAGTTCACATCGCGAGGTATGTCAGAAACTGAGCAATGCTACCCTCAAATAGAAAAAGAGGCTCTTGCAATAACATGCGCATGTGAAGACTTCAACAGCTACTTAATAGGTCACAATTCAAACTTGAAACTGACCAAAAACCATTAGTACCACTAATGAGCACAAAAAGCTTGGGAGATGTACCCCCTAGAATCCAATGCTTTAGAATGCGTTTGATGAGGTTCAACTTTTCTATAGTTCATGTTGCTGGCAAAAATCTATTAACTGCCAATGTTCTATTCAGAGCACCTTTAAGTTATCACTCTGAAAGTTGAAGAGAACTTCAGGCTGAGACTAATGCCTATGTTGATTTCATAGTGAGTAATTTGCCCGCATCAAATAGTTGACTTGAACAAATCAAGTCTGAATATCAGAATGATTTGGTTTGCAAACAAATTGCATAATTCTGTGAACAGGGGTGGCCAGAGAAATTGGCGATTGACAGAAAACTTTAATTGTACTGGTCAGATAGAGGTGAATTTACAGTGCAAAATGGTCTCTTAATGAAAGGTACACACTTGGTCATACCAGAATAACTTCAAAAAGAAATTCTAGAGAGAATTCACAATGGTCACCAAGGCATAGTTAAATGACGAGAACATGCAAAAATGTCAGTTTGGTGAAAAGGACTAAGCACTCAGGTAGAACACTTGGTAAAATCGTGCCAAAATTGCATTGAAAACTTGAGAGATCAAGCTGAACCAATGATACCAAGTGAATTTCTAAGTTTACCTTGGCAAAGAGTCACAACAGACTTCTTTGAACTGAAACTTCAAACATATCTCTTGGTAATCGATTATTTTTCATGATACATTGAAATAGCAAAACTTCAAGGCACAGGTTCAAAAGCAATCGTCAATCATCTCAAATCAACCTTTGCGTGAAATGGTATAGCGGAAGTATTCATTTCAGATAACTGTCCACAATATACATCTGCAATACTTACAGAATTTGCAAAATATTATGAATTCAGGCATATTACAAGTAGTCCAAAATATCCACAGAGTAGCGATCTTGCCAAAAGGGCTATTCAAACAATTAAAAGACTGCTGAAAAAAAGGCAGACAATCTTTACACAGCTCTTTTTGACATATCATGCAACACCATTACCGATTGGATACAGCCCAGCCGAATTACTGATGGGAAGAAAATAACAAACTTCTTTTCCAATGGCACCAGAAAACTTTCAGCCAAAATGGCCAGATTTAAAGAAACTGAAGAAATTTTGAAAATTATCAGAAGCAAACTCAAAAGACAAATTATGATCGGCAACGTTGTACCCAAAAAATGAAAAAAGTAAAAGCAGGCAATAAGGTATGGATCAGAGATTATTTTTCTTCAGGCATTGTTAAATCTGAGGCATCCACACTTCATTCATACATGGTAGTAACAGATGAGGGAGAGATACAGTGTAAAAGGAGAAATGTAACTCCAATGCCTACCACAGTATCCGAGCCTGTCAGAGTGTATGTTTCAAACCTGGATCCTTTGTGTGACTCTGATGAAAGCAAGCCAGTGCCAATGAGGCAAAATGGATATTTCACACATTCGGGAAGATCATCAAAACCACATGAGAGACTGAACTTGTAAAAATGAAGCTGACAGCAGCTTGTTTAGAAATGTGGTCAACAGATCACATTTCATTTAAAATGATAACATATTGAGGAGGGGAGATGTAATGTTAACCTTAATCTAATTAGCTTTAAATATCACTCGGCTGTTCTTGGCAGTAAAAGTAAACAGACATTTCACACTGGATTAGAACTGATATACTCCAACGGCTGGTTTATGTTACGATTTCACTAGAGTTTAAGTTATATGAGAAAAATACAATGTACATTCAGGGCAGTCTTGTCTCCCCTTCACAACTGTACTGATATCTCATAATTAATAAATAGTATAGATCGACTACTGGAGTTATTCTTAAATAACAAATAACATTACAGTCTGTGCTCTTAGCACTACCTGAAATGCATGGAAAACAGTTGTGGAACAGAAAACACTTTTTCTTATGGTAAAGGACAAGAAACACAACATAACCTCTCAAGCCTTGGTGTCTTAACTTAAGTGGGTAACATGTTCAGTGTACTCTGAAGTCTCTCTGGGCCAGATATGCGGCATGAAAATTTCAGCTCATGAGTTACAACGTGTCTCTGTGAGCCTTGCATTGGAATGCAATGTTTTGATCTGAAACATGATTGAAGCCGTTTGCTGACATATACATTCAGCCTTCTGAAGTTTCTATCTCTGAGAGCTAGCATCACCAAGGAGGGAATCAAACCTGTTGGGTCTAGTGGCTGTGGCCCACACTACGATCAGACCAAGTTAATGACAGCACAACCTCCTTATAGGCATGGGTTTATAGCTTTCACTGGATTCGCCTGGATTTTTTTTTCTTGGTAAGAAAATGTAATTCATTTCTCATTACACGTATATTGATGCCACATGTGATGTAACCATTGGTTGTTGTGCCTTCTCATTAGGGGAGTGGTTTCTTTCATATAGGGACTCCAGTCATATCTCCCTTGAAGAATAACCATGGTAGAGGTTGAGTGATCATGCATTTCCTCCTCCAATTACCAAATATCCTAACATTGATGTGATGGAGAATTCAATGGTGAAAGTAAATGTTTTTGTAAATTATGTTTCTCCAAGAATACTACCTGATCACATTACTATAAAGCCCTCCCACACCTCGCAAATGTGAACATCATCATCAATGCATCACTCAACTTAAACTGGTTAGCATCTGCTGTATGGGTAGCCACCCTGTAGTGGGAAGGGGAAGTAATTTGTGAATTTCTTTCCTTTGTCTAGATGGTATATTGACAACATTTTTGTCTTTCCTGGAGGGCTGGATTTGAGAGGTAAGAGGAGAGTGTATTTTACTAACATTAATGTGATCGGATAAGTTTTCTCAGAGAACATAATCTACTAAAATATTTACTTTTCCTAGTTATCTCTAAAGCTATTTTTCTGCACTTTCTTAAACCATATGTAACATTGTACAAGATAGCAAAAAATGTCTTGACTCATATTGATGTTATATTTCATGCTACATATGTTGCATGCTTCATGCTGATCAGTCAGTCATCAGCATGGCAGAGAGTCAGTTGGCTTACTTTAGATGCATAGTTCCAGTGAATGTTGTTCTTCTTAACAATCAGGTAAACCTTCTGAAGGCAGATCTGTTTTGAACTAACTAAATGTACTAGTTTCAGCACTTAAAAATGTTATTGCAGAGATACATATATTGAGAGACTACAAGGTGAAAAATCAAATGACCGAAATGACAGAGCTATCCGCCAGGCAGCCAGATGGTATGCAGATCATCTGAAGAAGAGTGATCGGGACTTGAAAGTAGTTCTACTGACTAATGATACTGACAACAAAAGCAAAGCCAAAGATATGGGACTGGAGGCTTGCACTAGTAAGACTATTTTGATGATGATGGTGGTGGTGGTGGTGTGGAGAAGAGAAGAAGGATGCAAAACATGCAGTTCTTGGAAGTGTACAAGGCATTTGATGGTGAAATAATACATGGAATTTTTACAGAAATTTTTCTGAATGGATAAATGTAAACAATTTTATAAAGTTATTATTCCATGTACGTAATTAGAAAGAACAAAAAATTAAAATCATCAGATGCATAGATGATATTTTCTTTCCTAGGTTAATACCAGATATATTTCATCATGTGGTTAAAAAAAAAAGAAAGTGATATTTTAACAGGTGAAGAAGCCACAAGTTTTTGTACCAAACTTGCTTCTGAATTTGTTTTTTGTACCAAACTTGCTTCTGAATTGAAGTTTAAAATATTACACTCTCTTCAGCACACCATCCCCACCTCTTATTTGTAAATTCACCTCACTTTCAACTTGATTCATAGGCTGATCATATAAATATCAGTTATTTAAGAGAGTGGTAGGATTGGAATGACTTAATATGTTGCAGTAAATTGTATTTTTGACATTTTGTAAACTATTTCATCCTATCTGACCTCAAAGCAAATCCTATTCAGCAGTGTACCACAGCGGATTTATCATTGTTGTCAAGGTAGTAAGGGAAAATAACTTCATAGAGATGTAAACAGCATCAAGTCAAATTTCTTCAGCGAAAATAATACCCATGACTGAAAGGTAACACAGTTTCCATTTATTTATTCTGGCTCACAAAGTGCTCATTTTTCTTGCTGAAGGTATAACTTCTGAAGGTATACACAATCAAGCATCACATGGCATGATGGGAAATCTCGTATTTTTGCATGTGAAAATATAAGAATATATCTTTCATAAGTGAAAATATAAGAATGAAAAAATATGAAAATTATTTTGCAAATAATTTTCTTTATTTCACACATAAGTAGTTAATTAATATTTGAATTAATTTTTTTAAAACATATAACACTGTTTTCTACCATAGCAGATAGCATTATATACATTTCTGTTTCCACCAGTGATGTCAGCAGTAGCACTACTTATCAAGAATATTAAGATTTTACTGTATATTCTCACTTTTAAATCTAGTTCAACTGCAACAACATAGACTGATCTCCTATCGCATAATGTGCCGGCAGATCAGGGTCTGTGTTTGTTCTACTGATTACTCCTAACAAACTACTTAAACCCAGATCTGCTGGTGCATTATGTGATGGCAGATCTGGTTCTGTGCAGTTTTGCAGTTGGACTCAACTTATAAGTGAGAATATACGATTTTCAAAAATCTTTGTGCATTTATATCCATATCTCTGATACTCTTGCATTTTCATTCATAAAATTGCATTCATCACAAGATTCACTAAGATTAAATATTATTCTATATGGTTGTTGAATCGTGTACTGGGAGGAATAGGTGAGACATAGCATTCTTCAGAATTTATATTGAAAAGTTACATGTGAACTTATTTTATCTGTGCAGTTTATGAGTATGTGAAGAGTCTAAAAGATGCTGGATTCCTGATGGACAGACTTTCTCTTCCCGATACCGGTCTGGTACGTATCATAGTCTTTGTAGTTCCACATGAAAAAGCAGAAAGTTGATTAGGATTCACTTTGTTTGTTTGTCTGTTTGTCTCCATCTTTCTGCTCTCTCTGTCTTATCTGTAATTCCTATTTCAATACACTGACTGAAATTACACTTAGTCCCTAGCCAAGAGGTAATGACAAAGAAAAATGTAATTCTGTGATCATGTCTGTGCTGCAACTTGTAAAGTACTGGAGATTAGTGATGTTATCATATGCCTAAAGTTGTATCACGAAGTTGCCATGTTTATACAATTTCATATCAATGACATTATGAATGAGTCATTCTCTTCCAAGCACACTAAAGAAAAGTGCCAAACCCAAGGTTACAGCTATTGGAAAATTTGGTTGTTTTTCCCATTGACAAATGCCTGTAGATTTTGTTGCTGTTTATATCTGAGAAACAATTATTAATTGAAATATACTAATGCTGATCACATGGCTGATTATGGTAATGACGGTATATGATAGCACCACTACTAGAAATAATTTGATTTAACTTTATCTTGGTATATATTATGACTAGATGATGTGTGATGTACCATTTTCAGGTCACTAGCTTAAAGGTCAGGGTAATTGAAAGGGAAAATGTAACTTTGTCAATAATTTTAGCGAGAACTCTTTTTGTCTCTTGTATGGAACTTTTAAGCTATGAAAGATATCTTGAAAAAACTTTTATGACTCCCTCCATATCTATGGAGGGGGTTTATAGTGTTACCCATGTTTGTCAATCCTGCCCCATATTGTTGAAAATTTTGTTTCCACTCAATAAATTTTGAAGGTTTTATGAATTCAAACAAAATAATATGAGGCTTTACATTCAGAAGACCTAAAAGTCAAGTTTGATTTTAAAATATTTCTAACAAAATTTGATGGTTTTATGGCATCTTTTTGACATAGAACTTTACCCTTCAATTCCATCAGAATTTTCTTTCTGCTTTTTCAAGGACTTCATATACAAAAACTAATTTTAGTACGAGGCTTTGCATTAGGAAGACCTAGGTCAAGTTTGGTTTTCACCATTTTCCAACAAAATGTTATGGAGTTTATAGCCCTTGTTTGACATAGAACTTTTCCCTTCAATTACAATTTCATTTGCACTCCACTAATGTTTGAAGGACTTCATGAATTCAAACCAAATTTAGTATGAGGCTTTACATGAAAAAAACCTACACCAAGTTTGATTTTCACAATTTTCCAAGAAAATTTAATAGAATTATGGTCCCTTTTTGACATAACTTTACCCATTATTTGTATCAGACTTTTATTTCTGCCTAAGTCAAGGATTTCGTGAACTAAAGCAAACATTAGTAGGAGGCTCTACATTAAGAAGATGTAGGTCAAGTTAGATTTTCACTATATTGTAACAAAGTTTTACAGACTTTTGGCCCCTGTTTTTGACTTTAATCTTTCCCCTTTAATTGTATCATATTGTCAGAGGCAGCTGTGTCATATTAAAGCATTTCTAATCTTAAATATGCTTCATGGCTAGATGTTGCATCTTGTACATAGCCAGGTCCCCAGCGCAAAGGTCAGGATCATCACAAACAGACATTGATTCAGTTACTTTCAAGTATAATGAGCTAAATTGCAGGTTTTGTAAAAATTTTGATTACATGTGTAATTACAGTTATTTAATTTTGGGCAGAGCAATAGATTAAATTACATCACTTTTTGAATTGTTTTATGAATCAGTTAATTTGTTATTACTTTTGATCAGTAGTTGTAAATAAAATCAGTTATTTTTTTGTAATACAATTTTTGAAAGCAGTATGTACTATCTGATTAGCTGAAATTATTTTACTTTTTTAAGGCAGAAAAAAACCCCCACATAAAGTTACTTCAGAAGTGGGCTCACTCGGGGATGTAGAATAGATGCTGTACCTCTTTGTGGGCTTGGGGATGTAGAATAGACCTTATGACACCCTGTGGGCTCAGACATGTAGAATATACACTATGCCTCTCTGTGGGCTTGGGAATGTAGAATAGACACTATGCCTCTCTGTGGGGTTGGGGATGTAGAATAGACACTATGCCTCTTTGTGGGGTTGGGGATGTAGAATAGACACTATGCCTCTCTGTGGGCTTGGGGATGTAGAATAGACACTATGCCTCTCTGTGGGCTTGGGGATGTAGAATAGACACTATGCCTCTCTGTGGGCTTGGGGATGTAGAATAGACACTATGACTCTCTGTGGGCTTGGGGATGTAGAATAGACACTATGCCTCTCTGTGGGCTCTGGGATGTAGAATAGATCCTATGCCTTCCAGTGGGCTCAGGGTTGTAGAATAGGCCCTATGCTGACCTTCTGCATGTCATAAGATGTCAGTGGTTAGCTTGCTGAACTTGCAACCAAGAAGGTGCAGGTTTAATTCCTACCATTGCATCACTCCATGTTGGCTACCATGGTCCTTGGGCAAGGCACATTACTCCAATTGCCTTGGCATTAAATAACCTACTTGTGTTGCTATGCTATAAAACATCAAACCAAACCAAACCTTGTCACAAGAAAGGTACATCATGTGTCCTTCATGGTACTTTTATTTAAAAATGTCTCTCTATCTTACTGTTGATTTGCCATGTTGATTAGCTACAGATTGCCTGATCTGTGGTGAATTTTTCAGATTTTTCTACCGCTTGTTTAAGTTCTAATCTTACAGTTATTCACAATTTACATTCTTTACAGTTATTCACAATTTACATTCCTTACAGTTATTCACAATTTAAACGTACAGTTATTCACAATTTACAGTTATCACAATTTACATTCTTTACAGTTATTCACAATTTAAACTTAGTTATTCACAATTTACACTTCTTACTGTTATTCACAGTTTACATTATTTACAGTTATTCACAATTTACACTTCTTAGTTATTCACAATTTACATTTCTACTGTCATTAAATGTGACATGCACGTTTAAATGCTCACATTATTTGATTATTTGCAGGCTATAGAAGACAACAGGGTTCAATTTCCAGAGCACCTGCCACTGTCGGAGATTCAGAGGGGGATTAAATCTGGAAAATATCTCCAAGGAACATTCCAAGCCAGTCGTGAGAATTATATGGAAGCCAATGTCAGTGTTCACAATGAGGACAGAATGGTAAGTCTTTAGGAACTATGTCAAGGTACCAAATGGTATTAAAAAAAGTCTGATATGCAAAATTTTTAGTGTCATTCCTTGTAAAGAATACATTACATTAGTAGAAAAGTACCTGAAAAGTAAATGATAATGACTTCTTTATCCATACAGTTTTTACAAAGGTGCCATGAATATTGTGATACCCTCCATCTCTCATTTGGTTATGCCATCTCCTCCTAGATGGCTTTGTATAGTACTTAATCATATGGCAACCACATGTAAGAGGGAGTATAGTCTCATTCAACCAGACTCTCACATGGTTCCAATAGAGTAAAATGCTTCATAGCTTTTTGTTACTGATAAAAGGCACTTTGGTAAAACTTCGTAGAAGTGAAACTACAAAGACATCTCTCCCTATCTCAAATTTTTTCTTGACATACTTTCTGCAATCATTGTAACCAAAATGATATTGAGAACTTAAAGTGATATATCTTAATACTACTACCAGTGCAGGAGGTGTGTCTCAGTGAGCCAATAAAAATGTCCATGTGTATGATGTCATCTTATCATTACAATTCTGTAAAACGTCACCTCATCTCTTTAGGTAATGAAACTGGTTTTTCACTTTATGGGAAGACCTTGTTTTGACATTATGAGAAAACTACAGTTTTTACCATACCTTTGTATGTCAAAGATCTCATGGAGCTACATGAGAGTCTGGTTGAACAAGACTTGAAAGGGTATTATTTTTGACACCATCAGATATAGCCACTGTTACTAAAAATAGGAAAACCTTAAAACAACCTTTACTCAAAAAGTGCTCAACAGAATTTGACCAAGTTTGATAGAAGTCTCCTGAATGGAGATCTTTAAAAATTTGTACAAATGATGATGATCTGTCATCAAATATAAAAAAATAGAAAAACCTTAACTTCTTCTCAAATCCACTTAACCGAATGTAACCAAATTTAACACAAAGCATCTTGTCATGAATGCCTTTCAGGTTTGTACATACAGTACCTATCTATGATCAGATGTGGCTGCCATTACTAAAGATAATAAACACTTTAAACAACTTCCTCTCAGAAACAAACAGAATTTAATCAGCTTTGAAAGAAATCATTTAACTTTGTGCAAATGGTGCTGATCCACCATCAGTTACGGCCACCATTACTGAAAACAGGACAACCATCAAACAACTTCTTTGTCAAAACATCCTTTTCAGAAGTTAACCAAATTTGACAGGAAGCATTCTGTCACAAAGGTCTTCCAAGTTTGTACAAAAGATGCCAGTCTATCTTCAAATATACAATAGTTACTAAAAGCAGAAAATCCTTTAAACAGGTTCTCAATAAATGCTCAACAGATGTCAACCAAATCTGAGAGAAAGCACTCTGGCAAGGTGTTTCAGGTTTGTACAAGTGATGCAAATTTGCAATCAAATATTGCTGCAATGACTAAAGCTAAAATAACCCTTTAAATTACTTTTCAAATCATCTAACAGAAGTTGACCAAATTCAGCCAAAAGCATCCTACTAGCCCAGAATATTTGGCCAACTGCTTTCCATTAGGCAGTTTGGCTAATGTCATCCAAGCATGCAGTCTTAAGCCCACTTGGCTCTCTGGTAAAAAGTTGCTATGTATCACATACTCTTGCATTCACATGAAAATGGTGTGAAAATAATGTAAAATGCAGGGTGTATTCTAGGATGTGCAATTGTGGATTCATGCTGAGTTCTAAAAATTTCACTTAAAAATCAACTGAATGCATGAAAGTCACATGATATTTTCAAACCCTATGTTTATTTCTTCAATAAATCCCTAATATTTTTAGAAAATTCCTCCCTTTTTCTCATTTGGAAGGGCGAATTTCTCCCCTAACGTGTAAGGTCTAGAATAGACCTTGAAATGGTGTTTTTGTCTTTTTAAGGGGTAATTGCAGTCATTACAGTCATCCATCGTGGAATGACACATTGTGGTAGATGAGGCATAAAGTTTGGTGGGATACTTTCTGGTATTTGTATTGGAGCAAAATTCAGAATTTTCTTATCAAAAGTTTTCTTGAATTGCTCTAAATTTATGTTCATATTAAATTCCCTTAGAGTGACAAATACATCCACAAGAAGTTCTTGTAATAGTTTTTTTTATACCCTTTAAAAAAGTGATTTGATTTATGTTTAACATTTGTTATGAGGCATTCAGGAGGTCCATGAAATTATGTTAAGGTCTCCAAAAAACTTGAATTTCTTACTTTAATGTATTGGTAGATAAATGCTGTCAGTAATGGGTTATGAGTCTATCATGGAGGGAAAAAAATAAATGAACTTAAAAGTACTTTCTGCTAATGTTTCTTTTGTAGGCTGCATAAATTACCAACAATATTGATGCTGTGCTAAAACTGAGGCCTACCCCATCTAGTTCAATTAGCCCACATCATTGAAAAAGCTGGTCAAAGCACTCACTTTGGTGTCAGTGTCAGGTTTTGGTTGAAGATTTTGATTTTTTTCTTAACCTCTCAATGGATACAGTACATACTTAGTGTGTCTTATTATTAAGCAAAGACAATTTATTTTGCCACAAACTTCCTCACCTTTGGGTCAAGGTCACAGGAATAGAAGATTTGCATTAAAGGAAAATTAAATGTTTATGACAAGCTAGTAATATGCATAGAAAAATAAAAAAATTTAAGAAAGTTTTGCTTTTTATCACTTTTGTAAGAGAGAATGTCTCATTTTCTTTTCCACAATCAGCATTTTTCCTGATGCTTAGGATGTCCCATATATGTAAGCTCTTCACCTGTGAAAGCAGTAATAGTCCATACTGCCATTGCTAAGTCCATTCTGGTTGTGTGACAAGTTTTTGTCAGTATGGTTGAAAGTGATTCTGATTTTTGATAGATTTTAGTAAATTTGGAGATAAGTTGGATATAATTTGATTGCATATTAAAAGCACATGTCTTAGCAGCATCTCCCATTATCTTGAAAAAAATTTCCATCAACAATTGCTATTTTAAACTTCTCAAAAACCTTGTGACTCGTTTCAACCAAACTTGACACAGAACATCCTGGCATAAACATCTTTCAAGTTTGTACAAATGATGCTGATTGTCCATCAAATATGGCCACCATTATCATAAAATAGAAAAAAACATTAAATGACTTCTTCTCCAAAACCCTGAAACATAATTTTATCAAATTTGATGGAAAAGCATCCTGGCATGATGACCTTCCAAATTTGTTTACAAAAAATTCCAATTGCCATAAAATTACTAAAAATGGAAAAATCTTGAAACGACTGCTCTAAAACCGCCAAAAAAAAAATGTGACCCATCTTGACAGAAAGCATCCTGGCATGAAGATATTTCAAGTTTATACCATATACAATTTATAAATAACCACTTAACAGAATTTGAGCAAATTTGTCAGAAAATACTGTCCTAGCTTCAACCCCTTTCAGATTTATACAAAAATTATGCCATTCCACCATCAAAAATATGGCTGATGTTACTAAAAGTAGAAGAACATTTACACAACTTTATCCCCTCCAAAAATGCTCAACAGAATTTGAGCAACTTTGACACAAAGCATTCCAGCATGGAGCTTTTTGGTATAGGACAAATGATGCTTATGTGCGATCAATATGGATGAAGGTACAAAAACTAGAGAAACCTTGAAACATTTGTTTCATAACATATACTGACCCAGATTTCTTGGCCAACTAAGCTTCAATTTGGCTTTTTGACTGATGTCAGTCAGGTGAGTAATCTCAGGCCCACTTTGGCCCTTTGTTGTTTTCAACAATTCCAAAACTTTATTGCAACAGTGAATCAGTAGACCAGTGTATCAGAGATGAACCAGATTTGACTTATTGACATCACAACTATACTACAAATGTTTAAAATTAATCAGCCATATCTTAAAAATGGTGAAGTAGATTTAAATAAAAATTTTGTATATTCATGTATTTCCATTCACTTAGTAGATTCATTCAAGGTGCAAATAAAAATTAGATTTCGCTTTCCTTTTAGGTTTTGGTTCAGGTTTTTCATTTGTGTATCATCCCCATGATATCTGATACAGCGGAGTTATAGCTTTTGCTGTGTCTTTCTGTCTGTCTGTCTCTAAACATTGATTTTTCCAGAGCTTAACTCTTAGACTGTTCAGGGCATTTTAACAAAAATTGGTATACATTTTAAAGCAAATTCCATAATGGTGCCTTTTGATATTAGAATTGTATGCAGAAACAAAATGATGCATAATTAGTACATAAATTGAGAGTGCTAGGGCATAGGGTACTAGTAGTATAAAAATTGAGAGTGATGGACCATATGGTATTTTCAGTAGGAGTCTTTATATAAGCGAGGGACTGGGGAGTTTTGTCATGTATTAATAAAGACATCAGGTAGATAAAATATAGAATTTACTTAGCAATGTAACATTCTGTAAAGAAAGGAAAATAAATCTTGATTGACTGCATGTACTAATTACTTTCAAAGTAAAACAAATAATTTGAAAGACACATATAGATATTTCTGTAATTCAGAATCCATCTGGTAAACAATTAGCTAAATAAATAAGTGGTTATTTCATTGTGTACCTAACCTCATTCGAATCACATATCAGTTATTATGCAATGCAGATTCATCAAGAAAGAGAATACCTGTACCTGTAGCTGGAATGAAACTGTGTTTATGTCAATGAACTTCATTTAAGGTAGTGTCATATGCTCAATATGATTTATTTATAAAATGTTAATCCTTCACGAAATTATTAAATGGACATGTCAATAAATACACATTATAACACACCATTATAACACACTCTGCAATATTTGGCTCAGCTTTATCCAAGTCACGTAATCCATTTCTACTTGAAGGCAGAAAACACATAACTATTCACATGAGCATGGTCAAACAGGGCTAGTTAGTTTGAGGACCATTTCATATCAGTTACATCCCTGGTACAATGTAAATTCCACAATGAAAATCTTATTTTATCCATTTTGATTAATATATCACATCTAAGTCATCTCTTTTTTCATAATCACACTAAATTACACTAAAAAATAGTGTCTGTTTTGATCAGCTGATTGGTAAATAGTCCTTGTTTACATTTTAAACATCATGTGTTGTTCATTTGAACCGAATAGAAGAGTACATTTTATTGATTGATGTGGGAAACTTGTTTTTTTTGTTGCCAATTCAAGTGAGCATGTGTATGCAAATAAGGTCTTGGCACTACAGTGTGGATCAATGAAGTCTGGCCTCAGTCACCTATTTTTAATCAAGTGATGACACTTGAGGATTACCACATATGTATTTATCTGGCACAGGTTACACCTGGCATAGCAATTCTCAGCTTTAGTGGGCAAACAAACAGTTTGGTTGCAACTACTATTGACCATACCTCAGAGTAAACACACTACTCATCAACTTCCAGCAAACAGAATTAGGTTTTCTAGAAGCTTGGCTGCCCAAAGCTGAAATCTGGTTGTCCTCAGCTACCGGGCACCATTTTTTTCTGCCCCTGACACTCTCTTGACCTTAGGGTCAAGGTCACAAGGTTGTCAGCCATATTTTGAGTCTGGGCTTAGCATGTAGGCCCTGATCTGTTTGTTTGGAAAAGTTGTGATGGGCTTGTAATTAGATTAAGTCTTCCTTTGTAAAAAATAATGGCCCAGATTTTGTATCAGTGATAGAATGGGTCTATCATGGGAGCATTATGATATTTACCTCATCAAAGGACAGTATTTTCATGGGTTTTGGTGCGTGTGCATGTCTGTGTTCTTCATATTTTCACTTAAGGTCATTGTTTTCTTTCAGATTTTCATTCAGGGTCATATGAATCTGAATCGAGCAGTGCAGGATGATGTTGTTGCCATAGAAATGCTGCAAGAGCATGAGTGGGGCTGTCCTAGCTCTCTCGTGATGGAGGAGACAGAGGAAAAACCAGATGATGCAGACATTGAGAGAGAGGTTTACATTTCTTTTAATGACTTGAAAGATAAACTCATTCAGCTAAGGCTGTTAATATAGGAATCAGAGATAGTGTGAGGGAGCATGAAAGAAGAGTTTGTGACAACGGTGGAGCCTAAGTGGTTCAGAGTCATTCCAGTGTTTTGCAATCATTTAAACCTTGAAAATTGTTTCTTCTTCAAATACATTTCCTGATCACAGGGTCCAACAAATCCTAAGATCAGATGGAAGCGCTGGACTCCTTGAAAAGAAGATGGCAGTCCAGCTTTATTTCAGTTGCCCATAGAAGGCATTTTATATGAAACTGTTTTTGCTTCAAGACTTTTTATTTTCCTTGTTATGAGTAATTTATACTTATTCTTCTTTGTGAAGTATTGAATTAGCTACATTTTGTATAATTGTGGAGTAAGTCATTAAGACCGCAGTGTTTACGCATGTAAATGGTTTAGTTTAGTTTACTGCCTGTAAACATTTACAAAATTGGTAACTGTGTAAACAAACATGTAGGTGGCTGTCAGTGATGCAGGAAGTACCTGTTGAAATTAAATGATATATTTCCGCACCTCTGCTTAAGATGATTGTTTAGCAGGATTTTTTTATTAATTCTTTTAAAGTATGAATGATTTTTATAGTGGCATCACTAGTAAAAAAGATGAAGTTATGAGAATCGATTGTACTGCACATGAAACAACATTTACATCAGGTTGATTTACTTATAATGCAGACAAAAAATTTCTTTAACAGAACCTATGATGAGTGACATATTATATTTTAAAGAAACACCGTTTTAAGTTTGTAAGACGCCACAGAGTTTCTTAGTCAGATTGTAGATCCAACAAAAACATCCTATGTTCATGTGTAAGCAGTAGATCCTGCTGTATTATTGATTTTCATCAAGTACATTTATGTAGCAGTACGAAACAATATCAGAACAATCCTAAGGTGTTTTATCCTAAATTGAAAGATATCTTCAACAAGTTTAACAAACTGAATCCTGTCATAATAAGAGGGAAAAGACATAAGGCAAATGAAACAATCACAAGTTGAGTGAGGTATGGCATGCTTATTACCAATGCTTTGCATATAAATAGCTATCAGCTGTTGAGTTTTGAATTGGTTCGAGTAAAAGGTATCATTTCAGTTATCATATACCACATACATGTTTAGAATTTTGGTAAATGTTGCAGCTTTACAAGTCATAATATCATATAGTAGTCTACTGGACTACCTGAATGCAACATCTGGTAGCATAGCCCTAGCGTTCTGGTAGTCCCAGGGCTATCTGAATGCAACATCTGGTAGCCCAGCCATAGTATTCTGGTAGTCCCAGGGCTACCTGAATGCAACATCTTGTAGTCCAGCCCAAGAATAGTCCCAGGGCTACCTGAAAGCAACATCTTGTAGCCCAGCCCTAGCTGTCTTGTGGTCCCAGGGCTACCTACATGCAACATATGGTAGCCCAGCCTTAGCATTCTGATAGTCCTAAGGCTACCTGAATGCAACATCTGATAGCCCAGCCCTAGCATTTTGGTAGTCTCAGGGCTACCTGAATGCTGCATATAGTAGCCCAGCCCTAGCATTCTGTAGTCTCTGGGCGACGTGGATGCAACATCTGGCAGCCCAGCCCTAGCATTCTGGTAGTTCCTGGGCTACAGGCGCAAGATGTATTGGATCCTGTGATCATAATATGTTCGGATTCTTTTGACTATCTCTCACAAATCCAGCCCTCCCAAGTGAAAAAGATTTAGCAATAAAATACTAACATGTAATGTGCTTACCAACACATATTTGTTTGAGTCTGACTGTGAAGTAGCTCCCAAAATAATGTTATGTGGATGATATTAAAAGTTAATTTTGACACTTCTGTCTTTTCCTTTGATTCTAATTAGGGCATAAACTACATGTATGTTGTTTTAAGTTCTCAAATTGAAGAAATCCATCTATTTTCTTGGAAATGTGTCAGATACAGCTGCTATAAATAGAAAATAAGGAAAGTACATGGAGGTCTATGACAAATGTACTCTTACACTATTCTTATGCAGCAGTCTTCTTTTTTACAATGTTCTCAAATTTATATGATGTGTGGGATTAAAGAGATGATAATAAAAATGACAATACACAACTTTTTATTGCTTTATTTTAATTTTTTTAATGTACCAAAAAAAGTGTAATCCATATACAGGTGAGCGTAAGATGTAATTAGGTGAAAAAAGCAGAATCATTACGCCGAAAGCATAATGGTTGGCAGGTATGCACATGGTGTGAGAGACTGATGAAGCAACATTGCCAAAGTGAAGAGCCCAAGGTTGTCATTCAGTTGTAAGAGTTTGAGAAGTGTTAAGATTTCGAGATGTGCTTTCACACCTGCACTGACTTAGGCTTTGGGATTGTAGTGTGTTTGAATAATTAATGAAAAAAATTACCAAATTATTGCATGGAATAATTATGGGCACCCTACATCAAATGTCTGACATGCAGATTTAGCAAATGGTCATTTCAGCTCATTTATAGGACAGCAAAATTGTCGTTTTGGAAAGCTCTGGTATATACAGTGGTCCCTTGTAATAATCTTGTTCATGGGAGCGATAAAAGTGTACTGTGTTATAGGCGAGTTTGCCTTATTCTGGGATATATTACAAACAAAAGTAAAGTTAACCCAATAGAATGGGATCCATGATCATACTAGTCTTGTTTATATCTGGGACTGTGTTATACTTATGTGTTTCATAGTGATATATGTGTGAGTGTGTATATATATGTGTCGATATCACACCTAGCCATAATGAGAAGTGAGTTTATGGTATCAGACCTGGCCATAAGGAGAAGTGAGTTTATGGTATTGTTCTGCATTTAGTGTGCATTGTCCATCAACTGTCAACAGTTGCTATTTGCACCTTCTCAAAAACCATTAGACCAATTTCAAAAAACTTGACTGAGAGAATTCAGGCATGAATGCCATTCAGATTATACAAAGGATGCCAATCCACTTTAAAATATGGCTGCCATTAACTGAAAATAGAAAAGCCTTTTTAAATAATTTACAAAAAAAAAGAAACAGTGGACAGGACTTAACAAAATTTGAAAGAATGCATTCTGGCATCAAGACCTTTCAATTTTAATAGTACAGATTATGCAGATTTGCCATCAAACATGGTTGCAGGTACAATAAAACTGAATTTTTTAAAAAATGACTTCTCAACAACCATTGAACAGAATTTGTTCAAATTTGACAAAAAGACATCTTGATATGAAGGTCTTTTAAGTTTGTACAAATGGTGCTTATTTGCCATAAAATATGGCCCCCATTACTACAAAGAGAAAAACCTTTTGAAAAAACTTCTTAAGAACCATCAAACAAAATTTCACCAAATTTAACAGAAAGCATCCTGTCCTTTTACGTTTTTATCAAATTATGCTTATCTATTGTCAAATATGGCTGCCATTAATAAAAAATGATGCCAATCTACTATCAAATATGGCCACCTGTACTAGAAATAGAAGAAGAAAAAAAACTTTAAGCAACTTCTTATTAGAAACAGCTGAACAGAATTTAACCAGATTTGACAAAAAGCATTATGAAAACAAGGCCTTTCAGGTTTTTAGAAGTAATGCTGATATGCCATAAAATTTGGGAGCATTACTAAATATAAAAAACAAAACTTAAAATGACTTCTTCTCAAAAACTTCTAAAGAGAATTTAACCAAATTTAATAGAAAGCATTTTGGCATAAAGGTCTTTCAATTTTGCACATATGATGCTGATCCATTATTCAATATGGGATATATTACTAAAATTAGAAGAACCTTTAAATATATTTTTCTCAAAATCTGGTTCTGTTGACTGAATTTCACATAAGGCATAAGGTATTTCAAGTTTGCACAAATAATGATGATCTGCCATCCATTATGACTGCCATTACTAAAAAATATAAAAACCTTAAAATGTCAAAAAGAATCATACTAACCCCGATTTCTTGGCCAACTGCACTTGCATTTCTCTTTTCTTTAGATGTCAGCTAGGTGCACTATCTCAGGCCCACTTAGACCTCTTGTTAAATGTAAGGAGGTGTTTTGAAATGCTTTTGTTTACATAATAATTTCTAAATGAGGCACATCTCACATTCCTATTTATACTTTTGAAAAAAGAATCTAACACTTAGTTTTGGGAGGTTATAATCTAATATTTTCCAAGATGTACAAAGTCCAGAACTACCCCTGGTATGTAGAACAAGAGTTCAAAAAAGGTTCTGATACAAGTGTCATTCTCTATTTTCAGTATAATCTTAGTTCCATTTTAAATTTTAAGTACATGGTCAGTTTAAAGTCTCAAGTACACAGTCCATCACTGTGTAACTTCTAATTCTATGCAATTAGACTGCTTTGATTTATACTGTAGTTAATGAAAGAAGGGTATTTCAGGAAATGTTAGCCATATTCTCTGCAGGCATGAAAGTCAGTTAATGTTACAATCCTATATAATGTAACAAATATTTCTTTGAGATGGGTATCTTTCCATGTTAAATTTGCCATCTTTGCATTATACAATTTTCATGTTTTGATAATTAAAATTGATATTTTGTATAATGAACATCAATACAATATTTCAAATTAAGTTGTGAAATGTGCAAAATTTGTGTGCTTTAAAAATGTTGTATTTTACAGTATTTTAGTTAGGCTTCAGCTTATCGAAATAGAGCAGGATATATCTGAAATCTATTCTAGGACGTTCAGTTGTGGGATTTGCATACATTTCTATGAAATCATGCCCAAAAATTAACTGAATGCATGAAAATTGTACATTATATTTTCAAACCCTACATTTATTTCTTATTTATTTCTTCATTAAATCCCTCCTATATTCAGAAAATTCCTCCCTTTTTTCAAATGGAGTGGAGAATATTCCCATGCCCCCCACCCAATATTTCAGTTGTTGAATTGACCCTGTATATGATGATGTTACTTGAAAGTGAAAAAGGAAGTAAGATTACTTATGTTTATAAATGTAACTTTACTGCTTTGTCTCTCTTAAAATTTGTATCACATAAGATGTTAAGTTTTGTCTCTATTAATGATGAAAAAGAAAGGTTACAAATTCCTTGGAAGCAAAATAATTGCTGAGTGGAAGATGGTTTTTTATTTCAGGATTTGAAGTTGAAACGAAACAAAGTGCCCAAAGAACAGCGGCAACCATCTGCCCGTGTGATTGGAATCATCAAGAGAAACTGGCGGCAGTATTGTGGTATACTGCAGCAGTCTGCTTTAAAGGAGGTTAGTAACTGTAGGCATAACACTTTTTGGGATCAATCTGGAATTCTTGATTCAAGGTCTGGTATAGCAGCAACTCTTGGACATTTTTTGTAAGAGTTATCAAAGGTCAAATGGTTCTTTTACTGTTTTTTTCCAATTTATCACACATCATAAGTGTAATTTTTGAAAAAAGCTTCTTATTGAGTGTTTTTATACATTTTCATCTCTATAATAGACTCTATCCTTAACACTAATACAGAATAATGTGGACTTGTCAAGGTACAGGAATCACAGCAGTTTAGGAGGACACAGTGCAAAGTTGGACGTTTATGTCTCATTGTAAATATAAGGACCATTGATAAATGCCTTGTCCAAAATCAGGATGTCGAGGAGCTTTTCTTTATCCAAGGCAAAGAAGAATTGGTGGCATAACTATTTACATTTTAACTGGGAGGGTGGGTCATCATATAGTCAAAACTAAAATTTTGCATTGGATCCACAAAATAGAAGATCATGTTCTTAAGAGGTTTACTTAGCTTGTTTTGAAAGTAAACTTACATTTAAAATATGCATTGAACATAGTCTTACAAATATGCTCAACAACATAATAAATCATAGACCTTATATGTTTATATGTGTTGTTTTTTCATGACCAGGCCACACGTCATCTTTTTGTACCAGCTGAGAAAAGAATCCCCAAGATCCGAATAGAGACTCGACAGGCAAATGTTTTGACTGGTCAGAGAATTGTGGTTGCCATTGACAGCTGGCCAAAGAACTCCAGATATCCCCATGTATGTAGTTGCAAAGAAAATGTACACTTCTCCCATGAACATCATAATGATGCATTATTCTATATGAAGTAACTGTTCAATGTAGTGGTCTATCTAAACTGACAACCAATGCTTTCTGAAGCTTTTGCATGCTGGCTAGAGCTATGTTTGCTGTTGGTAAAGGAAGATTCATATTAGAATAGTGGCCTATTTAAACTGACAACTAATGCTACCTGTAACTTTTACTTGCTGGTTAGAGCTCTGTCTGCTGTTGGTAAAGGAAGATTTGTATTATTTTAGTGGCCTATTTAAACTAACAACCACTGCTGTCCTTAACTGTTACATGCTGGTTAGAGCTCTGTTTGCAGTTGGTAAAGGAAGATTCATATTACTTGGTCTTTATCCCCAGTTCCTTATTAAGTTTTTAAAGTTTTACAAGTTAGGGAAGTAATCATTAGCAATCTTTCATTTTATGTAACTATTTCAATTACAAAGCTGTCTTTCTCAGGAATTTTTTCATTTTGAAAATTAAACAAGATGCATGGATAGGTACTGAATAAATAACTCATTCAAATGTGAAAATAATGACCTGATTGTTGTTAACCAGTGTTGACATCAGTGATAAAAGTAGTGATTATGCACATCATACATAAGAGCAGGATAGCTTAGTTGGTAGAGTGATCCGTGATAATTTGGATGCAAGTTTGAGCCTCAGACTTGACTAGTTATTTTGAATACCTTTGAGGAAGATACCTTGACTCAGCTCAGCTTGTGAGGTTGGCTGTTTGTGTCAAGAATAGCTGATAACAGCAAATAAAGATCAGTAATAGTTATTAATCATTAAGAGAAAATACTGCAGTTTTATCAAAATCCTGCAATTGTGGAACTTTGATGTAAGTGTAAAGTATCAAATACTACAGTTATGTACGAGTTAATGTCACTTGCAATGTTCTTTATTTTCCTTACATAGGACCCCTAGTTATAAGGGTCCCATAGGACTCCTAGTTATAAGGGTCCCATAGAACTCCTAGTTATAAGGGTCACATACTACTCTTAGTTATAAGGGTCCCACTCAAAGTTAACAGAGCCTTTAGTAATCACATCCATCCATCAGTCTGTCTATCTGTCCATCCAGTTATCCATTCATCCATCAACAATTTAATTTCTTCTTCGAATACACAATCATATTTACGTTAGGAATTTAAATTCTGCTACCTCTCAAATCCAGCCCTCCCAGAAAGACACAAATTTGTCTTTCCTGTCCATTATACTGTATAGACTATAATAATAGTATCATGCGAAGAAACTCTTCCGAGATACCATTATAATTACCTCTCCTGTCTCTGCTAGGTGGCTACCTGTATACTGGATGTTATCAGTTTATGCTTCACTCTGTGCAGGTAACATTATATCTGTCACTTCCTGAAGTCTGTTGGATTTCTCATGAAATATTAGCCATCCACTTTCATACTTAGCATTGTTCTTTCATTCTGTCATTATTCTAAGCATTTGTAGGTTTACTTCTTAATTTTCATCTTTAAATTATCATAAGATTTTCACTATTGTGAACTTTTTCTTGGACCATGTAATGTTTTTATTTTCATTGTATGCATACCCTAAATAACATTTCTTTGTTGCAGGCTGGGCATGATTTTCACTTAATTTTTGTATTTTACTTCTTACTGTGCTTTAAATTGCCAGTTTAAATGTTTTTGTCTATTTTTATGACTTAGTTGTTTTTATATGCCTGCTGTTTGTCCATCTATTACCAGTTTCGTTTCTGGAGAATAACTCAAGTTGTCCACAATCAAGTTACTAAAAAACTATATAAACAGTGGGTGGTTGCATAACGTGCCGTTCACAGTATTCTTGTTTATTTTTATTGTAGGTACACATTGGTGATGAGGTGCACAAAATGTAAGAAGTTCAGGGTATCAGAGGACATGCATAAGACTTGTCCTGGGTGTACAGAGTGTATTTCTACCAACTCTTGCAGCACGTGCACAAACTTGTTGAAGGAGACTTGGTCTTTACATGCACAAACTTGTTGAAGGAGACCTGGTCTTTAGTACTTTGGAAGGAGTTCAAGGGCAGAGGGAAGCAGGCAAAATCTGAGTCATCTGTTGCAAAGATTCTTATTCTTAATCCCAATACAGAGTCTGTTGTATCGTAGTGGGGGATGTCTCTTCAGCCCTCCCCCTCCTCCTATGATTGCCCAGATTTTGCCATGTTCTGTAGTTACTTCTGGTCAGCTGAAAGAAGTAGGGAAACCACAGATGTGAACATTTTTTTACGTTCTTATTTTTGGTAAGAGTTTCAGATGAGAAGAATTATTTAAGATACTACATCACAGATGTTGGTGTCAGGGAATTTCTTATCTTGCCTATCTTCTTGCATTTATACAGTTGACTTTGATACACCAGAAGAACACATTCTTTTTTTTTGGCAGCCCAGTTGGCACAAGTTCCCCAGCATATCCAGAGTACCTCAGGGTTGGTATATGGGGTTTCTGACCAACTCTTGGAGCTTTCTGGCAGAAACACCCACTGATTATGACTTCTCTTGCTGTCAAAGTTTCTGACCAGCTTGTCAAACTGTCTGACAGAGGTCAGTTCCTGCAACAAGCTGAACCATAGATTGGTCAGCCCTTTCATTTTCCATATGGGCTATTATGGTGACCTGCCTAGTCAGTCCATCCACATAGCTGTCCCACTGTTGGCTGTGCTGGCTATTTTTCTGATCTAATCATTGTCGGTTGCCTGTCTGCCAGTTTAGTTGACAGGCCTGCAGTTCATTGTGTTTCCTGTGGGTAGGTACCGACATTTCAGGATTCTACCTCTTCCCTACCAAAGGGCATGATATATGCAAATATGGAAGGCTTACCAGCAGAGGATAATCGGATATGTGAATATGGGGATAACCTTGATCAAACACAAACCCAGATCATATTATAAAAAGGACTGAGTTGAGTTTTAATGTGGCAATTGAAGATATTTATTTAATCTTATCTCCCTGTGAATGTTCTACCCTCCAACTATGGGTCAGGCATACAATGACAAGACATCAATAGATGACCATCCTTCCTTCCATTTACTGCCTCAATCCCTTTAGATTAAGGAGATTGTCAGCCATTTGTTGGAAAAGATAGAAGACCCCAGTAACTCCAAGAAAACTGCTAGTGTCATTTTCCACCCACTGCTATAACATACATTCAGACTTTTATTATGCAGAAGTCCAAAACCTAGCTGAGGATATATAAGCAGTCAGCATGTCTTCTCTGCTTTTCTAAAGGTGAATTGCCAAGTGTTCCAAGCAAATTCTAAGTTAGTTACAAATATCATAGTGGTTTCTTCCTTGTTGGTCTTGGCATAGCTTACTGTTTTTAGACTTGCAGAGAAAATAAGGAACAAACATACATGAGAGTCTATATGCCACATTGCCAAAGTTACCACACTATGGCAAAGACCCTGACTGCTTCAGGTAATCTTAACTTGGTGAGATAAGATGCCTTCCTGCGTTTGTCATCACTCAGACCTCACTACTCTGTGACCTTACATTTGTTACTATTCCGATCTCCACTGTTATTTGGAGGCTGTATTGAATATGTTAGCAAGCAGGCTGCACAGGTATTGCCTCTCCAATTTGTCCACCCTTCTTTTTCCTCCTTTCATTAGTGTCAGTTTCAGTGCCAACATCAAGATGACCAAAACCAGAAATAGAAACAAATGGGCTCTAAGCAGCAGCAGCAGCAGTTTTGACTGCAGCAGCAATATCAACAACAGCAGTATGGAAAGCCATCTAATAAACGGGAGAGGAAACCTAGTTTCTCCTCTCCCAAGCCTCCAAAAAAATGACAATGACTTGTTGCCCCTGCCACCCGCCAACGATATGCCAGTAGGTGCCAGACTCATTTACCTTCGACAGGCTTTGATGTATATGTTCACAGACAATGAATAGAGGATCCAACTTGTTTCAGGGGGATGAAGAGTTTTATTTATTCATACCCCTCCCCTTTCATATGCCTCTTTGATGATGGAGATTATGATTGATCCAGGGAAGGTACATTGGAGAAGGAGATTAATACTTTGCTCATTAGGTGATTGTTCACAAGCCAGACTCTCCTGGTTACCATTATCATCGATTTCTGGTGCCAGAAGCAAATGGAAAGCTTCATTGATCGATTTGAGCCAGCTCAATAGGTCCAATGCTGCACCAAAATTCAAAATGAAGACAGCTTGGTTGATAAGACTTTCTCTTAGGAGAAACGAGTTCACTGTCAGTCTCAATTTCATGGATGCCTATTGTCACATCCCTTTTCACAACACAAGTTAAACAGGTTTGCTTTCCAGGGAACCATCTGTCATTTTTAAGCGCTTCCTTTTGGGTTCAACCTCAGTCCATGACAATTAAAAAAAATAATCAACTGCATCATCTCCCACTTCAGATTGACCTCAACAATGGAAATTTTGTCACTCTTGAACATCATCATGTAGAAACATGTGGTAAGTTCAAGTCTAGTACAAGATATGAACCAGTTGCTTTCTCTTCTCTCCCAGGTGGGTTTTCTTGTTAACACAGAGAAGTCAGTCTAGTCTTTTTCTTCACCAGGGATGTCTGTTCATGAGCCCTTTGTGAATGACTTTTTGTCTCTGTCAAAATACCAAAGTATTTTATGTGTCAGTGGCAGAATCGGGATTGGCTATCGGCAGGAGTTCCTCTGGAATCCCTCAACCAGAGGTTATGGTCTGTATGGATGCCAACATGCAAGGTTGGGGTGCCCACCTGTCACCTCTCTTCCAGATAGTCAGCAGCAACTGGAGGCCAGAGGAGGGGTTCATCACATAAATGTCTTGAAAATGAAGGCTATAATCAACCCCTTTCATTCATGGCAGAATCTGCTTTGTGGAAAGATTGTCCTCATAATGTAGGACATTTCTGTGGTGGTCAATTACCTGCAGAAACAAGCGGGAACCAAATCGCCAGATCTTGATGATTTTTTTCATCGGTGCTCCCAACATCAAGTTGCTGTTCAGATAAGGCATATTCCAGGCAGGTTCAGAGTGCTTGCTGACTCATTATCAAGGAGCAGTCAGACAATCCACACCAAGTGGTCTCTCCACATGTCATTCTTCCATCAGATTTGTATTCTTTGCAGTTGCCCAATGGTTGATCTTTTCACAACCAGGTGTAATGAAAAACTACCCACCTTTGTGTCTCCGGCACCAGATCCAGAAGCTTTGGCTGTGGATGCTCTGTTCATCAGCTGGGATGAAATCTTGGGTTATGCTTTCCCTCTCATTGTACTAATTCTCAGAGTGATTCACAAAACAAGGGATCAGAACTGCAAGGTGACTCTGATTGTTCCCCTCAGATGGGACAAATCTTGGATCAGTGATCTACTCAATCTAGTGATAGATGTTTCTGTGAAGATTCAATGTTTCCCAACCTGCTCAAACAAGTGAGAATGCAGGTCTTCCATCTCTGTCCATATAGATTCTGCCACACACTTGGGTCTTGGCAATTAAAGCAATGCACAGAAAAAAGTTCAGACTTTCAGTCACTGGGAAGATGAAACGAACTAGAAAACCCTCCTCTTTGAATACCTATGAGGGGAATTGGTGTGTCTATTTGTACTGGTGCAAGGATAACAACATTATTCCTTTAGGGGTGCCCATGCCTCATCAGGTTGATTTCTTTCTCAGGCTCTTTGTAGAGAAAGAGTTAGTCATGACTACTATTAAAGGCTACCACTCCATGATTTTGGACACTTTCAGACACCTTAGGGGAACAGATACAGGCCATGAGAAGGGTATCTCAGACTTATTGCCCAATTTTAGTCTGAGTCAGTACTGGTCACTCACATTATTTCCCAAATTAAATCTTTCATGGGTTTTTACCTGGCTCAACTCCTTTAAGTTCAGACATTTGTCCAAGACCTTGCTGAAGCTGCATTTATTCAAGATGTGCTTCCTGATAGCTTTGGCTTGGGCTTACAGGAGTGAATTTGATGCCCTCTCCATCAACTTCAACCGTTTGTAGTTCTGCTCAGATGGTTCAGTTGTTTTAGTGATGCAGCCAGGGTTTGTAATCAAGAACTGGATACCATCAATGGGTAATAAGAAGTGTATGATTCGCTCTTTCTTGTTGTTAGATCCCTCTTGACAGGCAAAACCCCAGGATCCAGTTTGTGCTTTGAGATGTTACCATCAACACACTAAAAGTCTTTGTCATGGCTGTCAGAGACTTTTCCTCTTTGGTAGAGGAGGGAAAGCAGGACATCACTTTCCAAGCTTTGGCCTCATGGCTTAAGTGGGTGATTCGCTCAGCATATTCAGAGGTCTCCCAAGATCATATATGCCTCTTGAAGATATTATCAGCACATGAGATAAGAGCCGTCTCTGCAAACCTTGCATTTGATCACAACTGTTTTATTAAGGGCATTATTGAAACTGTCGACCTTCTTCAGTTTTTGCTGCATAATTTAGCCTCATAAAGACGAGCTGAATCTGGTGGCAGTTGCCTAGATGTCCATCAGACCTCGTTGATGGCAGCACAACCTTGTTATGAGCAATGGTTTAAAGCTCTTGCTGGATTGGCCTGCAGATTTTTCTACATTAAAGGAATGGCATACATTTCTGTCAGTTTTCTGGTGAAAGGTTCACAACAATTATGTTGTGCTTGATTTCATAGTTACTTCTCACTTGTGCTGCCTCTTTGTTTGAGGATGGTTGCTCTCATATTTCCTCCTCCTCTTACCTATTCACCTAATGTAAATGTGCTCAGGTAATATATTCAATGCAGAAAAGAAATTTGTATCATAAATTGTTTCTCCAGCAGTACTTGCCCAATTATGTTTTGGATAAGCCCTCCCATACCTGCCCCTGCAGATGAGAGTAGCTTTGTTGATGTATCACTCAAGCTTAAACTGATAACATGCAATAAATGGGTAGCCAATAAATGGAGACAGGGGAGGTAATTATAATGGTATCTTAGAAGAGTTTCTTCCCATAGATACTATTATTATAATCTATATAGTATATAGACTGGAAAGACGAAGTTTTTTTCTTTCTGGTAGGGTTGGATTTGAGAGGTGGTGGAAATTAAATTCCTAATGTAAATATAATAAGGTTAGTAATTTTGGAGACACATAATTTACGATAAAAATTCCTTTATGCAAGATAACTGGGAATTGTTGAAATTTTATTTGCAGCTTAATGTTGATGAGACTTTGATAGATAGCTGGAGTTCAAGCAAGTTTGGTATGCAGCTTTATATTGATGAGACCTTGACTGATTTAGATTTCCAGCATTCCATAGCATCATTTTCAGGAGTTATGGTCCTTGATTGCAGGTTTTCCTAACTTTGCTTTTCCAACATAACTTAACTAAGGACTGTTTGATTGTAACTAAATTTGGCATGCAGCTTTGTATTACAGAGACCTTGGATGAAATTTATTGCTAGCATTCTATGCTATAATTTACAGGAGTTATGGCCCTTGTTTACCTGTTCTCCTAATCTTTTTTTCCACAGGATAACTTTACCTTGGATTGTTAGATTTTAACTAAATTTGGCATGCAGCTTTGTATTTATGAGATATAAGATATGTTTCATTTTCACATGTCTACTTCATATGAGATTCATTGTAAGATTACAAAATCATTAATAGTGGAGTGATTGCCCATTTTTTTCCAACTTGGTTTTTTTGCACAGGATCACCCAGGATTTCACAAGAGGTTTTTTGCAGCTGAAACTTGTTGAACTCTTGCATGAGTTTGATTGCGAGCATTTTAAATCATCATTTTGTAGAGTTGTGGCACATTATTATTGGATACACCCATTTTGTTTCCACAAAGTTCCTCTGTTTAAGATTCCGCTTAAAAAATCGTAGCTAGCAGGGCCTAAATAATGCACCCATTACTAATGGCTCTAGTTTTCCTGTTTTATTCAGGGCCATTTCATCAGGATGCTTGGTAATGTGGGTGACAGGGAAACAGAAAATGAGGTTCTGCTATTGGAACATGATGTTCCTCATAGCAACTTTTCAGAGGCCGTTCTCAGTTTTCTACCCAAGATGCCTTGGACTATTACAGAAGAGGTAAAAACTTCCCCTAAAGTTTAAACATTATTCACTTTACATCAATTGTACAAAAAGTTCTTACAACGTACACAGTACTTCCTCATTATAATGTTGTTCATTATAATGCCATAAAAGTGTACTACATTATAAGTTATATCACCATATTGTTATGTATATTGAATTTATAATATGTGTCCATGATCGTAAGTTGTACTTTTGTCAGATTATGGTCATTTTTGTAAACAACATGTTTACATAGCATTTGAGTTCAAGGCCGGTTTTGTTAGCAACTGGACTGTTATTTCTATATCTTGTTGTGACAAATCTCAGGTACACAAAGTAATTTTCCATTAAAACTACTCGTATTGTGATGTGACTTAGGTCATGTAGGCATGTGTATTTATATACAGATTTTGGTAAACAAATTCATTCCTATTCTAGAATTGCAGTTCTAAAAGATCGGTCTGTAAGGAATCTATTTTAGTTGTGTTGTTGAGAGAGGAATTATTTATTTACAATATTCATTGGAATACTAAAGTGCTCATAGATCTTACGACTTTTTGTGATTTATGTGAATTCATTCAAAACATTCTGGATTACACCATTGTGGTACATCAGGACATTCAAGACTTGTGGTACATCAGGACATTCAAGGCTATTGGAATTCATTCGGAACATTATATATTTTTGTACTTGTTATTAGGCCACTTAGGATTATTTGGACTTTAATTCATGTTATTGTAAGTGTCTTTTGAATTGTCACTTTAATTGTCTAGAAATAAATTGCTTGTTGATTTTTCTTGATTTTGTTGGTTTCACTTTCTTTCTGTTACATATTTTTGGGCCACAGAGTCATAACAGAAATTGGGGGCTCATCTGGGATCTGAATTTCTTTAAATTAAAATTTAAACTGAATTTGTTTTGGAAGTTTCATTGTCCCTGGTAAAGATTTTTATTTCTACCATTTGAGAAATCTAAATTGAAACCAGCAAGCATTCACAATGTCATCTAGGGTTGAGAACTTTGTTTCAAGTCCTACCCAGGTAGGGTCAGAGTATATGAAAAAGGGCGAGTTGCTTGAGCTTGCCAGGCATTATGATCTTTCTGAAGCAAAAGCATCTTTGACAAAGCAAGAGATAAAGAATATTTTAATTCCATATTTGGGCGGAAAGGAAATTTTAGATAATAGTGCTTTGGGTTTAATTGATAAGTCAGTATATGGTTTTCATTGGAAATAAAGGGAATTATAGCTAAAAAAATCCAGATGGAATTAGAATTAAGAAAGCTTCAGCTTCAGAAAGAGGAAAGGGAAGTGCAGATGCAGAGAGAGAGAGAGAGAGAGAGAGAGAGAGAGAGAGAGAGAGAGAGAGAGAGAGAGAGAGAGAGAGAAATGCAGAAAGAGGAGGAGAGACAGTAACAGAGAGAGAGAGAGTAAAGAAAGGGAAATGCAATCTAAATTCAAAGAATTAGAACTGATGAGCAGAGCACTCTTCCCCTGTTTACACATAAGTTCAGGTTTTGCTACTACCAGATATATTAGGTTAGTACCAGTTTTCAGGAAAAAGAAGTAGATACATACTTTCTTCACTTTGAGAAAATTGCTGAAAACTTGAAATGGCCAAGAGAGCATTGGACTTTGTTATTACAAAGTGTACTTATTGGCAAAGCTCGTGAAGTCTACACTTCACTGTCAGTACAAAAAAGCACTGATTATGATGTGGTTCAGGCATATATCTTGAAGGGTTATTAGTTGGTACTTGAGACATATCGACAAAAGTTTAGGAATTGTAGAAAAGAAACTGGACAAACTCATGTTGAATTTTCAAGGGAAAAAGAACAACTAACAACTATATGATAGGTGGTGCTCAGCCAAGAAGGTTGATCAAGATTATGATAACCTCAGACAGCTCATATTAATTGAAGAGTTCAAGAAGTGTGTCCATGATGATGTCAAGACCTATCTTGACAAGCAGAAAGTGGAAACTTTAGAAAATGCTGCTCGCATGGCTCATGATTATTTCTTGACTCACAAAATTTCATTTGTCAATAAGTCTTCCTCTCAGCAGTTTTCTGGTAAAAAATCATTTCATTCTCAAACGAGTACTTCTAAATTTCAAAACAGCACAACTGTTAGAAATAAAACATCTGATAAATCTGATCAGAAATCCTTATCTCTTCCTATGTGCACTTATTGTAAAAAGAAAGGGCACGTCATTTCTGATTGCTTCAGGTTGAAAAATAAGCAACAGAATAAAGACAGAGCTATTCCAAATGCTCTTATTTCAAAGAGGTCAAGGTCATGGTCTTGTATTGAAAGCAATACATTTGTTGGGTCAAACAAACCCCCGTCTGATTCTATTTTGGAGACTTATGAACCATTCATGTCAGAAGGTTCTATATCACTTATTGGTGATTCTGCCAAACCTATCCCTATTAAAATATTAAGGGACACAGGAGCTTCTCAGAGTCTTTTGTTATCAGCTACTTTGCCTTTGTCTGAGAAGTCTTCTTCTAGTGAAAGTGTACTTATTCAGGGAGTAGAGTGCGGCTTTGTAAATATTGATCTCCATTGTGTTAATCTGGCATCAGACTTAGTTTCTGGACCTCTGACTGTTGGGGCAGTGACTTCTTTACCTATAGAAGGTATCCATTTGTTACTAGGCAGTGACCCAGCTGGAGTTAAGGTCATGGTTAATCCACTTTTAACTGACAAGCCTAATTTGGATCAGTATTGATCCTATTGAAATTGAAATCCCCGATTTGTATCCTGCTTGTGCAGTTACCAGAGCTATGGCAAAAAAAGCTCTTGAGAATGATGTAGCTGACACATTTATTGGTGAGTCTTTTGATGGGGTCACTTTCTTTTCTGATGTTGATCAATCAAAAGGTATATATCACAGTGATCCTCTTTATACAACTCGGTCTCTCTGTTTTAATCAGGGTGACAAAAGACAATCACTTGTTGTTGAACAGGAACAAGATCCTGAGATCTGTTTGTTTCAAAGGGCTATTAGTGAAATTGAAGCTACACAAATTCCAGTGTGTTACTTTGTGAAAAATGGGGTCCTTATGAGAAAATGGAGACCACCTGATGCACAAGCTGGTGACAAGTGGTCAGTGAGCTATCAGATTGTCGTTCCTAAGTCATATCAACAGGAAATTCTTAGTCTAGCCCATGAAACACCCTTAACCGGTCATTTAGGAGTCAATAAGACTTATCAGACGATCTTGAATCA
The DNA here is from genome assembly GCA_029931535.1 of Margaritifera margaritifera. Classification (NCBI taxonomy): domain Eukaryota; kingdom Metazoa; phylum Mollusca; class Bivalvia; order Unionida; family Margaritiferidae; genus Margaritifera; species Margaritifera margaritifera. The sequence goes on along the minus strand of JAQPZY010001537.1, from coordinate 1,587,090 downwards.
TTTTTATTGGCCAAAATTTAAAAGTGATATTTTTAAATACTGTAGATCTTGTCACACTTATCAAAAGTAGGAAAACCCATGTCACACTTATCAAAAGTAGGAAAACCCAATCAGAAGATACCTAAGGCTCATCTGCGACCTATTCCAGCATTTGACAAGCCATTTAGCACAATAATGGTGGATTGTGTCGGTCCCTTACTTAAGACCAAGTCAAGCAACCAATACTTGTTGACCATAATGTGTGCATCTACACGATTTCCAGAATCAATTCCTTTGACAAATATTAAAACTAAAATCATTGTAAAAGCTTTAGTAAAGTTTTTTACACTTATTGGCCTTCCCAAATCATGTAGTCTGTATAAACAGTAAACAGTCCTGCTGAGAGCCCATGTAAAACTATCCTTGGGGGAGTTTATATAATAGATCATCATAGAGGCAATTAAAAGGTAAGGTGATCATACATAAGCAACCACCATTTCACAGATTACTTAATTGACTGAGAATAGCTAGGGTGAAGCTGTGTTAACTCCTTTAAAGACTGCTGTGGAAGAACTCATCAGGCTAATTTGCATGGGTAAAGTGGAACAACCCAATTTGTTTTAAGTTACATAAATCAAGGAGATACATCTTGAAGAACAAAGGTTATTACACATCATTGCCTTGAATGAGAATGTTTAAGCCAGCTTTATTAAAGATTATTGGCAAGTTCATGATAAGCGGCAACGTTTCTTTGAACTCGGATTTCACTCCATATATAAAACGCAAAACACAACCATTTTGGTAGCCAGAATAGTGTACAAGTGTGATTCATTTTTTAAGGCAAAATGTCGAAATGCACCTGTGGTTCTGGAAAGGATGAGCCATCTGCAAAGTGAGCAAAGCTCTGCAAAACTAAATTTTAGAGCTCCTCCACAGAGTTTGACTTTGTAAAGTGCAGCAGGAATGGGGAGCATTATATTTTTTTTGCACACACACTGCAAACACCATATCATGATCAATCATTCTGGAGTGTATGACATCCGTTGATATAGCAGCATCACCCAGCATATTTGACATTCTGTCATAGCAGTGCAGATGCAGAAAGATCATTTTCTGCGCTGAGAAAAATTCAACAAGATCTTTGGGAAAGTTTGAACAACAGTACCATCCAGTCTATAATGAGTGCAAAGATGAACACAAATGACACTTGCATTACCTTCAACCCCATCTACTGAACTATTGAGAGCAGCAAAGACTGCATCTAACTGAGACAATATTCCACTATCCAATGGATTTTAAAGACAGAAACTTGGTATTTTTGTAATTTATTTAATGTCGGGTTGTGATTATGTGAGGTTTGGCAAATGTATGTGTATGTGTGTGGTGATGGTATTGGACAGTGCTGAATCTACCAAATTTTGTTTGTTTGTAAGTGCATTATTTGCTTCAAAGAAAGCAGATGTTATTTTCTTTTCTTTTTTTTATCAGTAATTCCCATTAATTTTCTATAAGCTTATATGAAAAGATAACTTATTCTCTATTAGACAATGTCACTTTTTTGGGGTCATGTGCACTGACCCCCCTTGGAACCTCAAAACACACTTTTTGAGTCTCCCAAAACCCACAACACTGTCTGGGAATATGGCAGGTATGACATACATACAGTGGTCACCCTCTTGAATTGCTCCCTAACCAGTAGTCACCCACTTTTTATGGCCATAATCCCTTGACAACAAAGAGTTTGTATTCAAAAGTACTTCTCTATGATGGCTGCCCCTCTAACGCAGCCAGCATATTAGCAAAAAAAAACCATGTAAAATGTATCTCTCACCAGCAGACTCATATTGAGGTTTACAGATGGAAGTCTCAAGAGTATTTGTTGATTTCTAAATTAGATACATGTACATTGATGTTTGTTCCAGTGTGCCAATAAATTACCTAACTTTAATCCATACAAAGAGGTAAATAGTCTGATTATCCTTACTGTTGTGTTTTCCTTAGATTTTAGGTCTCGTCACTTTGATAATTACAGGCTATTATTACCACCAATATTGATCAAGATGACAAAAGCTAACAGCTGAGAAGTACAGTATTGTTCAGCTCAGGTCAGTGTGACATCTGGTCACCATAAAGTTAATATAGTATGTTAGGTATTGTATCTTGTCTGTCTTAGATTATGCAATTTTTTGTGTCCAGATATTTAGGTCAATGACAGTAATTGAGTTTTTATAGAAAGATGTTAGCAAATTTTGTGTAAATGGTTTAAACTAAGTCAATAATCTTTTTAAGGACATGAAGAGAAGGAGAGACTTACGACATCTGTATATCTGCAGTGTTGACCCCCCAGGGTGCACAGATATTGATGATGCCCTGCATTATCGAGAGCTGGAAAATGGAAATGTTGAGGTTAGAAATTCCCTGCTTGTGTTATGCTTCAAATAGTGTAGATTTACATGTAGATGAGTTTTAAATTGATACTGTCAAAATGTGGCTATGTGATATTGGCATAGACATGAGGAAGAACAATTAAACAAAATTTTCTTGACTTAATCACCACTCAGTTCCATTAAAACTGATAGCAAATAAATATTCATGTGCGTGTATCTGCAAGCGAGAGAGAGAGAGGTCAGCAGTTTAGAAGTTTCAGCTGGGAGAAAACATGACCATACCTTGAGGGAAATTGAAATAGATTTACCTTGCTCTGTTGAAGTTAAATGAAAAAAAACCACTGCATAAATTGATGAGTCATTAGCTTTTGCTAATCAGGAATTTTTTTTTAAAGGAATTTTATAAAACTGTGATCCATATTTTCAAGACTACACATTAGAAGTAGTTATATATAATTTCGTTGTCTAGAATAGACAGCCTATTGTGCCTCATGAATTTAAAGTTACAATTATGTAAGTTTTATGTAAAGTTTTCACATGAATTGAACTCATACTGATGAGTCATATTGATCATGCTTAACATCTTATTCGTTAGCATTGTGTAAGCTTACCTCTAGGAATCATTTACAAATATTCTTTTGTCAGTTTATTTTATAGTTCTAGTTTGTTAACCTTCAATTTGAAATATGGCATTATATCCTTTACCTCCAGTTATTGTTTGTATAAAGATAATGTACATAGTCCAACAATTTATGTGACAGGTTGGTGTGCATATTGCGGATGTTTCACATTTTATCCGACCTGGAAATGCACTTGATAAAGAAGCTGCCAGCAGAGGGACAACGGTGTATCTTGTAGACATGGTTTGTAAGATTTGTAATTATAATTTATATATAAAATGTTTTGTGTAGATTATAATCATTTTCATTTGCCCCAAAATGGAAGTTTCTTTTAGAAAGGGAATACTAATAAGTTGAATGTATTAAACCATGAAGATCCCTCTTTTTAACTCGCCTGGTCATAAGGCCAAGTGAGCTTATGGTATCACCATGCATCCATCATTCATCAGTCCTCCATCAATAATTATTTGTTTGAATTTAACTTAAATTATCTGCTGAAATAAAATATAAAATTATCTTTTATTTAATCTGTTGGCATTTGTGCAGATTTATAGATATATATGCTAGTTATCACTTTGCTTTCCATCACTATTCTGATATGACTTATAATACTTTACAAAGTTCTTTTCTTAAGACAAAATATGTGCAAATTCTCTCATTTATTTTCATGGGTATCGATTTTCGTTGTTTTGCAAAAAATTTCATTTTGATCGGTACTTGTATTTATGGATTGCAGAGATGGATTCTTTTGTCTTCATGCATGCATCACTGTTTATTTGGTTTTAAAAAATATTTTTGAATTTAACCCATAATAAAAAGCGAATTCAGAGTATTTCACAGTAACCTGTGTGTCAGAATTGTTTCAATGTATAAATGAGCAGGGCTGAAGGAGTCAGAATTAATGTGAAATTCCATTTATTATCAGTAGTACATACCTGTTTCTATTGTGTAGCTGGTACTTTTCTGGATGGAAAATACACCGAGCATATAATGATAAATCGTCCTTCCATTAGGGTGAACAAAAAGATTCTAGAATACAAGATCGCCCTTGGTCCACCCCACAGATACATTGCCCATGTTCACTGTCCTTCATTCTTTTTCAGTCACATGGCTGTAATGTCTGCCTTGTTTGTGGGTTAACACAGCAATTTGACTATATTCCTTATGTGCATTGTTTACGTCACTTGGAAGTTACCTTTGATTGCGAATTTTCTCAGTTTAAATTGAGCTTTCTCTCTCTCTCGTTATTAGACATTTTGTACTGCCTTGCATTTTATTTTTCTCACCCCACAAAGGTTTTAGCGTACTAATTTTGTTGTGAATTATTTCTAGGTAGGGTAGGTATTTTGTTAAAATATCCCTATCCTTGCCTACCATATTTTAGTGTGTATAACACGCACCCCGATTTTCGACCCAGAATGAGGGAAAAAAATGTAGTTCTGCCATATAACGCACATGTGATATAATTTTAAAATCTTGATAATTTTGCTCTGTTTCATAGTGTGACTGGATTTTGCCATTTTGGATATTGCACTGATCATCATTTGTTAAACGAGATTTTAATTCTTTACAATAAACGAACGCATGACTGTTTCTCTGGTCTTTCCAGTCAGTACGCATCACCCGATTATGACCAATACATTTTTTTTTACACATATTGTAAAAGAAAGAATGAAAAAGTGGCAAACTTCCAAGTATATTTTTTCTGATTTTATGGTTGGCCCTTAAAAAGGCTGTTTTAAGGTTCGCCTTGTTCAGTCTATTGCATAAAATCCTGAAAATTCCATCACTCTCAAAAAGTCGCTGTATGTCCTCGTCTGTCATCATTCCTGGAATATCAAGATCAAACACAAGATGCTATGTGAAAATTCAGGTCCAGTATTTATACTTATTTGGACTATCATGACACTTCTAAAATATATCTCAGTGCCCTAGATAGAATTTACCAATACAATACTTCGTTAATTATGTTTGGCACATCAAAACTTTAGCCGGCACTGATTACCTTTAAAAACACCAGACTGAGTCAATGAAATATTGCTCACTCTGTTGTAACAAAGAAGGGTCAAATACTGTGGTTTAAGATGAGAAATAAACAAAGAACCAAGCGTATTTTCTGAAGAAAATTAAATAAATTGCAAATTTACCTAGACAAAGCATTGTAATTATGTTTAGTACATCAAAGCTTAGCCGGCGCTGATTATCGTGAATAAACCACACTGAGTAAATGAAGCACTGATCACTGTATAATCACAAAGATATATAAAAGACTACGATTTAAGATGATAAATAAAACAAAGAATGAAGTTTATTTTCCAAAGGAAAAAAAAAAGTTTTCCAACTTGCATAAATAGATTATTTGTTTCACAGTGTCTGTGTTACCGTAACAGACTAACTGTAGTCACAAAAAAGATATCCCCTAAATGTGCCTCTGATGAGAACATTAACACTGCTTGAATTCTAAATGTTATATTAATTAATTTAGTTGTCCCCAGCTTTCGTTTAAGCCTGGTTGACTCCATTATCTTATAATTTTCAGTACTCAGCTTAGCATTGCTTACCTTTTTGCATTTAAACATCCATGATTGTTTTAATTCTTTGTGACAACATCTAGGTGACTTATTGCTGTTATCATATTTAGTGTAGACTTAGTCCATGCATGACCTTTCTTTACATATACTTGCATAAAAGTTTTTGAATAAATCTTCTTTTCAGCATTCTTTTACAGCATTTTCTAAGCAGGATGTGGGTAGATGTGGCCACAAGAAAGCCCGTGGAACATACAATCCCATTTGCCTTACTTGTACAGGCTGCGAGAGAACAGATGGTTGTCCCTTTTGCAGCATATGGTAGACAAGGTCTGGAACCTCACTGAGCATAGACTTACCTGTAAAGGAAGGAAGTTCTTCGTCTTCCTCAGAATGTTCGGGGTTTTCGTTCTCCCTCAGGTCTCAGAGAAGGTTTACCAAAGTCTCTTATGAGACTTTGGGTTAGTGGGCCCCCTCCCAAGGGAGGATATAAATGGGTGGAGAGTGAGTCATGCCCTCCCATGAGGAGGAGCAGAACCCTCTCTTTTCTACTAGGACAGAGAGCGAGTCACGCTCTCACCTCAGGGAGGAGCAGCACCCTCTTCCATCCAGAAGGGCAGAGAGTGAGTTGCACGCCCCCCATGAGGAGGGAGCAGCACCCTCTACTTGCCCACAGCTCGGTGAGGGCTGAAAGTGAGTCATGCCCCCTGTAAGGGGGGAGCAGCACACTTTCAGTCCCTGGAGCCTGTTGTCATCGATGGGATTGAGCCAACCAGTAAGGGGAGAGCTCAGATCTAAGTCAATCTTATCTGGGGAAGGGTCTTAATACAGATCTGAGTCGCCTGACTGGTCAAAGACCGGTCACCGGGCACTGGTCATTAGAGCCCATTCGATACAGGGATAGGGATCAGGTTGAGACCCCCACTCTCTCCAGACTGCCGTTTCATCCCTTGGGGAATTGGCTTACAGATGCCAGATTAGAGAAGGGGATCCGATTGGCATCTCTCCCTTCTCTATAATCCTTCTAAATCCCTATGGGATGTGGGGCTATCCACTGCAGGGAAGTGATTAGCCCTTTCCCTGCATGCAGCCATGGACTTCAGGACCTTATCCACATGGTAAAGAGGTCCATGCTGCAGGCCATGGACTTACATCTTCTTACGAAGTTGGGTCAAAAAAAGAGCGTGGGGGATGGACCTTCTTCCCCCAAATGCCCCAGGAGGGTAAAGAGTCGCTTTCACCTACCTGCTGAGTCTGCTGCTAAGGACAGTTTGTTAGCTCCACATGAGAAGTTACTGGTTCTGGTTCCTTTTGCCCCCCAAGTCTCCCCCAGAACAGGGAGACATTGGTTCACATAGTCCTGCCTTCCAGGAGAGAGAGTGGGACGAAGACGTCCTTTTTGTCCTCATCAATGTGCACAAGTTTGATACAGAGCAGGCCAACGAGGCATCCCCTCCCTTTGGATCCCATGCCTTCTCTCACCCGTTGGTCAAGGCAGCAGACAAGGAAAAGAGCTGGTCTTTTGACAAAGCGGTAAATGAGGTTTACTGTCTCTTGCCCAGTGACCTGTGTCCCAAGCCTTCAGATTCTGGTGACTCTAAAAGTTTGGAAAAACTTTTGAGGGAAAACTCTTGACCAGATCTCTTGCTGCTTCCTCACTCAGTTACAATTAAGGAGTGTTCCCAAAGGTTTAGCAAGGGCCAAGACTTTGCTAGACAATGTAAGCGGTCGTCTGCCCCCCCCCCCCTGCATCTAGCTATAAGGTTCATGCCCATTCCTGGCCCACTAAACTGCCCACTTTGGATGCTGAAGCGACTCCAGTGGGCATTTCTAAGGGACCTGAGCTCGTCTTCCAGTGAAAACTTTGAAATCCTTAGAACAAAAGGCTCGGTCACTACTAACCATAACCTTGCCTGCTGACCTCTTTCAGCCTGACTGAAAGAGGAATCTCTGTTGCCAATTGCCCATCATCATTTGTTGGAAGCAGTGGCAAAAACTTCTAGGCATGCATTATCCTTGTCAGCAGAGCATCTCCACCTCTGTAGCAATGTTGCTTTGGACAAATCCAAGGTCTTACTAGAGTACAGTAAGAACCTTCTGAGGGCTGCCCCATTAGAGGCAGAGACTCTCTACAGAGGGCTCATCCCCTCCATGGCTTCTCAGGATTTGAGAGACCAACAACACCGGTCCCTTGCATCTGTTCCTGGCCCTTCGAAACCCACCAATAAGTGAAATCATCCTGACCTCTCACAGATTCTGTTGGCTAAATTCTGTAAAGCCGCACAGTTCCAATCAAAGCAGCAACCCCATTTTAGAGCTCACCCTAGCCAGTCGGGCCCTAAAAGGTCGTGCTGCAAAGTCCCAGAGAGGAAGTTCGTGGGTCCTTCCCCTTTCCTAAGGACAAGAGTGGACAACCATAGGGATTTCCTGCCTCTCCTGCAGAGTGTCCCTCTTCCATTGGTTCCTGTGGGTGCCAGACTAAACCTCTTTTCAGAGGCTTGGTCTAGTGTCACGGTTGATGGCTGGGTCCTTTCTATCATAAAAGATGGCTACTGGCTTCGGTTGCTGGATCTTCCTCCTCCAGTAAGGTCCCAGATGTTCTTCCACCAGTTGAATCTGGTGCAATTAAAGGAAGAGGTACACTCCTTTTTTCAGTAGGGTTCAGTAGAGAGGGGTTAAATGACCAATCAGTCTAATTATCGACCTTTCCTCCCTAAACGGATTTCTGCTAGTGGAACCATTCAAGATGGAGACCACAGCCTCAGTCAGGAATACCATAAAACCTGGCTACTGGGAGGTCTCCATCAATCTTCAGAATGCGTTTCTTCACATCCCCACCTTGCCTCCACACAGGAAGTTCCTCTGTGTTGCTTGGATGGGGAGGTCTTCCAATTTCGAGCTCTTCCGTTCAACCTAGCCTCCACACACAGAGCATTTACCAGGGTCATGAAAGCAGTTGCATCCCATTTAAGGTCACTAGGTATCCCAATTTTCCAGTATTTCGATGATTGGTTGATCCAGAGTTGCTGGTTAGAGTCTCTCAGATTAGATCTGTCTCACTTGTTGGTCCATAGTGACCAGGCTGGGTCTTTTGCCCAACCTAGAGAAATCACAGCTCACTCCATCTTAAGATTTTGTCTACTTGGGGATGAATTTCCTCACAAACAGAGGATTAGTCCATGTCCCTTGGGACAGAGTAGAGAAGATCCTGTCCCAGTTGGAGGCTCTGAGTGCAAAGACCACGTTGTTGACTCTTCTTTTTCTTTCTCTGCTTGGGATCTTGAACTCTGCAGCAGCCCTGGTTCCCTTAGGCAGATTGTACTTGTGTCCTCTCCAGTTTCTCCTTTTGGCAGTCTGGAAACCGCACATGGACCCTCTGAATGCTCAGATTTCTCTAGGTTAGGATTTCCACCATCATCTGATTTGGTGGACAAATCAGGACCGGTTTCTGGCCAGAGTCCCCATGCACGCCCCCCAAACCCCACTCCTATCTGTTCACAGATGTGTCAGATTCAGGGTGGGTCACTCATTTGGAGCTGTAACGACTGATTCTTCAGGGTTTGTGGTCCCGAGAATAGCTTTCCTCTACATCAACAATTTGGAAATGTGGGCAGTGTTCTTAGCCCTTCAGGGGTGCATTGACAAAAGAAGAGATTTCTGTGTGATGGTTTCCGACGACAACACATCAATAGTAGCATACCTCAGGAGGCAAGGAGGCACACATGAACCTTCTCTCAGCATAGAGGTCTGGAACCTCATTCGCTGGGCAACCCCGGAAGGAATTACCCTCCGAGTTCACCACATTCCCAGCAAAAAGAATATGTTTGCTTACTGTCGGTCAAGGAAAGGGAAGATAGTCCTCACAGAATGGTTATTCCACCAATCCGTAGCAGACTCCCTGTTCCAACTTTGGGGGACTCCATTGGTGGATTTGTTTGCAACAAGGCTAAACAACAAGCTCCCCTTTTACATTTCCCCAGTCTCTGACCAGAGAGCCTTGGCAATGGATGCTTTCAGCCTGAAGTGGAATCATCTGTTTTCTTGCACCTTCCCACCTTTCAGGATGATCCCATAGATTCTTCACAAAGTAAGGAACTCCACTGCTCAGCTCATTTTGATAGCTCCTCTGTGGCCCCTGCAATCGCAGTTCAATGATCTTCTCGATCGGCTGGTGGACCATTCCAGGATATTGCCAGAGGAAAGACCTCCTGTCGCAACACTCTCCTTTGCTCTCTCCTACACAACAGCCCACAGATTCTCCACATTTCAGTTATTTTGTTAAGAAAAATTTACAGAGTGCATGACAGTCATGTGTTTAAGGATTTGAGGATTTTAATCAAGGTTTTTTGGTCACAAATATCTGTTTTGTCATGGCAGTCAAACCACCAATAACATTCTCAAATTCTCTGCAAATCTGTTATCCCCATAATACATATTCCCAATGAACAATTTAAGAAATTGTATGTTGCAGATTTGCAGAGTTGATTGAATTCACAAATATTTATTATGCTAATATATAATTTTGTACATTAATTTTCATTTTTTTTATTTTTATAGAGGATAGACATGGTTCCAGATCTGCTCAGTTCCAACCTGTGCTCTCTCAGGAGTAATGTAGAAAGGTACATTTCAGGTCCTCACCTGTTCTACTAAAAGTTTTTGTATTAACCACTTTAGATGAGAACCTGAAATTCTTGCAGGTGAGAGTTAATTTGAAAAGTTCCCTAGAAAATCAGAATGCGAATTTCTAAGACGAGGTTTGTCCAAGATGCTTTTTACCAACCATAACCAAGATAGAAATTAAATATACCAGAACATTTTCAGTAACTCTTGGAAGAATTGAGGAAAAGGACAATAGGTGTTCCAAATGATATTGGGAATACCTCTCCAAAAAAAAACTATGTCAATAAGAATATTTCCAAATTTACACTAACACACTACAGAGAGGTAATATGATCATATATTAAACTGCATCATGTGGATTACATTTGTAGCAGAAGTGTTTATCTTCACTGTTTGAGGCCAGATAGAGAGAGTTGTGACACAAAAAATGAACTTGGGAAATTGGGTAGTATAAATACACAAAAGTGTTGAGAGAGTATTATATTGGCATTGATAGCTTTTACCTTTGTGGTAATTTTATGCTGTTTTTCATGAGTTACCTGTTTTCACTAATCTTAATGATCGTGATTTAGAGCATTTTACAATTTAATATGCAAGCAGGTGGCAATAGATATGAAATTGCTACATATCTTTAAAGCTCTGATATTAGAATTGATTCTTTTGCACCCATAAGTATGATTAATTTGTTTTCAGATTTGCATTCTCAGTTTTGTGGGAGATGAATCATGACGCTGAAATCATCAAAACAGAATTTACAAAAAGTATCATAAATTCAAAGGTAATCTATTATCAAGTATACATATCTTTGTGTACTTGGAGGTTGATTGCAAGTGAAGGATTCAATTTTCAAACAATTTCAAAAAATTTATAACAGATGTTGGTTGAAAATTGACAGAGAAGTACTGTATGTACTCGTGTATAAGTCGAGTTCAACTGCAAATAACATAGACCCTGATCTGCCTTCACATAATGCACAGGCAGATCAGGTTCTGTGTTGTTTCTTAACAAACTGCATTTTAACTAGACTTAAAAGCGTGTGTACATGGTAATTGAGGGATGAATCTGTGCTCCAGGGCCTCCAAGAGGGATGGATGGATTTTTCAACAAGGGAGAGGGAGAGAGAGAATGAGAGCAAGGGAGAGAGAGAACACTTATAGTGTTGTGCATACACTGTTTGCAAAGTCCTAACATTAATAGAATATGAGGAAAGACATATAATCCAAAGCCATGTTTAATTGCAATTCTTACAGAATAAATCTGCAATAATCAATTGTTTACACTCCCTACAGTATGGAGTTGTATCAAACAAAAAGCAACTGAACAAACACAGCTATGTGTTCATTTACCATTATAAATTCTAATGTTTAAATCTGGCATCTGTGACAAAGTCGCATGTCTATAACTGACTGGAACTGGTTTGATTATTTAAGAATGGAGAGAAATAAGGATTAAGGGAGCAAAAGGGCTCTGTTGAATTCCGCTAGATATTTAAGATTGGGAGAGTAGTAATTTTATATTTTGTTACAAGATATGAGATTCCTTAAATTGCAGTCTTGCATAATTTAATCAAAATTCAACTTAAAGGGCAATAACAAATCATTGTATTGAAATGTAGAATTTGATTAGGCCCATCTTGATAAACCATAATGCAATGTAGCTAATAAGATAAAACAAATTTACATTTTGACAATTTCACAGAAAAACAAGTCCATAAACTGCATTGGACACCTATATATAAACAAGTACACATTAAACATACTTTACCTTCAGAACTGTTTGCATGTCTTGTATTATTGGATGATTTATATCTGTCAGTGTTAACAAGAAATATCATTCACTTTTACTACTTTTGTATTTAACATAGAAAATCGTTTTCAAACTGCAATATACATATGCTTTTGTTTGTAACATTAATTAAATAACTGTTCCACATGTTTTATACACTGTTACATTTAGAAGAAATGCTGTATGAACTTTGTTAGATTCCTCAAATAAATATTTTAATTCTTAAACTGAGCTCTGCTGATCAAAGTGATATTCAAGCAGGTAAAGCCATATGTTATGTTTTTGTTATGATAATGTTCTTGGCTGCAATATAATCACAACTTATATCATTCTATAAAAACGATACTTATATTCATCTATTTCATATGACTTAGATGTTGGGCATGATTTATGGATTTAATTTTTCTGCACAGTTGTCAAAATGTTGAAAATTTGTATCTGATTAGTGATATTAGTTTACTTTGTGTAAAAATGGGACCTTTCTGAGAAGATGTCATTATTTGTACTCAATAGACTTTGTCACTTGACATTTTCTATCAGATTACAAATAAAAAAAATTGTGGACAAAAAACGTGTAAAAATATCTTTGGTCAGAATTTTGTTAGGTAATTTGAATTGTTGATATCACATTATCCTCTGTTGGTGCTAACAATTGCATATAGCAATCAAAATTCTCAGCTGGCAATACATTTCAATAAAGACAACATATTTGGCAGGTGAAACTTGCAGGGCATGTATTGTTGTCTGTACATTTTCTCCTTGAAGTCACTGACATCATAGGTGTAATGTATTTTTGAATTTGTATACCTGCAGTAAGGGACTTCATTTTACATTTCTTAAAATAGGAATATGCAGAAATGCATAATTCAGCAATAATTCAAACTTTTAATGTTTTGAAAAGAAAGATTTTAGAGAAAGGGGAACTTTGAAAGAAAATACAATTTCCTGCTGAGGAAGGGGAAGTATGAATGCTCTCACTTGCTAATTACATTTCCTAACTCTGGAAATTTCCCAAAGTTCCTGCAGATCACATGTGAGACATAAAGAAGCATTTTATTAGTCTATGGTGAGAAGCCCCTGACCAAATCATGTCCACTTTGACCCACATAACTACACAGATGTGACTAGCAAGATGCTGCAGGTTAAACAGGGCCAGTTTACATATTTAGCTACTCTGTTGCAATCATACCTACATAATCATGGTGTATGACATGAAAAACAATATTTTTGTACTCCCAAAATCCTGATCTGGTCTGGATGTGTTAAAAAAAAAAACAAAAACACAATTCTAAAAAGTCTTATGTAAAAGAGAGAGAGAGAGATACCTTTCTTGACACCACGATATATGACCATAATATGTAGCCTGGTTAAACGGTAAACAGTCATGATTGGCATAGTTTAACACTTAATGTTCATGGAAAACTATCACTACTGGGCAGTTTATACATTTAATTGTCATACAGGTGATTAAAAGGTAAAGGCAGTCAGAGATAAACAACCACCATATATATATAAGGTGATTTTGTGTTTGCTTGTCCTTTGAGCTTTGCTGTGAGAGATCCCATTAGGTTGATTTGCATAGGTAAAGTAGATAAAGTGGAACAACCCAATTCATTTAAATTTTGGTAAATTGGAGATACATGTTGAAGAAACAAAAGTTATTACATTTCATTGTCTTGAATTGGAATGTTTAAGCCATCTTTATTAAAGATTATTGGCTTGTTTGTGATAAGCAGCAATGTTTAGTTTAAGTTGGATTTTACTCCATACTTAAAATGCAGAACATGATTATTTTGGTAGTTGGAATGGTAAGGTTAGGACCAGTGTGGAAGTGTGGTTCATTTTTGAAGGCAAAAAATGTTGAAATGCAGCTGTGATTAAGGGAAGGATGAGTCATATGTGAAGCGAGCAAATCTAGCAAAACTAAATTTCAGAACTTCTAGTTGATGGACTTGGCTTTGTGATGTGCAGCAGTGGGAGCTTTTTTATACTTTGTACATACTGCAAACACCATGTTGACATTAGTCGTTCTGGAATATACAGCATCTGTCAATATAATAACACCACCTGGCATTTGAACAATGCACATCTGTAGAGCTCAATCCCAAAAGTAACTACATGTAACATGTTTAAACAATCATTGATTGTTTCACACTCCCTCACAGCAATGAAAAATGCAGAAAGATCATTTTCAGTGCTGAGACAAATTCAGCTAGATCCTTGGTGAAGTTTCAACAGCAGTACCATCCAGTCTCTAAAGAGCACAAGGATGAACACTAATGACACATGCATCACCTTTAAACCCTCCAATGAACTACTGAGAGCAGCAAAGTCTGCATTTACAAGTTGTTATGGTCTTAAAATAATGTAACAGAAAGAAAGTTAAACCAACAATATAAGTAAAATCAACAAGCAATTTATTTCTAGACAATTAAAATGAAAATTCAAAAAGACACTTACAATAACATGAATTAATGTACAAATAGTCCAATAATCCTCAGTGTCCTACTCACAAGTCCTAAATATAAAATGTTCTGAATGAATTCCAGTAACCTTGAATGTCCTAATGTGCTAGTAGTCTTGAATGTTCTGATATATCCATAGTCTTGAATGTCCTGAATGATGTAATCCAAAATATCTTTGAATGTATTCACATAAATCCCAAAGTCAAGTATTAATCCAAAATGAGAATTAGCACTTTTGGTAATTCCAATGAATATTTAAAATAAATAATTCCTCTCTCTGAATTTGCTCTAATTTTCACAAGTGTAACATCTGATTACTAAAATAAATTCCTTCATAGACTGATCTTAATAATATGATGTTTAGTATAGGAATGAAATCTTGTTTACCAAACCTGTATAACTATAAGTATAAGTCACCTGACAGAATATTCTAGAATATGAGTAGCTCTAATGGAAATTTCCGGTGTGTACCTGACTTTTCTCACACCAAGACATGGAAAATTCCGATCTAATTGTTACATGCTATGTAAACAAGAATGACCTTGAACTCAAATGCAGTAAATATGTTGTTTACAAAATGACTAAAGTACAATTTACCTCATGTACATTTATTATAAGTTCAATATACTTAACACCTCCCCTCATAAAGAAAAAGAAAGATTTATGCAAAAAAGCTTTTAAATATGCATAATCAAAATTTCATAGGAAAATGTCTTATAAATGTCACTCTGCTCAATTACACAAAACAAAGCAATATAGTCTATGCACGTGAAAGTGCATCTACGATCACATTGTCTTTTCCCCTGATGTGTCAAATGTCAATGTTATATTCCTGCAATATTAAACTCCATCTCAACAATCTCCGATTTTTATCTTTCATTTTGTGAATGAAAGTAAGGGGATTGTGATCACTGTATACAATAACTGGAGAAAGAGCCAAGGCAGCATACACTTCAAAATGTTGTAAAGCCAATATCAAAGCCAAACATTCCTTCTCAATTGTGGAATAATTTTTCTTGTTCTTGTTT
Organism: Margaritifera margaritifera; assembly: GCA_029931535.1. Taxonomy (NCBI): domain Eukaryota; kingdom Metazoa; phylum Mollusca; class Bivalvia; order Unionida; family Margaritiferidae; genus Margaritifera; species Margaritifera margaritifera. Next base: position 1,571,675 of record JAQPZY010001537.1, on the reverse strand, counting down.
AGTTTTTTTAGAAAAATATCACACTGGATGATCCACACCATTTTTGTCTTCTTGAATCAATTCTCCATCAACCCCTACATCACTTCCATCAACAGACATTTTAAATAATTGCCTTAAATTTAGTGCTGAAAGAACTTGTGCATTCTTAAGCATGTCCTTCAATTTATCAAAGGATTCCTAACACTGGTCAGACCAATGAAATTTTGATTTCTTACTCAACAAATATGTCAAAGGTTCGGCAGTTTTATAAAAATTTGAACAAAATTTCCAATAATATCCAGCCATACCTAAAAATTGCATCAGTTCTTTTTACAAACAGGCACAGGGAATTCAGAGATAGCTTTGACCTTAGCGTCTATAGGTTTAACTTTACCTTGTCCCACAGTATGTCCTAAAAATGTGACTCTGGCATGGCAAAACTCACTTTTGCTCAAATTAATCGTCATATTTGTATTGCTGGGTCAATCGAAGAATTTCCGAATGGTTTCCAAGTGATCTTCCAGTTGTCGTTATAGATAATGATGTCATCGATGTACGCATCACAATTATCTAGACCAGATGTTATCATGTTCATCAGACGTTGAAACTGCCTGAGAATTTTTCATTCCAAATGGCATAACTTTATATTGATAAAACCCATCTGAAGTTACAAATGCTGAAATTTCTTCTAACCTTTTCATGAGTGGAATTTGCCAGAATCCTTTTAAAAGGTCAAACTTGGTGACATATTTTGCATTTCCAATTTTATCAATGCAATCATCCATTCTTGGCATTGGAAATGAATCCATTTTGGTGACACTGTTGACTTTTCTATAGTCCACATGTGGAATGTATTATCTGGCTTTGGCACAAGAATACATGGTAAACTCCAGTTACTTTAACTTAGTTCTATAAAATCATTCTCCAGTAAATACTGAATTTCTTTCTTCAAATATTCCTGTTTGAGAGGATTCATCCTATAAGGATGCTGTTTCCCAGGTGTTGAATCTACTATGTCAGCATCATGATAGAATTTATTTGTTCGTGTAGAAACATCAGGAAACAAGTGCTCATACTCATGTAATAGCTGTTTTAGTTCATTTCTTTCCTGTTGTTGTAGATGTGAAAGTTTCTGGTCCAGATTGTTAAATATTTCTGAATTCTGAAGGTTGGTTAAACCAGAATCACTACAGTCAGATTGTATTCCATCGTTTACATCCACACTGTGTGGGACAGGTACAACTAAATTAATTGAATAATTAATTGGGCTATCTCTGTCAAAATACACCTTTAATATATTTATATGACAAAGTTGTTTCTGTTTCCGCCTCCCAGGAGTGTTAATGATATAATTTAAGTCATTTACTTTCTTTTCAACTATATAAAGACCATACAATTTAGCCCGAAGAGGATTTTAAGGTATGGGCAAGAGAGCCAGAACTTTCTCACTAGGCTTAAAACTCCTTTCCTTTGTATTTCTCTCATACCTTAATTTCATTTTTGACTGGGTAGTGTGAAGATTAATGCTTGCTATTTCACAGGCCTTTGACATACTTGTATTTGAAATCAGAGACATAGTGAAGAAGATTAATCTCTGAATCTTCATTTGAAAGAAGTTTCTCTTTCAATAATTTCAATGGTCCATGGACAGTATGTCCAAAAACCAGTTCAAAAGGACTGAAACCCAATGACTCTTGAACTGATTCCTAACAGCAAACAACAGCAAATGAACACTCTCATCCAAATCCTTTCCTGTATCAAAGCAATATGACCAAATCATTTTCTTCAAAGTTTGATGAAATCTTTCCAAAGTCCCTTGACTTTCAGGGTGATAGGCAGAAGATTTAAACTGTTGGATGCCTAATTCATGCATAACTTGTTAAAAATTCCAGACATAAAATTTGACCCATGATCCGACTGGACGGATCTGGAAAGGTCAACAAGTGTAAAAACTTCACCAAAACTTTCACAATGGTTTTAGTTTTATATTTCTCAGAGGAATTGCCTCTGGAAATCTTGTAGATGCACACATCATGATGGTCAACAAGCATTGGTTGCTTGACTTGGTCTTAGGTAAGGGACCAACACAGTCTATCATTATTCTACTAAATGGTTTGACAAATGCAGGAATAGGTTGCTGATGAGCCATAGATATCTTCTGATTGGGTTTTCCAATCATTTGACAAGTGTGACAAGATCTACAGTATTTAGAAACATCACTTTTAAGTTTTGGCCAATAAAAATGATTCACGATCTTGTAATAAGTTTTATTGACTCCTAAATGACCAGCCAAGGTGTTTCATGGGCTAGACTAAGAATTTCCTGTCGATATGACTTAGGAATGACAATTTGATAGCTCACTGACCACTTGTCACCAGCTTGTACATCAGGTGGTCTCCATTTTCTCATAAGGACCCCATTTTTCATAAAGTAACAAAATGGAACTTGTGTAGCTTCAGTTTCACTAATAGCCCTTTGAAACAAACGGGAGATTTCAGGATCTTGTTCCTGTTCGACAACAAGTGATTGTATTTTGTGACCCTGATTAGAATAGAGCGAATGAGTTGTAACAAGAGGATCTCTGGGATCAATACCTTCTGATTGCCCTATATCAGAGATAAAGCGACCTCATCAAAAGACTCACCAATATATATGTGTCAGCAAAAGGAATAATTTCCTGATCAACATTCATTCTCATGAGCTATTCTTGTCATAGTTCTGTTAACTGCACAGGAACGATACTAATCAGGGATTTTAATCTCAATAGGATCAACTTTTTGACCAAAACAAGGCTTGTCAGTTAGAAGTGAATTGACCACGACCTTATCTCCAGCTGGGTCATTGCCTAGCAACAGATGGATACCTTCTATAGGTAAAGAAGTCACTGCCCCAACAGTCAGAGATCCAGAAATTAAGTCTGATGCCAGATTAACACAGTGGAGATCAATATTTACAAAGCTGCACTCTACTCCCTGAATAAGTACACTTTCACTAGAAGAAGACTTCTCAGACAAAGGCAAAGTAGCTGATAACAGAAGACTCTGAGAAGCTCCTGTGTCCCTTAATATTTTAATAGGGATAGGTTTGGCAGAATCACCAATAAGTGATATAGAACCTTCTGACATGAATGGTTCATAAGTCTCCAAAATAGAATCAGACGGGGGTTTGTTTGACCCAACAAATGTATTGCTTTCAATACAAGACCATGACCTTGACCTCTTTGAAATAAGAGCATTTGGAATAGCTCTGTCTTTATTCTGTTGCTTATTTTTCAACCTGAAGCAATCAGAAATGACGTGCCCTTTCTTTTTACAATAAGTGCACGTAGGAAGAGATAAGGATTTCTGATCAGTCTTATCAGATGTTTGATTCATAACAGTTGTGCTGTTTTGAAATTTAGAAATAGTAATTTGAGAATGAAATGATTTTTTACCAGAAAACTGCTGAGAGGAAGACTTATTGCCAAATGTAATTTTGTGAGTCAAGGAATAATCATCAGTCATATGAGCAGCATTTTCTAAAGTTTCCACTTTCTGCTTGTCAAGATAGGTCTTGACATCACCATGGATGCACCTATTGAACTCTTCAATTAATATGAGCTGTCTGAGGTTATCATAATCTTGACCAACCTTCTTGACTGAGCACCACCTACCATATAGTTGTTAGTTGTTCTTTTTCCCTTGAAAATTCAACATGAGTTTGTCCAGTTTTTTTTCTACAATTCCTAAACTTTTGTCGATATGTCTTGGGTACCAACTGATAACCCTTCAAGATGTACTCCTTAACCACATCATAATCAGTGCTTTGTTGGCCATTTCAAGTTTACAGCAATTTTCTCAAAGTGAAGAAAGTATTTATCTACTTCACTCTTTTTTCTTGAAAAGGGGTGCTAACCTAATTTATCTGGTAACATCAAAACCTGAACTTGTGTAAAGGGGGGAGTGTGCTCTGCTTGCCAGTTCTAACTCTTTTAATCTATATTGCATTACCCTCTCATCTTTTTCTCTCTGCATTACCTTTTCCTCTCTCTGCAACTGCATCTGCCTGTCCGTTTCTTCTCTTTGCATCTGCATCTGCCTGTCCTTTTATTCTCTATGCATCTGCCTTTCTATTACCTCTCCTCTCTCTCTTCATTTCCTCTTTCTGAAGCTGAAACTTTGCTAATTCCAATTCCATCTGGTTTTTTAATTGCAATTCCTTTAATTTCCAATGAAAACCAGATACAGACTTCCCAATGAAACCCAAAGCACTTTCATCCAAAATTTTCTTTTCCACCAAATGTAGAATTAAAATATTCTTTATCTCTTGCTTTGTCAAAGATGTTTTTGCTTCAGAAAGATCATAATGTCATTCAAGCTCAAGCAACTCGTCCTTTTTCATATACTCTGACCCTACCTGGGTAGGACATGAAACAAAGTTCTCAGTCTTAGATGAAATTGTGAATGCTTGCTGGTTTCACTAAAGATGTCTCAAATGTGTGAAATAAAAATCTTTACCAGGGACAATGAAAATTCCAAAACAAAGTCAATTTAAATTGTAATTTAAAGAAATTCAGATCCTGGACAAGCCCCCAATTTCTGCTATGACTCTAGGTTTTAAAATAATGTAACAGAAAGAAAGTGAAACCAGCAATGTCAGTAAAGTCAACAAGCAATTTATTTCTAGAAAATTAAAATGAAAATTCAAAAAGACACAAAAACCTGAATTAAATTCCAAATAATCCAATAATCCTCAGTGTCCTACTTACAAGTCCTAAATATAGAATGTCCCAGATGAATTCCAGTAGCCTTGAATGTCCTAATGTGCTTGTAGTCTTGAATGTTCTGAAATGTCAGTAGTCTTGAATGTACTGATATCCCTGAATGATGTAATCCAGAATATCTTTGAATGAATTCACGTAAATCCCACCAAAGTCAAGTATTAATCCAAAATGAGAATTAGCACTTTTGGTAATTTCATTGAATATTTAAATAAATAATTCCTCTCTCTGAATTTGCTCTAATTTTCACAACTGTAACATCTGATTACTAAAATAAATTCCTTCATAGACTGATCTTAATAATATGATGTTTAGTATAGGAATGAAATCTTGTTTACCAAACCTGTATAAATATAAGGATAAGTCAACTGACAGAATATTCTAAAATATGAGTAGCTCTAATGGAAACTTATGGTGTGCACATGACTTTTCTCACATAAGACATGGAAAATTCCAATCTAATTGTTTAATTGTTACATGCTATGTAAACAAGACTGACCTTGAACTCAAATGCAGTAAATATGTTGTTTACAAAATGACTAAAGTACAACTTACCTTATGGACACGTATTATAAATTCAATATACATAGCAAAGTTTGTACTGTATTACACAGTCCAGTTCATTTTAAAGATATCATTTTTTTATATTTTTTTAATTGAATGTCAGTATGTGCACGATATATAATAAGTCTACCAGCAATTGTGTGTATGTGATGGTGGTGGTGGGGGTATAAAATGTTTTAATGAAAAATTATTTATTTGATTTTATTTTTTCGGATTTGAATTTCCAGTCATTTTCTGTAGGTTTGTATATCACTTGTATCTTATCGATAGGCTTGTAGCTCACTTATTTTCAATTGTACAACATCGCTTATTTCGGTCTTGTGCACTAACTCCCCTTGAGACTACAAAACACACTTTTTGAGTCTCAAAAAGCCCCTATCACTGTCTGGAAGGTTGGTAATTGTGCAGTATAGGTGCATTTCTTGGATGACATATCAGTTATTCAACATAATGAACAATCGAACATGCAGACATGCTCCTGTTGGGTCACAGGCACAGATTCCCTCCCCACCTACCCACACACCATTTGAGTGTCAAAAACACTGTCTGGAAGGTTGTGAGGTATTTGCAATATTGTTGCATTTCTTGGATGGTGTGTCAGTTATTCAACATAATGAACAATCAGACATACGGATGTTCCCCTGTTGGGTCATGGACAGTTGAAGTGTAGGAGGTACTGTCAGGATGTAGTGTGGATATTTCGGATTGTATTTCATATTTCAACATCATAAATAGAGCTTCAAATACATTTGCACTTCTGCCTGTCTTTGAGGAGGAATGTGAATAAACAAATGAACTTGAAATTTCAGATTATACACAGAGAGATATTGATTGTTCAAGTTCTCATAAATTACATGAAGTTCTAAATGGTGAAGCGTGGTGTTCAGGTGGAAGAAACTGGAGAACCTGGCTTGGAGATTATAAAACTCTGAGCTTGAGTCTGAGATTAAATTTCTACTATTAGCCAGTCCGAAATGGCAAGTACAGTGAAACCCCGCTATAACGCGATATTTGGGGTCCATAAAATTCTATCGCGGAAAAAGCGGGGTCGCGTTATTGCGGGGTTTTACTATATTTTACTTTTTTTCAGAGAACAACGTATACACGTCTAATGTATAGCATGAAAAGGGTATTAACACCGTTTACTATCTGATATAGATCCGTCTTTGTTTTCCCACATGACAACCCTTTGATTGAGCAACGAGTTTGATACAGCTGTACTTGTTCAGTGCTAAGTAACAGAGAGTGGTTATTTGACCTCCCTGTGATCTTGCCGCCCAAGCTCAGTCTCTACATAAGCACCCACATACCGGTATGACAATCTTTGATCTTGCCGCCCAAGCTCAGTCTCTACATAAGCACCCACATATGACAATCTTTGATCTTGCCGCCCAAGCTCAGTCTCTACATAAGCACCCACATATGACAATCTTTGATCAACCACCGCATTGTCTGGTGCTTGGTTGTGTATGCAGTTAAAGAAGAAACATAAGTCGGCTATTGTTTGCGCAATGATTGTATACAGGATGAATTGAAGTCCAGTTCACGTGTTGGCGGCTTACGTTTTTTGATGTTTATTAAATCTTGAGAATCTTTTATCAACCACCACATTGTCTGATGCTCGGTTGTGTATGCAGTTAAAGAAGAAAAACATGTCGGCTATTGTTTGAGCAATGATTGTATACATAATGAATTTAAGACAAACACAGAGAAGACTTACTGGCTTTACTCGTGGATCAGTAATAAGTAACATTTCCGAAAATGTTTATTTTGGCATAACACTTCAAGAAATTGGTGAAATTGTTAAATTTCAGAAGCCACACCACGATCGAATTCATACATGATCTCTTTCCCAAAATGATAATGAACTTTTTATACACTATTTCTCGTACTTAAAAAAAAAAATATTTTTTTTCCGTGTACGAAAAAAATACATGTACATGTATATAAAATTTCAGGAACCACGCCACAAACGTATTATATTCGAATTCATACGTGATCTCTTCCCCAAAATGATACTGTAATATACACATTTTATACACTATTTCTCGTACTTTGCAACAAAAAAAAAATGTTCATGTGCGAATGAATATATGAAATTTTGGGAGCCATGCCATGATCGCGTTATATCCGAATTCGCGTTATAGCGGGGCGCGTTATAGCGGGGTTTCACTGTACATCATTTGTGATTGGTCAGAAAAATCTCAAGCTCAGTCCCAATCTCAAGGGTGTTATGGTCTCCAGGGGTGCAATTATTTGCAATTTTGGATGTTGACCACATAACCTTGCACATTCCAAAGTTCAAAATAAGTGTGCCATGTACAAGTCATTGATTTACTGAATGTGGAATTTGGGTTCTGTGGGCAGAGATAATTCATCATCTCAACTATTTTTTAGAGTTGCACATATTAGCATAATTTTGTTGTATATATTATGCTTTACAGGCATCCTTAACATATGCTGAGGCCCAGATGATGATAGATGACAAGGCAAAGAATGATCCACTCACCCTTGGTCTGCGAGGACTTAACAGACTGGCCAAGATACTGAAGAGGAGTAGAATAGAGAAAGGGTGGGAAAATTTTCAATATATGATTCTCTCTTTTAAAAATGGCAAAGTAACAGTAGTAATCTCACCTAATGCATTAACATTTCAGATCAGATTTGACAACATTCTTGTATCATGACCTTAAGTTTTGTATTAATTATTCTGATTCACCATCAGATACAGCTGTTATAATTAAAGTAGCTAAGCCTTTTTTTTTTGAAGGCATCTCTACTCACAACACTCAATCAGTTTCAACTTTGCGAGAGAGAGAGACAGAGAGAGAGAGCATCCTGACTTTAATACCTTTACAGGGTATTTTGATTCATGTTCCAATATGACTGTCATTACTCAAAAGGTAACATGTTAAACAACTATTAAAATCTCCCATTAAAAACTGCTTGACCAGTTTTAGCCAAATTTGATGAATTTTATGCTGGCATCAAGTTCTTCCAACCCAGATTAATTGTCTTGTTCAACCAGACTATAGTTTGATTTTGTGTGATCTCTTTCTTGAGAGGGTCTTACAGTGCTTCATTGATTTATGTTACTGATAAAAGGGGCTTTGATAAAACTTTATAGATATGAAATTACATAGAATTCGCTCTCTATGTCAAAATTTTTCCAGACATACTTTTTGCAATCATCAAAACTAAAATTAAATTGAAAGCTTAAAAGGATATCATTGAACACTTTGCAAACAGATGTTGATGCAGGAGGCAGAGATGCTGCCAGGGTGCATGATTGCTTGAATCGCGCAAAATTTGTACAAATTTGCACACTTGGAAAGCAGTGATGCACGAGAACTCCTGCAAATTAGTTTAAAGTCGTGCATATATAAATGTACTCTGCTCAGTATGCAATTTTTATTTAACTGTTAACCCTTAAAGAGCTTGTCGCGGCATATGTTGTGCCGCCATCAGAGGTCTCATAGCGCTTGTCTTGTTATCTGTCTTTTTTTCAGTAGTCAACTGTTTACACATCTCAGTACTTCGGCTTGACATGAATGTGTGGTTAAACTAAATTTGATTGGCACATTGGGCCCTGAAACAAGCATTATCGAAGTTGAACCTTGCATTCATGAAGGAAGTTTTACAAATGCTTGTTTGAAGTAAGGGCTCCTAGAAAATCCAAAATGGCTGACTTTCAACATGGTTCATCTTCAGACGATGATTTCGTTCAGCAAATACTGGCCAATGATAGCGATGATGACAATGATTTTTAAAGTTTTGAAGTATATGAGATTATTGGAGCCCAGAAAGTGTTACTGGAGATACCAGTGAGTAATTTTGAACCCGTAAAATAATGTTGGATACGAGTCCGATGTATATGCTGGATGGACAAAACCAGACGGCATGCTGGTCAACCCGCTATTAAGCAGTATTTCAAAATTAAATGTCAAAAAGGCAGAATACTAAACCTAATTAAATTACAGGCAATTTAAATGTTTAGTGCAATTTTCATTTCTTTTCTCAAAAAATTCTGCCTTGAGGGATCGTGTGCTACAAAACTATATAGCACTCTAAGGGTTAAGATAAATTGAATAAATAAGAATCTAACGAAATTAAAAAGTAAGGATATTTATTTTTTATCAAAGTACCTCTGTCTGAACAAGCTGATTATGGCATTGATGGACTTATAACCCTAATACAACATTGGAACAGATAAGAAATCTGGCATAGTAATCAGCAAAGCACTGATTCAAGAAAGTTAAACTTTGGCAGAGCTCTTGTTATTGAAGAATATTATTTTGGAGCAGAGATATCCAAGAGGCAATACCTATGAGCTGTTGAAAATTGTACATAACAACAGTAAAGAACAGTTTTCAAACTTGTTCAAGCTGGCTTAGCTAGCTGTGCATATGTGAAAGGGGGTTCTCAGCACAGAACAATATTCATACACAGATAAGGAACAAATTAAGGTCAGAAATGATCAACAGATTAATGCTTATACAACTAGAGGATACATCTTTTGAGGATTTTGATTTCAATAGAGCAGGAAGAAAGAAAGAGACGGATACTTATGTTAGGTAAATATTGAACTATAGCCGTTTCCTTCTCCCCCTAATTTTTTTTCTACTCCCCCATATTTTGGTGACAAGGCAGGAGCTCCCCTTTTTAGATAAAATCCTGGCAGCATCTCGGAGGAGGTGAGTTTCAATCAGCAATTAAAACTGTCCATGTGCTCATGAAACATGATGTCATCTCTTAAGCACAATAAAGACATCTGATCTCATTAGCTGATGAAATTATTTTTTCAATCATTGGGAAAGCCTTGCTCTGGCATCACAAGAAAAACAGTTTTTTTTTACCAGACCCTTGTTTGGTGGAGATTTTCCAGAGCGGCAGACCAAGTTCTCTTACATTTGGCTCTTAGGTCTTTGGATGCCAGGTGAGCAGTTTAAGGGCTATATGGACCTCTCATTTATATTTGTAAGGATGCGAGACTAGAGGTAAAACTTTTTTCCTATTACTTTCCTTGATTTCTGCTTCCTTTTATTTTTTTTATTTTTTGCTGGTAAAAAATGATGAATTTTGCCCTGTGTATTGACTGCTATTTTTCCTTGTAGAGCCCTGACTTTAGCATCTCCAGAGATACGATTTCATATTGACAGTGAGACTCATGATCCAATAGATGTACAGTCAAAACAGTTACTGTAAGTACTTGAACCCAACATATAATCCCAGTTATTTGCCATGAACTGCTTTTGGTGAGTGGCATGTTGAATTATTCAATATTTTAAATTTTTTTTTATGTCTAATGAGCATGAGCTTTAGATTTTGTTTATCACCTAACTGCACAGAATTTGCATGACTTGATGGTATTGCCATATCACATTGCAGGTTGCATTATGTCAGAGTGTGACAATCTTTTTTGGCTCGGAAGGGATCCAGTCTTTTTTACCAGATATAGTTTGTATTGCTAATTATAGTAACAGACTTTATGGTCTTACTGCAATTAGTAACAAAGAATAGATCTACTGGCCTTTCAGGTCAGTTTTATTTGTCAAAGGAGGCAACTCAGATTTCGGTAAATTATTAGACATGATAGTTATCTCCCATGGATATTGTTCCACTAACGGTAATATTTGAACATTAGTAGAAAAATGCTTTTAAAACAAAATTGCCACAGTAATTCCTCAAATAATATTTCAGATATTAATGTAAATTCTCTAGTGACATAAATAAAAGAAAATTTATAAAATCTCAAAAGATTATATAAAGCAGTATGTATGATATGTATAAGACCTATGAACATCAATACTTCTGGACTTGCGTTCTTTCATCTGCTCTTATGTTCATTAGTATCACTTTAACCATCTAAGCCATCAGTATTTCCTATACTTTGATTTCAGTGTGATGTTACGACCCTGCTCATTTTTAATATTATGTGATGAAATATGTTGTGAATTGAAGCATGGTAAGAGACAATGGTAAATATGTTCAAAATCAAATAAAATGAGGTCTGTATTAAATTCCTCCAGTCAAAATCTTCTAAGATGGAATATAGTTTCTCTATAATTCATTTGAATATTCAATACATTATACTTTGTTTATCTATATCGATATAACTAAGAGAGGATACACTGCACTAGTTTTCAGGGGTTTTCAGGGTTTTCTAGTTTACATCAAATTTAAGTTTTGCAAGTACAGGGAAATCCCTTTATAACACACTTCATTATAGCATGAATTCAGATATAACATGGTCCTGGCATGGCTCCCAAATTTCTACAGCCTCTTCACTAATTTTTACCAACTGAATTTTGAAATTACTACAAAAAGTTTTATTGCCACAGTAAATGAGAGTTTTATTTAGTAATCTGAAGACATGTATTGTACTCATGAAGAAATAAGATTGTCTTTCTTTAAATTAATAGAGATATTAAAAGTTTCTATTTGTGATCTGTCAATAGGACATCACATGACTTGTTGTTATCTTGTCATATTTTAAGACACCAGTTTTTTATTTAAAAAAGCAGATAATTGTTAATCTAATTTGCACAGAACAATCAACAGTAAAGGTAATAATTCTTCTTTGTGTTAGTCTTCAATGCACTGTATACAATTGTTGTTCTCTCCAGTACAAACAATAGAGGACCAATATTTGCTCAATCAACCAGCATACACACCCATGCACTAAACAGTACCATTACTGAAACAAGTTTATCACTCAAATTGATAAATTAATTAATTTACCTGCCTAATTAGGTAATTGCTAATCACCATTGTCACGCCTAATGGGGACTGCTTTTTAAAAAAAAAAAATTAAACCAAAGCCATCTTAATGTACACATGCTTGGCCATCAAACCAGTTTGCACAAGATAATTCGACTGACAGCTGAAAATAAATCAGTTCTTTTGTGAACAATAAACTCGATCCCAGATGTCTATCCCTAAATAAGTGGAATGAGATGTTTTGTGTATGTATATATCAGAAGTCCCACAAATTTGTTGACTCTTTTGGACATTATTCAGGAGCAATTTTGGTAATTTCTACATACATATACCCTCACTCCCTACCCTTCGTCCCATAAATATAAATATATTTCCTCTTTATGTCTTTAATATATGTTTTGAAGTCATTATATGACTATACCAGTATGCATAAAATCTGACTCAGTACTTTTCATTTCCCTACAATGTAGTCAACAAAGCAGACATCATCTTCAGATCACTGTGATATACATGGGTTAATTGTCATTGTGCTGCTAGGTGAAGTTGCAAAGTTACAGATAAAATATTTATTGTCTTTCATCCTTACAGTGGATATGATATCAAGTTACATCTGTACATGTACTGTCATTGGACATTTGACCTTGAAACATAACCATTTAAGTTGTAGGGGTGAAGTGGTTTTCAGCCATAATCAAAGAGGTTACTCCCAGTTTTTGCTGTGCATTAGTGCAAAGCCATGGTTATCAACATACTTTTCAAAGAAAAATAGGGCTGATTTCATTTATTCTTTCCTCTCTCTTTTAAAGACAAATGCAACTGTCTGCTGGAGTCCATCTTTACCAGTGAAATCAAATGGTTACTCCCAAACTGGGTATAGAGGTCACATTGTACTGTTTGCAGAGAATCTCCAAGGCAATTTCACACCTGTTAAATTGTAAATCTTAAGTACAATATGAGGTCCATACCCGTGTATGAGTTTCTGTTGTATCAATTATTTTTCAAGCCTGAATTTGAGTTTCTTTTTAGAAACTCATAATGTCTGATTTGAGTATTTTATTGTTGGTAAAAAAAATGTAGTGTTTCATAAGTTTGTGTGAGTTTATCAGCAACGAATTAAGTATTCAAATGGAATGTAGCAGAGAAAATTCAGGAGGTATGAAATTTAGGCACATATACATGTGCATACTGAAACTTAATTATTTTATCTTACCTTACATTATTTTTAGAATAATGTTTGCATTGAATTCAGAATTACAGCTCCAATAGTCCAGTGGTTAGAGCATTGGCCTCATATGCAAGAGGTCCCGGGTTCGAATCCCAGCCAAGCCATTGTAAAAAAAAAAAAAAAAAAATGGCACCAAGAGCTACCTCGTTTGACGCTCAACACTAAGAACTTCCTCAAGGTTAAAAAACTTGCAAGGGAAGGTTTAAGACACTCCCGCCTCCATGAGTCTTCCTACCTATGGGAGAAATAGGGTGGTGGTAACATGACATCACTGGGCAGAAGTCTTCCAAGTTGAAGTCAATGGCCAGGGCGGAAGGGTTCCAAAGATGAACTTAACGGCCACATGTTCGAGACCAGGGCGAGCCATATAGTAACATGGATATCAGCTGTGGTCTACAGCCTGGAGAGGGATGGGCGCCGCCAGGTTGAAAAACCCCATGATACTCCAATGATGACGAAATGACAATAAATAGATTTCACATACAGGATCGGGGGGCCCTGGGTGCCCAAGTGGTCTAAGGCGCTAGTTTATACATATCACTACCATCTCACCTCTGTCTGCATGGGTTCGAGTCTCGGGCTCGGCCAATGTGGATATGTGAGAAAGCTTGCCAGTAGCTTCCCGTGGGCCGGTGGTTCTTCCCAGGGTTTTCCCGGGTTCTTCCTCCACCAGATAAAACTGGCCGCCATGTATAGCCTATCATGTGCTGAAAAATGGCGTTAAACCCACTACAACAACAACATACCGGATCGGTCACAGCCCGGGTTACCAATGACTGGACACCAGGACGGAGGTGACAAGTATGCTACTGGTGCAACTACCATCAAAGTACGGGCAAGAGATAACATCACCATTGGAACATGGAATGTCAGGACATTAAAACCAGCAGGGAAACTCGAGGAGCTCACCCACGAAATGGGAAGATACCAATGGCACATCCTTGGACTCTGCGAAAAAAATTTCGGAGAGAGATCAACAGATGACGGACACAGGATCTACTTCAGTGGGCATGAGAACAAGCATGAACATGGAGTCGGGTTTATGGTACACAACGACATTGTGAGTGCAATTATGGGTTGTCGATCAGTGTCTAACATGATGATTACAATCCGCGTGAGGGCATCTCCCTTTAACATCACTATCATACAGGTCTATGCCCCAACATCTGACCATGATGACAAGGAACTGGATGAGTTCTATGACCAGCTTCAAACTCTCATAGACCAGACACCCAAGAATGACATTCTGGTTATTCAAGGAGACTGGAATGCGAAGGTAGAAGAAGATGCACAAGCAGACTGGCGAGAAGTCTGTGGTCTATACTGTAATAAGCAGACCAATGAGAGAGGACTCAAGCTCCTGGACTTCGCCACATACAATAACCTAGTGCTAACGAACACCCTTGGCCCCCACAAACTATCCAGAAGATGGACTTTGCACAGCCCAGACGGAAAACATCACAACCAGATTGATTACATCTTGGTGAGAAAGCGCTTCCGGTCTAGCGTAAACATTGCTAGAACACGTAGCTTCCCAGGAGCTGACATAGGAAGCGACCATGACTTGCTGATGATGACTGTCAAACTTCATCTGAGGAAGACCAATAAGCCAAGACAAGTTAGGATCAGGTTCGACCTTGAAAAACTTAAAGATCCAAGTGTGGCACAAGCATTTGAAGCATCAATAGTCGCCAAATTTGCACCACTCACAGATCTGGGACATGAAGAAATAAACCTAGACTCCTTGATCATCACCTTCAACAAGGCAGTAATAGACACAGCCAGAGAGATCCTTGGCAAGCATCGTAGAATAAAGAAGCCTTGGGTCACAGCAGATATCCTCGACCTCTGCGATGTGAAGAGAAAACTGAAGAGTAAGCGAGGAGACCATGAAGGAGCAAAATAATACAGGGAGATTAACAATAGGATTAAGAAGAGCATGAAGAAAGCAAAAGAAGGCTGGTTAGAGGACCAAACCAATGCAAGGAAGTCGAGAAAAGCCTGAACCAGAATGACAGTAAAAGGGCATACCAGTTGGTGAAAGACCTGACAACAGAGAAACAGGGGAGATCTAATACAATTCAGGACAAGGCTGGTAAGAGTCTGACAGAAAACCAAGACATTCTTAACAGATGGACGGAATACTGTTTGGAGCTTTACAACCAGGAGACTTCTGGAAACCAAGCTGTACTAAACGTACCACTGACCACAACAGAAGTTGACCACCCGATCCTCAGGGACAAAGTAGAGGCTGCAGTAAAGGCGCTAAAGAAGGGGAAGTCAGCTGGGGTAGACAATATACCAGCAGAACTTGTTAAAGCAGGAGGAACTTCTATGATAGATGTCCTCACAACAATCTGGAACCAAACCTGGCAAACAGGAGAATGGCCCACCCCATGGACCCAGTCTCTGATCGTGACTCTTCCTAAAAAAGGGAATCTACAGCTGTGCCAGAACTACCGAACAATCAGTCTCATCAGTCACCCAGGCAAGGTTATGCTTAAGATCATCCTCAATAGACTGAAACCCCAAGCAGAGCACATCATTGCGGAAGAACAGGCAGGTTTCAGAGCAGGACATAGCACTACAGAACAGATCTTCAATCTTAGAATCCTCTGTGAAAAATATCTCCAGCATCAACAGAACCTCTATCAGGTCTTCATCGACTTCAAGAAGGCTTTCGACAAGGTATGGCATGCAGCCTTGTGGGCCACCATGCGGATATACAACATAAATGCAAAACTAATCCTCACTATAGAAACCTTGTATGACAAGCGACTAGTACAGTTCTCGTCAATGGCAACATAGGAGACTGGTTCAGAACCACTGTCGGAGTCAGACAGGGGTGCCTTCTCTCATGCACTCTCTTCAACATATACCTGGAAAGAATCATGTCCGACGCCTTGGAAGACCATGAGGGCAGTGTCAGTGTTGGAGACAGAACAATCACCAACCTGCGCTTCGCTGATGATATTGATGGCTTAGCAGGAGATGAAGAAGAAATGGAAACCTTAGTGAACTGTCTCAATCAAGCATCAAGCATCACTAAGATATGGGATGGAGATCAACGCTGAAAAGACAAACCTAATGACAAACAACCCGAGTGGCATCCAAAAGGAAATAAGAGTGAATGGACAGAAGCTGGGCACAGTAACAAGCTCTGATGAAGGTTCAAAACCTGAGGTTCTTTCCAGGATTGCGCAGACAACAGCTGCTCTGGCTAGGCTGAAGCCTATTTGGAAAGACAGCAACATCACGCTTGGGTCCAAGATCAAGCTTATGCGCTCCCTCGTCATATCCATACTCCTATATGCATGTGAGACATGGACCCTAACAGCAGAATTAGAGAGAAGAATCCATACCTTAGAGATGAGATGTTATCGAAGGATCCTGAAAATCTCATACTTAGATCACGTCTCCAATGCAGAGGTGCGCAATAAAATCCAAGGTGCAATTGGACCTTATGAAGATCTGCTCATCACTGTAAAGAAACGCAAACTAAGATGGTATGGTCACGTCTCACGCTCAACTGGCCTGTCAAAGACAATCCTACAGGGCACAGTGAGAGGAAAGAGAAAATGAGGCAGAGAGAAGAAGAGATGGGAAGACACTATCATAGAGTGGTCAGGCATGGACTTTGCAAAGTCCCAAAGAGAAGTGGAGAACAGGGCGAAATGGAGAGAGATTGTCGCAAAGTCATCAGTGGCGCCCCTACGACCAGCAAGGTTACGGGAGAAATGAAAATGAAAATGAAAAATTGAATTCAGACACATTATGATATGTGCTGGGATGATTAAAAAGTATGCTTCATTGTGCACATTTTTGAGGGAATTATTATGGATTCGCTGTTATGAATGCATTGACAGTGGTTGGTGAGTACACATGTACTTTAACAATTCATGCTATTCATTTATTGATTTTCTTGTACCTGTATGTACCAATGCATAGTTTTCTGCCATAGATTTTCAGTTTCGAAATGTTTCAAATACTCCAGCATGATGGAGGAAGGAAGATAAAACCTTCAGTGTAAAAAGATCAGTATCAGGAATATGTTGTGTAGTAGATTTGTTGTGCTTGGCTGTTAGCTCTCAAAAATTGGCTGTTTTTCGAAACAAAGCAAAGAGCAAGAAAGATAGTTCAGCATGAGAAAAAGTGTAAATTTTTGGCTTTACACACTGAAAAGTTGCTCAGAATAGAATATGAAGAAGGCTTGAAAAGATTTTGTCATCTCTAAATATTCCAAATATCATTCAATACTTTTTACCTGGCAGTGATGATTGAATTGATCTTTTCTTTATGTAAAGTGTTTATTTGTCAATCAGCAAAGTATACCATTTAAATTTGAAAAATTTTGCACTCAATGCACAATTTGTGCTTTTGCTTTCCATATTGAAATTCTTTAACTGAGTAGAGCATTCAGTAGGACCTAAATGCCTACTGTCTTCATGGTAAATAGCACTATTATTACTGTTTCATTGGTTTTTGTTTAAGGGCACATCAGTATATGAATGACTGTTTGGTGCCTAGGTAATTGGAGTAAAGAACTTTAGCCAGGGACACACCATGGCAGCCAACCTTGGACTGGCCTGGACAAGATTCAAACCTACAACCCACTGATTGGAAGTTCAGTATGTTAATCACTGAACCACTACATCACCTTTCTATAATGCAGCCTAGCATGTTCTGTATAATCTTCTCCCAACTCATCTACATTTTTTTTCACAAATTCCAGGGAGACCAATTCTATGGTAGAGGAATTCATGTTGCTGGCCAATGTCTCTACAGCTGAGAAGATTTATGAGGAGTTCCCAAACTGTGCGGTGTTGCGGAGACATCCCTCCCCCCCTCCCTCCAACTTTGACCCCTTACTAAAAGCTGCATTATCCAAGGTTGGAGTTACAATTTATTCAGCTCTTTTTAATATCTTTTTGACCAACTGCTGTTTCATATAGCAATAAGTATAAATTGCATACACTATGTGCTGATCCTGCAGCCACAATAAAATCCATACACTGGGGTCAGCACATATGATCACAATAAAGTGCATACACTCTGCAGCACTTGTGGCTGCAATAAAATGCATTCACTGTGTATCACCTGTGGCTGCAATAAAATGGATACACATATGCAGCACCTGTGGCCATAATAAAATGCATACAATGTTCAGCACTCACAGCTGCAATAAATGCATAACTGTGCAGCACTTGCAACTGCAAGAAACCTACACAATTTTTCCATGGCATACTGTAAATGTCCATGGCCTATTTGTAGCAAAGTGTTAGTCTACAACAGGTAGCTCAGAATCCAAGAGTCATGGGTTTTATGCCCCACAGAGGTGTAAATTCTCAAAAAGCATCATAGAAAAATATAGTTCCAAGATCCACATCAACAACAGTGAAGAGAACACACCTCGCTTCACTCACACATGTGTGACCACAGGTAAAAATATCATGGAAGAGATAACTTCTTTCTTACATGGTCACTTGTTCTGACTTGAACATTTTCATTTTGATGCACCTTAATTAAAATATACTTGTCAAATGTTTACTCACTAATTTGAAACTCTTACCTGTTTAATCCTCCAATATATGCAGTCATATTTGCTTATAAACTGATTTATCCTATTCAGTCATGAATCTTTGTAACACAATATTGTCACTAATTATCTCTGATCAGTGGTTAAACAACAAAGTAAAAATATTTACAGTAACTGCACATGTGTACATAATGTGTAAATGTAAGTACATCACCATGGCTATTTGCTGAGGCCCATAGGTACAAAACTGTCAGAGCACAAATTTTGAACTTGTGTTCAAACTTTACAAATTTTAATCTTCTATAGCTTTGTATGTAGAGAGGTTAGAAATGCAAACATTTTGAGATTTTCTGATTGCTTATATTTCTACATACATGCTGAATTTCAATGAGATTGAGCAACTCAGAATATGATTTTTAGTTTTGGAGTTTACAGTCTGAATTTATTTTTGTGCTCAGACAGTTTCATGACTTCAATGACATATTTGTTTAGCTGACAGTTGGATTTAACGAGCTTCTTTTTTTATAATGTGATAGATCTCATAGGATTAATCAGTGCAGATGGTACTTAGGTTTGAGACCATTTCAAAATCAGGTGTAGCCCCCATATTAAATTTTTTGAGCAAGAAACTCGAGCTCAAGCTCAGAATCTCCATATCAGGCCCTATAGTCCTGAAACAGTTTGAGCACAAACATTGAACTAAGACTCAAAACACCAAAAATCAATCCCTGTAGTCCTGAAACAGTCGGAGCACAAACATTGAACTTAGACTCAAAACACCAACATCAATCCCTGTAGTCCTGAAACAGTCTGAGCACAAACATTGAACTAAGACTCAAAACAAGAAAAATTAATCCCTGTATTCCTGAAAAAGTCTGAGCACAAACATTGAACTAAGACTCGAAACCCAAAAATTAGTCCCTGTAGTCCTGAAACAGTCCGAGTTCCTGTAGTCCTGAAACAGTCTGAGCTCCAAAATTGAACTAAGACTCAAAACACCAAAATCAATCCCTGTAGTCCTGAAACAGTCTGAGTACAAACATTGAACTAAGACTCAGAACTCCAAAATCAATCCCTGTAGTCCTGAAACAGCCTGAGCACAAACATTGAACTAAGACTCAAAACACCAAAATTAATCCCTGTAGTCCTGAAACAGTCTGAGCACAAACATTGAACTAAGACTCAAAACACCAAAATCAATCCCTGTAGTCCTGAAACAGTCTGAGCACAAATATTGAACAAAGACTCAGAACTCCAAAATCAATCCCTGTTGTCCTGAAACAGCCTGAGCACAAACATTGAACTAAGACTCAAAACACCAAAATTAATCCCTGTTGTCCTGAAACAGCCTGAGCACAAACATTGAACTAAGACTCAAAACACCAAAATTAATCCCTGTTGTCCTGAAACAGCCTGAACACAAACATTGAACAAAGACTCGAAACTCCAAAGTCGAAGAGTTAGTTGATCTATATTTTTGAAATTTGGCTTGTATTAGATAATCCAAAAGTTACCTCTCTCTGAATGAAGTTATACTATATTAAATAATAAGAGATAGATTTTAAATTTTATGCTCAGACAGTTCATGACTATGAGGCCTGATGTTATTTTTTGAGTATGCCTATGTAATTTAAATAAGGAAAGCAAGTAGAGGAACCAAAATTTTGAAGATCCAAAAGCTGTACAGTTGTAGAACATCAGAGATTTTGGACTTGGAACTTGAGATTGATTTCTGTGCTCAGCAAGTTTTGAGAATATGGGGCCTGGTAATCTTCAGAGCTATCAAGTCTGGTTTGTGTATTATAAGAATATATTAGGTTGGGAATAGCCAATACTGTGACTTCTGCATTTTTTGTTGGGGTACCATTTTTTGTGGATTTCATGATTGCTACAATCACAAATGCCAACAATTAACCATCTGTGGAAACAATAGGACACCTTGTCTGTGGAAACAATAGGACCCCTTGGCTGTGGAAACAATATGACCCGCTTGTCTGTGGAAACAGTAGGACCCCCTGTCTATGTAAACAATAGGACCCCCTACCTGTGGAAACAATAGGACCCCCTGCCTGTGGAAACAATAGGACCCCTTGGCTGTGGAAACAATATGACCTGCTTGTCTGTGGAAACAATAGGACCCCCTGTCTGTGGAAACAGTAGGACCCCCTGTCTGTGAAAACAATAGGACCCCCTGCCTGTGGAAACAGTAGGACCCCCTGTCTGTGGAAACAATAGGACCCCTTGTTTGTGGAAACAATAGGACCCCTTGCACAATCCATAAATTTAAGTACCAATGAAAATGTAATTTTTCACAAAACCATGACAGTTATTACCCATGTATGAAAATAAATGAATTTCACTAACAACTGGAATGATACATAACAACACCAGTAGAATTACATGATTTGAGACATTTATCTATAGTAGAATGTATGAAAATGATTGGGTAATGTATGAGGAGGCCAGACTGATAGTTTGATTCAATTCATGCCTGAGTGTTAACAGTTCCAGCCACCTTAAAGGTTAGGTTAATAGTACTAGACTCCATTACAGATTAACCCCTCCAGCTTAAGCTAGTACCCATTTTAGATAGGTTGACTGGAGCAATTAGGTTAAGTGTGTTTCAGAAGGACACAGAGCAGTAACCTGTTGGAATTTCTTCTTCAAATATGTTTCCAGATCATAATACATTGGGAGTATATCAACTACCTTTCAAATGTTTTAGCAACAGAAGTGCTAAAAGGTTGTCTGCTTGCCAAGGTGGAAGTCAGACTAGAGTGGTTTCCTCTTGGATGGAGGGATTGGTGTCAAATCCCATCAATCATCAGCTGCTGCTTCCACTTGTGCTTCAAAGCATCGTCTTTCTGAAGGCCCTGCAAATACTGAATTCACTTCTGCCTTTTCATCAACAGAGGTCTTCTTTGGGGTCTTCTCACCTCAGGGAAGTATACTCCAGCTATTTTTCTGTTTATTTCTCGCTCTGTCTTCATTGTAGATGGTATTGTTGCACTTAAATGGTATAACTTCATCTTGCAATAAATTTTTTGATATCATCTTAATTACTTTCCCTAAGGGCTATTGTAGTTTCACTTTCAACTCAGTACTCAATCTTGTTTATGAATTCTGTGAAGTGATGGATCTGTTAGTATATGTTGTTAAATCATTCCTGTAATTTCCTTTGGCATTTTTCTTCGTTCACAGCATTCCCTTCACAATAAGTTCAACACAACGTACGATTGGTTTCATCTGTTTATGCCATTCTTCTGCTGTAGCTATTTACAGTTCAAGCTGACTGTAGACAATCACTTTACCTGTATAAATTGTATGGGGTGCAATTCAGACCATACTTGTGACATGTGCTTATGCTGGTCTAGGGATTTATGGGCAACTGTCAGTGATAAACAGCAAACTCAGGTGAATGCAAGAGCTATGAAGTACATGATCTTTTCACACAGTCTCAGCCCCACCAGTGAAATGAAAACAGAATGCAAATGGAATGCAGAATAGATGCCAATGGAATATAGAATGAACACAAAGGAAATGCAGTAGGAATGCAAATAAAATGATAAATACATTTTGAAGAAAATGCAGTGCACAAATGCAAAATGCAAAATGATTCATAAATGAAAATGGACTGAAACATAAATGCATTTCATAAATGGATTTGAAAATCAGTTATCTTTAAACTGCTGCTAAATTTCTGTATGATTATCCATGATCAGATTCTCTACTCTGACAGACAGTTCTTCACCCCTTCCAAACCATGACATTGTTCTTGTCAAGGCAGAGATAAAAGAACCAACTGCCACTGATGTGATGACATTATCACCAGTGGTTGTAGCTATACAATCTTTATTTGAACAAAAGAAAATAAATAACATTTGCTGACAAATACTCTACAACTATATTTTTTAACTTGTTGCATTTGCAGTTATATTTTAATTTATTGTAAATTCAGTGCTGTCTATTGCATTTTATACATTTGTTATTTCAGTATTAATGAGAAAAGATATGATGTAGCTCTCTAAATTTAACACTTTCAAAAATGGAAAACCTGACTTTAGTCAGTGCATTTTCTATTTCATTCCAAATGAGCAGAAACAAAAGGTAACAATGGATGAAATCAATAAATGCAAAATCTAAATGCATTTTTTGGACCATAAATGAAAAACAGTGAGATTATTGATGAAATGCAAACATGAATGGAACGTGAGTGAAATGCAAAGAAAATGCAGATGTGGTACAATTGCCTCTTTCAGGCTCTGTATCTTCAGGGCCAGTCTCAACATGGTAATGCAGCCCTTCTGGACCAGTAGTAGATGTACCATCAAGACAAACAAACCCTGCTATTAACTATGGTGCTCTTTCCCAGATAGCCAGCACTGGACTTCATCCCCAGACACCAATTGACTGCAGAAAATACCAGGTCTGGTACAGCCTTGACCTACACCTTTGACTTCTGGACTGGGGATGGTGATAATATATTCCCAGTTTACCCAGTCCCAGCTTTATGACAGATGTCGTCCAGCACCCAGTCAGCACTGATATTGTATGTCAGCCAATCCAAATCATTCCTGGACATTCCATGAACTTATATTGACCCTGGTACTGACTGGTGAGCATTCCCTCGATAACCTGTACTGTCACCAGAAGTCATCCATCCCAGGACCACTTCCCCAGCTCTAGCATGGCCTTGCTATGCCATATACCACTGGGACTGGGTACATTGATCTATTTTCCTGGTTTACGCAATCCACAGTGCCACAACCAGAGCATTCCATCATGGCACAGACTACCGGGCCAGTACCAGCATGGTAAAGCAGCCCACCTGAACCATTCCAGGACATTCGATCACCTCATACAGATCCCAGTACCCAGTATCCAGTACTGGCTATGGTGATCATTTTATTGATAGCCAGTACTAGACACTTAGCCAACAGGAAAACATCCACTCTTGGACAACATCTCCAGCTCTAACCAAGCTTCAGCCTACACCATCTACCCCTGGGACTGGGTATGTTGATCAAAACACAGACAGCATCTGGCACCCAATCACACCTTGTCCAACTCCAGTTCTGTCTTGGATGCTAAACATAACTAGTACTAGATTTGGTGAACCTTTCTCCAACACTATCCAGTACCACTCCCATTTAAGCATCACAGACTGGCACCAGACTTTTTCACCAATCTGGGGTCCTTTGTGATCCAGTATAGGCTATGGTGACTCCCCATTTCCAGACACCTGGGTATCCATCTTGAACCTTTTTGCCAACACTCATGTGAATGATTGGAGATCACCATGTTACCTGATCATAATATGGGCACACCCTCCCAAGTCATCCCAGAATATTATACATCTCTGGAAAACTGCACACCCCACTCCAGTAGTAACTGATGAATGACAGGATTTGGTGCAATCCCACTATCCATGGAGAGACCACCTTGGCAAGCAGACAACCTTTTAGCACTAAAAACAAACCAAAAGATATGGCAAGCACCTTTGTATTAGCTTTGGAGGACAGTATTTGGTAGGGGATGTTATCCTGATGTATTAAAATCAGGTAAGTATCATCGAAGAAACATATTTAACTCAAAATTCGTTTCAGTTCACAACTCCCCCAATCCTGAGTTCACCACACCAATCACCCAATCACTAGGCTACATGGCCTCTGTTCCAGATGCCTTAGTATGCCTGGTTTGGATGATTTTGGGCTATTTTCTAACAGTCCACTTCTCTGTCAAAAATTTACAGCTGATCCAGCATTTACATCTGTTACTTGAAATGCTGAGTCAAGTTTCATGACAGTGGCCAGGTCTATTTCACCATTAGCTTCAATACACATTGGGCGAAGCACACAGCAAAGATATATAAAAATTCTTTTACTTTAAGTATGAAGTACATGTGTTCATTATGTACAGTCATTTCGTGTTACTTTGAGGCAGTGATATTCAGAGATGCTGCCAGGCCGCAGGATCGCGGGTTTCTCGCAAAAGTGATAAAGAGTCATGCAACTTTTTAAAGCCAATGAGGGAAAG
This sequence comes from Margaritifera margaritifera, assembly GCA_029931535.1. Classification (NCBI taxonomy): domain Eukaryota; kingdom Metazoa; phylum Mollusca; class Bivalvia; order Unionida; family Margaritiferidae; genus Margaritifera; species Margaritifera margaritifera. Next base: position 1,546,856 of record JAQPZY010001537.1, on the reverse strand, counting down.
ATCGCGCAAGTTATCTGTGCTTCCCACGATTTCTCGAACCCAGAACCCAATGCGCGACTTTTTTATTTTTTGTTTTTTAATTAGGTTGATCAGATTGTCTTTTTTGACTTTTCTCCATGATCTCAATTATTCCTATATCTATGGAGAATATTGTTTGAATACAAGCACCTTTTTGATGGAGATCTGTCGGAGTATTGCAGAAACTATGGAGGTATTCCGATTGAATTGTTTCCTGGTGCTGTGTAGTAAATTGATTCATCGATCGAAATGTCTAAAGCGCGACAGTAGTGTGTTATGTTGAAACAAAATATAACTGATTTCTTTAGGAAACTCAACGAGATGCAAAAATCATCTGTTAAGGACGAAACTAGGGAGGATGAAATATCTGATGGTTTCTTGCCAACTGAACATAGCGCAGAAAGCTGTGATACAGAAATAACCGGCATGATGTCATTTACTACGGTTTAGGCCATGCAGAAATTCTGATACATCAACAGAAATATCCAAGGAACAACATGCCTGAATTGTGGAAAATTGTGTTTTGGATACCTGAAAACCAGTTCCCGAAAATATTCAGACTGGTCATAATTGCAGCAGTTCTTGCCTTTACGAAAAACTGATTGTGAAAGGTGATTCAGTTCTCAAAGCAAAATTCACACTACTCGGCGAAATAGGGTAACCACAGACCTTTAAAACTCTATCACTGTAGTAAGAAAATGTCAGAATATCTGAGAACAAAACAAAATAAAATTCTATAAAGATATATAATTCGGATTAAGTATTTTTTTTCCCATTTTATTTCTCTAAGATATTCTGACATTTTCCTACAACAGTGATAGAGTTTCAAAGGCCATTGGGCTAACATCTGAAACAATAAATAAACTGATGACTATACAGATGTGTGTGGTCCAGTAAATTATTTTCAGTTTGCAAAGTCATATTTGAAGGGCAGTGATAAGAAACAAAGAAGAATATTTACCATCTGAGCAACAATTAGGTATGCAGCTACCTTATACATTTATTGTCAAAGAAGTGATACAAAATCATTAAATGCTTGTTTTAAATTATGTGTTTCTACACCTTATAATAATGTTGTCACCCATCGTCCACCATTCAGCTTAGTTTACCCTTGCCCTCCTCCCCCGATGAAGGTAGGTGTGGGGGACCTCCCCCTCTTAGGAAAATTTCTGGTAGCATCTCTGTGATATTGGTATAAAGAACTAATTGAAATCAAGGTAATTTCATAAACATTTTATTACTTACTGTCAATTCATTTATTTTCATGTGAATCAATTTTTGTGGTTTTGACAACATTGACATTTTCATTGATACTTATATTCATGGATCAGTGTTCACTGGGTCTAATTAGTGGTTTGTAGCAACCACAAAATCCACAAAAATTCGTATGTTACAAAAAATAGCAAATTTAAGGATGTAATTCATGTAATGTTTCATACCCTTTAAATTTGATACACAGTTGATCCATAAAGTCATAGTTATTCTTTTTTACTTAAATTCTTCATACACAGAAGTTTCTTTTATAATTAAAACTTTATAAAAAAGTTTTTACAAATGAAGTCATAAGTCAGAAGATCAACGTATGTGAGAGAATTAAATTATACATACAAATATTTTAATAAAAATGACAAAAATAAAGCAGATCTTTACTTTATCTTTACTGAAAGTCTGTTCTTGGCATCACTTACATTTTGCCTGATTAAGATTTTCTCCAATATAAGTATAAAAAAGGTGCTAGCTATTTTCAATGGAATGTACTGGTATATCATCTGATGTCTGACATTTGTCTGTCCATTAGTACAACTTTGTTATTGCTACTCCTCCTAAACTACCTGCAGGATTCTCATGAAACTTTACACATGCATTCATCTCATGGTCTACTTGGTCCCAAATGAAAATGGTGCTGCTTAGACAGCCATCTTGAAAATCTTGTTATCTCTACTCTTTCTGAATGGGTGGTCATATCAACATGGGGTTTTCACTAAAACACTTCTTGTAATGTCTATTTGGTCTTGAATGAAAATGGTGCTGATCAAACATCCAATATGGCCACCATGGCAGCCCTCTTGACAATCTTATCTCTTCTATTCCTAAATGGAAAGTCATATCAGCATGGGGTTTTCACCACAGGGCTTTTATGATGTCTAGTTGATTCAAAAGGAAAATGGTTCTGTTCAGACATCCAGTAAGGCTACTACAGTGGTCATCTTGAAAATCTTGTTATCACTACTCCATCTGAATGGATGGTCATATCAAAATGGGCTTTTCACTTGAAGACTTCTTATGATGTCTAGTTGATCCTAAATGAAAATGGTGCCGTTCTAACATCCAGTCTGGCTACCACAGCAGCCATCTTTAAAATCTTGTTATTGCTACTCTTCCTGAACGGAAAGTCATATTGGCATGGGGTATTCACCTGAAGACTTTTTACTATGTCTAGTTGGTCCTAAATGAAAATGGTTGTACTCAGACAACAGATATGGCCACCACAGTGAAAATCTTGAAAATCAGGTAATCCACCTGAATGGACAGTGATATTAATATGGGGTTTTCACTAAAAGAGTTCTTATGATGTCCAGCTGATCCTAAATGAAAATGGTGCCATCTAGCATTCAATCTGGCTACCACAGCAGCCATCTTGAAAATCTTGTTATTGCTACTCTTCCTGAATGGAAAGTCATATCAACATTCTCACCAGAAGACTTCTTTTGGAGTCTAGTTGGTCTTAAATCAAAATTGTACTGATCTGACATCTTGGAAATGTTTTTATTGCTGCTCCTCCCGGATGGAAAGTCATATAGACATGGGGTTTTCACCAGGAGACTACGGTATCTAGTTGGCCCTGAATGAAAAAGGTGCCAGTCTGATCTAAAATATGGCCACCATGGCAGCCATCTATAAAATCTTCTTGTTGCTACTCCTAAATGGAAAGTCATATATGGGGTCTAGCTGGTCGTGAATGAAAATGATGCCAATCGGACATCCATTATGGCCATCTAGGCAGCCATCTTGAAAATCTTGTCACTACCCCAGAATTGTTGGTCATATCAACAGGGTTTGCACCAAACGTTGGTCCTAAATGAAAATGGTGCCCAGTAGACATTCAATATTGCTGCCATAATGAACATATTGAAAATCTAGCCACTAAATCTCCTGAATGGATGGTCATATTGCATGGGGTTTTCACCCAAAGTCATTTAATGGTGTCTAGTTTGTCCTAAATGTAAATGGTATCGATCTTGCATCCACCTCAGCAGCTAATTTGAAAATCTTGTAGCTCAAGAGTATGAGAGATGGTTTCAACACCCAGCAGTTAAAAAGAAGAAACGGTCTTATCTTCAGTTTCAGGAAATTCTTTTCAGACAGTTGAGCATCAGTCCCTTGAAGTGACTCTTGTTTTGGACATGTACTGCATGGTATAGATTTTTGATCTTGATTTCATTTAACGATATATACCTATGCCAGGTAATGCCATTCATGTATAAGTTTCTTGACCAGTGACATCTTTGATGCAGACAGTAGTGTCAGATAATGCTATGCTTGTCAGGAGAAAGATCAGACTAAATGCTGCCTAACTACAGGAAATGTACATGCACTTATTGATAAAGGGTAATCTTCCTTGGTGGGAATGGGGACATCATTGTATTTGCCAAGAAAACAACACAGCATGCTTAATGTTTATTCTTGAGATTTAAACTAAATGGTTTATATGGATATAAATATTGTGAATATTTAAATATGAATTATATATTTTTGAAACTGAATGAGTATGTTATGTATTTTGTATAATTTACGCGTTCTATTTAATTACTGTTTTCTTTTTGATAGAAGCTTCAGCTAAATGGGGACATTTAAAGTAAGGTACAATGAGCAAAATGGCATGAAGAAGGGCTGAAATCTCTCTGTCCCATATCAGGGTATTTTATTTGGATCACCAAGTGTAAGAATAAAAATGTGATGATGGAATACCTATGTCTGTGTCATAGTTAATTGTTTTCCAATGTGATGATGGAATACCTATGTCTGTATCATAGTTTTCAAACTTCTCTAATCCAGTACACATATATAAGCAAATTAAAAATATTGTGCTAGTGCATAATGTTTTAGCAGAAATATGTCCGATGTTGGTGAATTTAATATTGATTATCATGTAGATATTTTGGAGTCCTCCTCAGTGTTTTCTCTTTTATTTTTTCATACTCGATCTCTTCCTCAAAATGATAATTAATTTTTTGGCACATTATTTTTGGTACTTGGAAAACAAATATTTGTTTACTTGTGTACAAAAACAATTTCATGAAATACAATACACATATCTGTCAAGTCTCATGCATTGCATGTGACATACACACAGTTTGTATAGAAATCACGCTCAGACGAACATCCTGAATTTTCTCACGCATTCTTAAGAAAGGTCAGTCGTGTATTTTTAACCTAATGATTTTATAGTTTCCAAACTTTCTCTGGTAAATTTCTACGTTTGTGCAATGGGATTCCTAAAAATAAACTGACTGTGATGTGATGTTTTATTGGAATCGGGTTAACTATTATTTTGCCTTGCCCTCATTACCCCCAACTGGGGTGCTTTGCCCCAAGTCCCCGACCAGATAGCTACTGCTCCCTGGAGATGATTTAACTCCTGACACTAAAGAACCCTTGACAGCTCTGGGTACAGTAATTAGTTTTCAGGTGTACAAATAAGTATAAGTATCTAAATAAAATAATTGTAATTTTCTTAAGTATATTAAGTTTATTAAAAAAAATGTAATCACAATATGATTCTCTATAATTAAAATTACAGGACAACAAATGATCACAATTTGTATGGATTGTGAATAATTACAATGCAGACTGAGTATGTATGGAGGTAAATTTCATGCAGCTTGTGAGCCATAGTGCTTCTCTGCTGTAGTTTCAATCCCATCCCAGTTTATCCCAGCTCAGATACTGTGATATTTTATAACTGATTACATCAATATGTTAATTTAATTGAATTTAATGTGGAACATTGGTAACTTTATGGTTAAGTGAATTATATTTTTCTGTATAACAGGCTCTTTGAAATTTCCTTCTTTTTTTGTCTTTAGGGTTTCAATATTACAGTGTCAAGTGGTAAAGAACTTGCTGACAACCTGGACAAAGCTGTCATACCAGAGGACCCATACTTCAACACAATGTTGCGCATCATGACAACACGCTGTATGATGCAGGCAGTGTATTTCTGTAGTGGAACCATCCCCAAGTCAGAATTCTTTCACTATGGGTTGGCTTCAGAAATATATACACATTTCACATCACCGATCAGAAGGTGAAGAACTTTAAAAGACAAGCAATTTTATGTTGTTACCCTGTTTTTGTAGAAACTTACAGTGTACCTTTGTCAGTATGGGTCAAGTGTATTTATCTGCCTAATGCTGTGGCAGAACATGGTCTACACTGCTCAGTTAATATCAAAAATAAAACAAACAGCATATAACTTTATCTTTGGATACATAATGTCACAACAGATGTGGGATCTATGCTTTTCACTTTGGATGCACAGTATACTTGAACAATTACACTAATTCATTAGAGCTGGAAAAAAAATTTGCATTAGGATTCATTTATTTGTTTCTCAGTTTCTTAGTGTAGGTGCAAACTTGGGATTTAAGTAATGGCAGCTTGATCAATACAATTAAATAGTGTGAAAATATAATACTAGTATATACTGACACAATCCCATACACACACACTGATTGAGCTGTCATTGGATGGGACTAAAAAATTCCTGAGAGAAAAGTAACTGGATGAACAACTACAGCTCGCAGTTTGACTTTCCTTAAAATCTGTCATTGGATGCAGTTTAGTGTCAGGAATCAGATACATTTTAATGATTGATCATCTGTTTCTGCCAACCAGTCTATATCAAATAATAGTAAATTATTTGATGACATGATCTCTTGCCAAAATGGTGGCTATTTTTAAAATATTCTGAAGCACCAAACAGCAGGAATGGTGAAGAATGAATTTTGTCTAAAATCAATAACAAACAAATCTTAAGGAGTTAATTGGTCATTTTACTGAAAGAGATTGATGTTTGATTACATTGATTAATCAGAAAAGCACTAATGCAATTTCAAATTCGCTACAAGAATTGGAAGGTCATCATGTTTTTATTACCATAAATTACATAATTTTCATTAGCCTGAAATACTTTGATAAAACATCTCATTTTTAGCTCACCAGGCCACAAGTCCAAGTGAGCAATGGTATGGCCCTGTGTCTGTGGTACATTGTCCATTGTCAACATTTACTTTTTTAGAAGGCAACTGGACTAAATTTGGAAGTATGCATCCTGGCATAAAGACTTCAAGTTTGTACAATTGATAGCAATTTGCCATTAAATGTGACCACCATTACTAAACATAGAAGAAGCAAAAAGCACCTGGCATGAAGAGCTTACAAGTTTGTACAAATGATACCAATCTGCCATCAAGTATGGTTGCCATTACTTAAAATATGAAAACTTTAAAACAACTTCTTGTCAAAAAGTGGTCAACAGAATTTGACCAAATTTGAGAGAAATTACCCTGGTATGAGAACCTTTCAAATTTATTCAATTGATGCCAATCTGCAATCAAATATGGATGCCATAACTTCAGATAGAATAAATGCTCAGGAGAATTCTACCAACTTTAAGAGAAAATACCCTGACATTAAAGCTTTTTAATTTTTGTACAAATGATACCAATCTTCCATTGTGACACGAAGGGACCGAGCAAAACTAGATAAGTGAATGAACAAAGGCTAGATGTCAAACAAAACAGAATTATTTACAAAGATTAGGTGGCATGAAAGAAAAAAATGTAAATGTACAACTGTTCTCTGACATGCTCTGTAATCTTAATCTATCCTACATTGACTGAATCTAGATATGTCTATCTTAGAACTAAATGTACGACTTAAGTAAGATGAAACACTTTGTCAAGAAAACTGCTTCTTTTACAAAGAATGAGATGGTTATTACCCAGATAGTAAAACAGAATGTTCTTTTTAGATTAAAGGTTGAATAATCATTCTAACAAACATTCCCCTATTCAGATAATAGATTACAGAAATTGTCCTATTCAAAACTTAGGTTGTAGAAAGTGTCCTATTTAAATAATAGTTTGCAGAAAATGACCTATTCAAATAGTAGGTTGTAGAAAATGTCCTACTTAAATAATAGGGTGCAGAAAATGTCCCATTTTGATCAAGCCAGATAATCTTCACACAGGTAAATCCTCACTGGAGCTTCAATCACATGCAGACAGAAGCCATGGGTACATCTAAACCTTGGTTAAAGGATACATCAACATTGTCATGTAGATGCCTTCACTGATCTGAAATAAAATATTAATTGTTGTTCTAAATTTAATACTGAAGTAATTTTGCCAAAGTCTGAACATTCCTCATTGTTGAATGAACTACACCTTAGTTGTCATCACAAAATGTCCAGACAAAATTCATTGATCGCTATGGACTTTTACAATGGTAGTCTGGCACTAAACTGGGTCAAGAAAAGTGGACGGCAGATCTGATCATTACTAATGCAGGGGGTAGTTCAAATATTTCTCCTTCAAATACGTTCCCCGATCACATTAATGTTAGGGATATAAGCTTGCTACCTCTCGAATCCAGCCCTACTAAAAGACGAAAAATCGTCTTTTCTGTCTATCTCATATAGGCAAAGGGCAATAACTCTTGGCCCTTACCTCCCCTTGCCACCGCCAGGTGTCGCTAGTTTTTAAGCTTCGCTTGTACTGATAACATGTATATTATACCTCCAAACAATTCAAGCCATCTTAGTGTTAAATTGGACCATCCGACTTTAAATTTGGATTTATTGTGTTGGACAATCATTCTTCTACAGGTTGTATACATTATTTTTACAATTTTTTTGAAAATTTGAGTGACTTTGTCACCTTTTACGGACTTCGTCTATTGAAGACCTTGTTACAACACGCTATCGCTGAACTCATGTTGTCATTTACGAGTTAGCGCGACACTGACTAATTTCGCTTACTCCGTTAGTAATGGTTGTGGTATTAGCGAATTAATAACATGCTGAATTGCTAATTTATGCTTTGTTTTCTCTTCTTGTGTCGTAGAAATGTCAACCAAATGCATGAAATGCAAAAAGTTAAAAGCAAAAGAAGACAACCATGACTCTTGTATTGTATGTACCAAGTGTAGATCATCTATACCATGCAGCGTGTGTAATACTTGGACAGAACAAATGTGGGCTAATGTAGTCCAGAAGGCAGCAAAAGGGAGGGATAGATGGAATAAGTCGAAGAAAGATAGCATTGACGTCCTCAGTATACATCCAAAGTCAGCCTCCTTTGCGAGTCTTGTGGGGGACGCTGGGGTCCCCCATCCCCCACCTAAAGTTCGTTGTTTGCAACCGTCAGCCACAGTAACATCAGCGGCAATGGAGGAAAATAATGTTGACATGTTACAACTGTCCGCCTTTGAACAGTTGCTTTTTTTTGGTCCAGGAAACGACGACGCAACTATTGACATCAGGCCAGATATTACCCTTATTTCCCTCGCTCGCTTCCACAGCTTTTTCTGACTCTTTGGGGGAGTGTCCCCCCAATTTTAGGCTGCCCAGTGGGTGTAAGTCCCCCCGCATGTCTGAGCATGGCCTTCGGGCATGTAAGTCAGGATGCATGGGGTTTTTACCGGATCCATTGGATCCATTTCATTATACAACCTCGCCGTCACCGGCCGTCCAGCCGTCCCAGCATGGGGACTTTATTGATAAAACGGTCCGACCAGCTATGATTATCGGGGATCTTAGTGAGAGATCCGTCTGTCAAGCCGTACCGCCGGCAACATACCCATACTATGACGGAGATTTTAGTGAGAAATCTGTCCGTACAGCCAGGCCATTGGAGCGGCCGGTACCGGTGATAGCGGACCGTCACCAGCATCCAGGCCGACCACACGCCAGACAAACCAACCAACCGTTCCGGCAGTGCCGGCCTTCCATATGTTCATGGCTTATCCACAAGGGAGAGTTAGTGACATTGTCAAGGATGACAGAATTGCGTCATCTTTGCCACCTGGTATGCTCTATCCAGAGATGCAAGCTATACCAGAACACGACTCGGCACACAGTGAGTGTGACGAAACTCCTGCAAATCAGCCGTACACAGATCCAACCATCGAATGGACTGAGTTTAGCTTCAAGGACGCAGTGGAGGAAATTTATAGAGTGTTGGCAACTTCAGAATGCCCTCCACCTCCTACCGCCACTCAAGACTACAAAGTTAAGGCATCTGTAGATCTTGACGTTGAGGAATAGACGCCGTCCTTCCGGCTCTTTCCCCAGTCGGCAAAAATTAAGGAGATCAATGATCGTCTGTTAGGACGAATAGGTGATCCGGGGAATGCTAAGGCATTCTTTTCAGAAAGCCAAGTACCAGCGACGTTCTCATGTCGCTGGTACAAAACTCACTCAGATGCCTTCAGTACTGATCTCCCGGCCCTGGACAAAAATCTGGCAGCAGTTCACATGTCCGCTCCACTGTTTTATAAAGTGGACAAAAATATGTTCCATGCCACGTCAAAGCTAGTCCAAAACGTAGTCGCTACGTCTTCAATGTTAGACTTGGCTTCATTAGCCATCTTCCGACTCGAAGAAAAATCCAGCAATGACCACGCTTGGGAAGCGACGGCCCGGATTGCTAGAGTTATTAACAGGGCAGTTCACCATTCCATGGCCAATGTGTTGACTGGTTCTGCCAACTTAGACCTGATACGACGTAACGCATGCCTGCGGTCCACGTCGCTCAAGCCCCATCATACTCTGGCTTTACGTATGACTCCATTTGGGTCACCTTTACTCTTTGGAGGAAAAATTGAAGAAGTTCGGAGGCAGGCAGCTCACTAACTGCCCCTCCAACTCGACGCCCAACCCTCGCAGGCGTTTCGAAACAATCAGCTCCTGCCACAGCAGAGGGATGATGGGCGGACCAGGGACAAGGGATCCTTGCAATCAAATATGCAGCATAGATCCCAACCCAATGCCAGGAGACAACAGTCTGATCAAGCTAGGAGGCAACCATACAGAGGCGGCAAGAAATCAAGTTTCTCCGCCTTCAAGCCTCCTAACACTAGACGTTGACCTACCCTCCCCATCGACTGTAGACAGCCTACCTGTGGGCAGCCGCCTCCTTCCCTTCAGTCCCACTGGCTCTATTTCCTCAGAACGATTGGGTGATCCAGGTAATTTCGGATTTCATTTATCCAACCCCCTCCCCTGTCCTCCTCTCCCCTCTTCATGGACGTACCGTCAGATCGGGAGAAGGATGCCTTTCTACAACAGGAGATACGGTCGCTCATCGAAAAACAATCGCCAGGGTTTTATTCAAGGCTGTTTCTTATCCAGAAGACGAACGGCAAGTTGAGGCCGATCATCGACCTGAGTCGCCTCAACCAATACATTTTGCCACCGAAATTCAAGATGGAGACGGCGAGATCAATCCTTCTCTCCATCCGACGGGAAGAGTATGCCGTCAGTCTAGATATGACCGACGCATATTTTCACTTCCCTATCCATCCCACATCACGGAAATTTCTCCGTTTTGCTTACCGCGACACGGTTTATCAGTTCCAGGTCCTACCCTTTTGCCTCATCATCAGCCCTTGGGCTTTTACCAAGGTTATGGATTGCGTTGTCACCCTGTTCCGCTCAACTTCATCTACAGCGATGGCAGTGTACTTGGACGACATCCTCCAGAAACACATGGTAAGTTCTATTCAGCTCAAAGGCAGAAACGATCTTCTATCACTTTTAGATCATCTAGACTTTCTTGTGAACTGGGAAAAGTCAGATCTCCGTACATCCCAGTGTTTTGTCCATCTGGGTATGGAGTTTCTCACCGACCTGAATCTGGTACGGCTTCCTCGCATTCACGTAATCCGGATCGTCAAACTCGTCGAGTCCGTTTCCAACAGGGCGTGGATTTCAACGAGAGAGTTCTTGCAACTCCTCAGATTATTCAATGCGGCGGCAGACTTGATCCCGCTCGGCCGTCTTTTTTATGCGCCCCTTACAAATGACGTTACTAGCACAATGGCGCCCTTTTTCAAGTCCCCTCAATCAAACAGTAATGATCACGCCCGAGATACGATCAATCCTGCGTCAGTGGCGCAACCCCGGTTGGCTCACCACGGGGATTCCTCTGGAGATGCCCCAAGCGGAAATAACGGTATGTACCGACGCCAGTACATCGGTTGGGGTGCCCACCTGTTGCCGGACTTCGCTACCGTCAGCGGCACGTGGGAGCCAGGGGAGAGGCCTCTCCACATCAACCTTTTAGAAATGAAGGCTGTCATCAATGCGTTTCATTTCTGGAAGGATCAACTCTCAGGCAAAACGGTCCTCGTTATGTCCGACAAAAAAGAAAAAACTCTGTGGTCGTGACTTACCTCCTCAAACAAGGGGGCACCAAATCACCCGACCTGTGCATTCTGATTTGGCAGTTTCTACGTTGGTGCGACAACTTCCATATCAATGTACAAATCAGACACATTCCCGGCAGACTCAATGTCTTGGCCGACACTCTATCCAGGAAAGGTCAAGTCATTCACACGGAATGGTCACTCCATCGATCGGTCTTTCTTCGGATTTGCACACTTTGGGGCCGCCCGATGATCGATCTTTTTGCCCACCTTCGTCTCTCTGGTTCCAGACCCAGAAGCTTGGGCCGTGGACGCTCTGTCAATCAGCTGGGATGAGTTATGGGCATTCGCCTACCCTCCCACGGTCTTGGTACCGAAAATAATCCAGAGGTTATGGGGTCAGAACTGCAAGATGATTCTGATAGCCCCTCTCAGATGGGACAAGTCCTGGGTCACCAATCTACTCGATCTAGTGATATATCTGCCCAGGAAGATTCCAGCCAGCCCAAATCTTCTCAAGCAACCGCGGTCACGGGTGTTCCACCCCTGCCCGGACCGTCTTCTTCTTCACGCTTGGCTCTTGTCCGGACAGTCTTGCGAGATTAACAATTTAAACCTTCGATTGTGAATTTAATCTCAAGAGCAAGAAGGCCCTCCACTCTGATGGCTTATGAGGGAAAGTGGCTTGTTTTCAGGGACTGGTGCCATATCAATATCATCGTCCCTTTGAGCGTCTCAATCCCTCAACTGGCCAACTTCTTTCTCTGGCTCGTCGAGGAGAAACAGTTGGCCCCAATTACTATCAAAGGCTACCGCTCCATGATACCAGACACATTCCGCCATCGTGGTAGATGTGATATCGGGCATGATAAAGATCTGTCAGATCTTTTAGCCAATTTTGATTTCAATCGACCAAAATCCCTCACCCTGTTTCCAAAATGGAATCTGTCCTGGGTTTTAACATGGCTCAATTCAGATAAATTTGAGCCTTTAGCAGACACTTCGTTAAAGCTACATGTACTATCATACAAAACATGTTTCTTGATAGCCTTAGCTTCAGCATGCAGGGTGAGCGAGTTACATGCCATTTCCAGTGACCCGAACTATCTTCAGTTCAGATCGGATGGTTCGGTGGTCCTCTTGACGCAACCAGGTTTCGTAGCCAAAAATTGGTTACCGTCCATTGGCAATCAAAGAGTCGTCATTCGCTCGCTCTCTTCCATAGATAAGTCAAGAGCAGCAGCCATGCAAGATCCTGTTTGTGCACTCAAGCACTACTTGAAACGCACAGAGGCGAGTCTTGACACACGCAAGTGCCTCTTTCTTCCGGTGAAAGCTGGGAAATGGGATATCACCCCTCAAGCCCTTACTTCATGGCTGAAGTGGGTTATATGCTCAGCGTACTCTGAGGTCTCACAAGATCAGAGTCGCCTCATGAAGATTACCGCTCATGAGATTAGAGCAATCTCTGCGAGCATTGCAATCGAACGCAATGTTTTGGTCCGAGATATAATAGAAGCTGTTGGCTGGCATGCAGAGTCAACCTTCTCCAGTTTTTATCTCAGAGATTTGGCTTTGCAGAGGCAAACCTTGAATCTGGTAGGTCCGGTGGCGGCAGCCCAGATGACCACCAGACCCATTTAAAACAATCAGCACAGCCTATCAGCTTCGCTGTATTCGCCAGTGAAATTTTGTAGGTAAGAAGATTTCAATAACTATCTTCTTAACAGTATATAGGGGTCACATATCACGTGTCCCTAGGCTGTGTTGCTGATGAAATTAGGAGAACGGGTTATCGTTCACATGAGGAATCTAGCCATCATTCCCTAGAGGATACCCGGGGTGGAGGTCGGATGCTCAGCATTCCCTCCTCCTATTATCTATTCTCCTAACGTTAATGTGATCGGGGAACGTATTTGAAGGAGAAAGCAAATTTTTAAGTAAATTATGTTTCTCCAAGAATACTTACCCGATCACATTACTTAAAAACCCTCCCAACCACCCCACCATGCAAGCATCCTCGTTTAGTGTATCGCTCAGCTTAAAAACTAGCGACACCTGGCAGTGGCAAGGGGAGGTAAGGGCAAGAGTTATTGCCCTTTGTCTATTTGAGATAGACAGAAAAGACGATTTTTCATCTTTTAGTAGGACTGGATTCGAGAGGTAGCAGGCTTATATCCCTAACGTTAATGTGATCGGGTAAGTATTCTCGAAGAAACATAATTTACTTAAAAATTTGCTTTTCCAGTATGCTTTGCTTTCATTGTAACATCATAGCACAACATTCAATCCGGTTTACACAGGATCACACCTCTTGGTTGGCCTCATATAAAAATGTCTACATACTTTAACATTGATTTTGCCTTTATTATTTCGTGGGGTGTTTATATAATAATCTACCAAGGACTATTGATTGACAAGGAGAAAATTAAAGTGATAAATTGCCATTTAAAGGTATGTATAATCAAATTTTCAAAAATGATACCCATAGATGAAATAGTACCAAACACCTACATAACCTGTATGACTTGTACTTTAATGGACTATAATCATCAGACCACAGCAATGCTGAACTGATACAACATGGTCTTGAACAGCTTGGTTCAACATTCCAGGTCAGCTGAAAGTGTGCTGAACTGTCTAGTTCATCATTAACAAATATCACACATGCATAAGTAAGATATAAATATTCCTGTGCACATAACAAATATCCAAGTATATGCATTAAAATCTATCCACAATAAGGATCATTATTTGGGATTACATGATATTGAAACCATTCTCATCATTTACTATATACAAAAATACATAATTCTACCAATGTGACAATGAATGAATGTGAATGTCGGTTGGAACAGTCAATGCTATTCCATCAAAACAGCATGATGTAATGTTGAATTTGACTGACATAATGACAATCTAAGAAAGTCAAAATTCAACTAATATAAAATGCATATACCCGACCTACCAAACATGCATGATAGAAAGAAAATAAACAAGAATTATAAATGTACCTTTTCAGTTGGAGACCAGACATGGCCATCAATATGTCCCTGACAAGGCAAATAAAACGCTTTGTGCCTATACTAAAAACAACAACCTTAACTGTATTCGTCAGTGACTGATTAAAAAAGAAGACGGTTAAATACATTGAGTAAGGCTGTACATGTTAATTAGTTCAGTAGGAACTGTACTCAAGTCAAGATGAAACCAAATCACCCGAGCTGACTGCACAATAAAAATACAAACAGAATTCATACTGCATTTGCATGAAAAGATAATAATACATTCCTTGACTACCATACTAAAATCAGAAAAACCATAAAGCAACTTCTTTTTAAAAACCACTAAACAGAATTTGACAGAAAAGAAGCCTGGCAAGAAGGCCTTTAAATTTTGTGCAGATGATGCTGATCCACTGTCAGATATAACCAGTGTTACTATAAATAGAAAAATCAGTAAACATTTCTTCTCATAAACCACTGAACAGATATCGACCAAATTTGACAAAAAAGGCCCTAGCATGGAGTGCTATCAGCTCTGTAGAATTGATTCCAATCCACCATTGGATGCCATTACTAAAAATATAAAAACCTTTAAACTGGTTAGTTTAAAAAAAACTCTCACCAAATTTAATAGAAAGCATCCTGTCATAAAAGTATTTAAGTATTGTACACATGATGCTGATTTGCCATCAGATGTGGATGAAGATACAAAAATAGAGAAATATTGAAACAGTTGTTATTAGCTCACCTGGTAATATGGTCAAGTGAACATTTGGTATGGCCCCCTTCCAGTGTGCATCATCTATCAGCATTTGCTATTTTGAACAAACCAGTAGACCAGTTTGAACCAAATTTTGCACAGAGTATCCTGGCATGAAGTGCTTTCAAGTTTATATAAAAGCTGATCAGCCATCAAATATGGCCACCTTTTCAAACAATAGAAAAACTTTTATAAGACTGCTTAAAAACACTGAACAGAATTTGACTAAATTTGAAAAAAAGCACAATGTGGCATACGAGTTTTAAAGTTTGTACAGTAGATGCTAATCTACCATCAAATATGACCAACTTACCAAAAAATAGCAGGAGAGCAATCTCAAGCCCAGTTGGGCCTCTTGTTGTCAATCATGAAACTTAAAAATGTCTATGATGTGAATATGCTAAATGTATATGATTTACAATACATTTAAAAAAAAAAAACAAAAACGATAAAACAAAGCCTCTGTGTTGTTTGTGTATTGTTAGATACTCCGATATACTTGTTCATCGTCTGCTGGCCGTGAGTATAGGAGCTGATGCCTCTTACCCAGAGCTTCTAGATAAATACAAAACACAGGTAAAAACACTCATTAATCTTATGCCTTTCTTTTATCATCTGTACATTCATATCTAGTTGCTTTCTCTTTATGTCTGTGTGGGTTTTATAGGCAGCATTTTTAAAAAAACCAGTGTTTAGGAACAGACTTTGGCCAAAACATTTCTCGGCATTGGTAGTTTAGTTAATTTAAAAATCACATTATTTTAATGATTATATTCATAGCGTTATTGCCTTTCTTTTTTTACAGACGATGATAGCATGAGATTAAGCACATTTTACAAGCACAAAATATTAACCCCATTGCCTTTTTATATGCCTGCCTAGTAAGACGTCCACCCTGATATGTATGATGCTTGGGTGCTACGTCTTGGGGCCAAACAATCGTTGCTGTGTAGCGTGTTCCCCGGTCGACTGACCAGGTAACTAAAGGCCACATTTTCAAGAATATCTCTCACACACCTGGTAGCCCATATTGACTCTTTTGCACAAATTAAAGTTTAATTGCTTTAGTTGGACAATACTTACTCTGATGTCTTTTTCATCATGGAATCAAATTCCTACACAGGCAAGTGGACACGTTTTCAAGTTCCGTTGACATACATTTCAGTTGGTTGAAATGCGATGGGAACTGAGTAATGCTTAATTCGGTTAAAGGAGAGAGAATTTTCTTTAATGAAACGAAGCTATCTAATTGCTTTCATCAACATTTATATATTTTTCATCGTTTCATGAAAGAAAATACTCCCAATAAAACCAACTTCGGCGTTTCTTGGATACCATCGCATTTCAACTAACTGAAATGTATGTCAATGGAAATTGAAAATGCGTCCACTTGCATGTGTCAGAACTTGATTCTAATAGGAATAAGACACCAGAGTAAGTATAGTCTGACTAAAGCAATTAGATTTTAATTTGTGGAAAAGTGTCAATATGGGCTGCCAATTGTTTGAGATATTCCAGAAAATTTTGCCTCTGGTTCCCCTGTCGGTCAAATGGAACACGCTACACAACGCCATTCATTTTGGCAGTAAGACATCGACCCAAACAACATAAATATCAGGGTCGATGTCTTACATTGTAGGACTAATGCCTGCCATAAGGCTGTGTTTATTATGTTTTGATGTCTGTTCATCTCTTACCAATCTGTGACCAGTTTCATTTACACACAAAAGACTTGAGTTGTCCACCATCTAGTTACCAAACTTTGTGGATGGCTTGCATGTGGAGTAAGGAAGAATCCTATTGATTTTGGGGTCAAAAGGTCAAAGTTCAAGGTCACTATGACTGAAAGGAGAAAAATAGTTTCTGGACAATAACTATAGTTCTCCACCATCTACAGTTAACAAACTTTTTAAATGGCTTGCACTAGGCATAAAGAAGAATCCTATTTATTTTGGGGTCTAAATGTCAATGATTAAGGTCAATGTGACTGAAAGAATACAAATGGTTTCCACACAATAACATTACTTCTACATCACATACCTGGACCAAACTTTGTGGATGGTTTGCACTTGGGGTGAGAAAGAAGCCTGTGTATTTTGGGGTCAAAAGTTCAAAGGTCAAGGTCACTGTGAATGAGATAAGAAAATGGTTACCGAATCATAACATTAGTTCTACATCACAGATCTTTGACCAAACTTTGTGGATGGCTTACACTATGGGTAGGGAAGAAGCTATTGATTTTGGGGGTCAAAAGGTTAAAGGTCAAGGTCTCTGTGACAAAGAAGAAATGTGGTTTGTGCACACAAATTTCAGTTATCTACATAGAGGACTATTAAACATGGGGCAGGCATATAATGTGCTGTTCACAGTACTCTTGTGATATTCTGTAGAGGGATATATAGTGTTATCCATGTCCATCTGTTGAATCACATCATGTCACATGTTCATCTGTCGCATCACATCATGTCACATCTGTTATGAATTTAGTTTCCGTTCAAAATAAAACTTTTGAAGGACTTCATGGATTGTTTTACAATAGTATGCGGCTTTGTGTTGAGCAGACCTAGGACAAGTTCAATTTTCTGCATTTTCAAACAAAATATGATTGAGTTATGGCCCCTGTTAGACTTAGAATCTTGCCCTTACATATTCATCCAAGTTTTCTTCAGTGCTCTATATTGGTGGAGGCATCAGTGTTGTATTGACACATTTGTAATTTATGGGGAAATAGAAAACATACTGACAGTGAATAGGCAGATTGGTGGTCTTTAAGGTGCTCTGCTTATTTTTTGCCTATTTCTGTGTATATAGTATAAAGATTAAAGATGAGAAATATGTAAATATTTGCATATACATAAATGTTTCATATAAAGACCCATTTCCCCAATTAGCAGAATTGAAAAATTATAGAGATATTGTGTATGATTCAGTCTGTATGCACTACATCAGTTGCCACTGTTTTGTATTCAAAGTTTAAAGATATACCATAAATCATGTTTCATACAACCTTAATAATTCCTTGAATTTCATGGGAAGCCTTGAAAATTGAATTTTAAAAAATTTGTTGAATGCTGGAAAAGTCCATGAATTTGTCAAAAAACTCAATACAAAACAGTTAAACGGAATAAAATATTTCATTTTATAAAATTAAGAGTTTCTGTTAATTATGTACTTTCCAAATCTAATTTATAAATAATTAAATGGGATAACATTGGTTGGATCAAACAACATACAACACTGTTAGTGAACAAAGTAATATATGGATAAGGTTCAATTTTCGTAAGACAAAATACTCCATGAAAACTTTTGGAAGTCCTTGTAAAGTGCTTGAAACAAAAAATCTCCAAAGCTGTATGAACAACGATTAATATGTTGTGTATTTTTCAGTCAATATATAATAAAGTTCATTCATTTGTTGTCTTGCCTGCTGTAGCATAGTCAATATGAAATAACCATAGTTACCACCATAATTTGCCATTGTTATGAAATTGTGTACGAGTTCTTATGAAATAATTTCAATTGCTATCATAATTTGCCTATATTAAGATACTGTATATGTTTCAGTCTCTGAAATAACCTCAATCACTGTCATAATTTGCCAATGCTAAGATATGATGTATGCTACAGTTTGTATGAAACAACCTCAATTACCATTCACAAGATACAAAGTTAAGATATTGTGTATGTTTCAGTCTGTGAGCAATAACCTCAATTACCGTCACAAGATGGCCCAATATGCTGGGAGAGCTTCAGTGAATCTTCACACACATGTGAGTAGACATTTTTGAAGTTGATGGAAAATGCTAAACTCTTTGATCTTGTGATAAAATATCTCCTGCTTTATTTACTTTGCATGATACATTTTGAGCTCTACTGGTCTTAGACCAGAAGAATTTTTGGGATGGTCTTTTGTCCATCGTCCATTCATCTGTTAGCACAAGTTTGTTATTGCTACGCCTAAAATACTTGGAGGATTGCCATGAAACTTTACACACACACATCCATCCCATGGTCTAGTTGGTCCTAAATGAATGGTGTAGCACTGAGATCCAGTATAGCCACCACAGTGGACATCTTTTCAAAATCTTGTTATATTGACATGGGGTTTTCACCAGAAGACTTCTTATGATGTCTAGTTGGTCCTAAATGAAAATGGTGCCAATCTGATGTTAATTATTGACGACGCAGCGACCATCATCAAAATCTAGTTATCACTACTCCTCCAGAATGGATGGTCATATCAACATGGGGTTTTCACTAAAAGTCTTCTTGTGACCTCGAGTGGGTCCTAAATGAAAATGATGCAGATCTGATGTCCAATGTGGCTGTCACATTGGCCATCTTGAAAATCTTGTTATTGCAACTCCACCTGAACAGAAAGTCATATTGAAATGGGGTTTCACCAGAAGACTTCTCATTATGTCTAGTTGATTCTAAATGAAAATGGTACCAATGTAATGTCTAATATGGCTGCCACAGTGGCCATCTTGAAAATCTTGTTATCACTACTCCTTCTGAATGAATAGCTATATCAGCATGGGGTTTTCACTGAAAGACTTCCTATGATGTCTAGTTGGTCATAAATGAAAATGGTGCCTATAGGACTTCCGGTATGGCCATCACAATGGCCATGTTGAAAATCATGTTATTGCTACTTCTCCTAAATGGCTGGATATAATGCTATTGTGGTTTCACCAAAAGACTTCTTATGATGTCTATTTGGTCCTGAATGGAAATGGTGCAATTCTGATATTGAATATGGCCACCATGGCATCCATCTTGAAAATCTTGTTATTGTTACTTCTCCAAAACAGATAGTTTTATCAACATGGGGTTTTCACCAGGAGACTTCTTATGATGTCTTGTTGGTCCTTAATGATATCTTGAGTCCTAAATGAAAATGGTGCCAATCTGACATCCAATATGTCCACCACAGCAGCTAATTTGAAGATCTTGTTATAGCTGAAGAATATCAGAGATGGTTTCAACACTAACCAGTTAAAAGGAAGAAATGGTCTTATTTTGAATTCCTGAAAATTCTTTTCAGCCAGTAGAGCATCAGTCTTTTTGAAGGACTCTAGTTTTAGATATCTTTCCCATTTCATCCTGCGAGAGGAAACTTTTATTTACTTTTATTTCGTTAGTTTGAAAAATAGCATTCTATGTTGTTTGTGTATGTATAAAAGTATATAAGAAAAAACATAGTACATTTTGACAGAAAACAACTCTTTTAGTGGTCATACTTTTGAATAAAATTTTTAGCATTCTTAATTTTTGTTTGACTGAATGATCTGCAAAATTTCTAAAACTTTTATCTGCAGCACAATTTCTGTATTTATTTATTTCATATTTACCTGAATTGGTGGCAAGCCTCTGTCCAGATTAAGCTGGCAAGCATTAACTGATAGTAAGACATAGGTATGACCCTTTGGTGGCAAGCATTAAGTGATAGTAAGACATAGGTATGACCTTTTGGTGGCAAGCATAAACTGATAGTAAGACATAGGTATGACCTTTTGGTGGCAAGCATTAACTGATAGTAAGACATAGGTATGACTTTTTGGTGGCAAGCATTAACTGATAGTAAGACATAGGTATGACCTTTTGGTGCCAGGCATTAACTGATAGTAAGACATAGGTATGGCTTTTTGGTGGCAAGCATTAACTGATAGTAAGACATAGATATGACTTTTTGGTGGCAAGCATTAATTGATATTTAGACATAGGTATGACTTTTTGGTGGCAAGCAGTGTCTTTTTGTTAACAGTGTTTATATCATAGGAATGTTGAACCATTTGCTGTGTGTATACATTTGCTGGAGCAGAAGAGAAGAGTTTAAATCTGAGAGTTCATAATTGTTCAGAGGTGCTCTGTCAAATATTTGCATGCTGTAAACAATGTGTGATTGTTATTTTACATCATCAACTACTAGGTACATAAATTTTATACCAAACATGTACAAAAAGAAGTTTTTTAAACATAAAAAAACTACTTCACTATAGAAATCATACTTTTCCAGAGTTAAAGAATGGTCTAAGTCACAGAATCGAACATGTTATACCACCTAAATCAGCCTGATCATGAAACACTATTCAAATTTGTAAAAGCTAATTTAAGATACATCTTAATATAACATACATCCTAATATATCATTCATCTTAATATAACATAGATCCTAATACAATATACAATGCATCCTAATATAGTGCACATCCTAATATAACATACATCCTTACAAGACATACATGCTAATATTACATACATCTTAATATAACATACATCCTAATATAACACACATCTTAATATAATATACATCCTAATATAACACACATCTTAATATAATATACATCCTAATATAACACACATCTTAATATAACATACATCCTAATATAACACACATCTTAATATAACATACATCCTAATATAATATACATCCTAATATAACACACATCTTAATATAACACATCTTAATATAACACACATCTTAATATAGCATACATCCTAATATAATATACATCCTAATATAACACACATCTTAATATAACATACATCCTAATATAACACATCTTAATATAATATACATCCTAATATAACACACATCTTAATATAATATACATCCTAATATAACACACATCTTAATATAATATACATGTATTTCCTTATATAAAATACATCTTAATTTAACATACATCCCTAATGTAACACATCTTAATTTAATATACATCCTAATATAACACACATCTTAATATAACATACATCCTAATATAACACATCTTCATATAACATACATGTATTTCCTTATATAATATGCATCTTAAATTTAACATACATCCTAATGTAACACACATCTTAATTTAACATACAGCCTAATATATCACACATCCTAATATAATATACATCCTAATATAACACACATCTTAATTTAACATACATCCTAATATAACACACATCTTAATATAATATACATCCTAATATAACACACATCTTAATTTAACATACATTGTAATATAACACATCTTCATATAACATACATGTATTTCCTTATATAAAATACATCTTAATTTAACATACATCCTAATGTAACACACATCTTAATTTAACATACATCCTAATATAACACACATCTTAATATAATATACATCCTAATATAACATGCATCTTAATATAACATACAAGTATTTCCTTATATAATATGCATCTTAATTTAACATACATCCCATTATATCACACATTTTCACATAACATACATTTTAATATAACACACATCTTCATATAACATACATCCTAATCCTAATATCACACACATATTTGTACAGTTTACAGTATTCATGAAACCTTTGTAATTCATACTCATGATTATCTGAAGCCATTTTTACTTTTTTTATACAAGTTTAGATAATAAAGGAATTTCCGTATCTGTAAATTGATAATACTGTGCATTTTTTACATATTTTTTTCAGTTATTTTTCAAAAAGCGTGTTATAGATGAGGAGGGATATGTGCTGTTTGTCAGGAAAAATGCTCTCCAGATTTTGATCCCCAAGTATGGTTTAGAGGCCACACTCTACCTCAACACAGACAGGAGGAAACAGGGACCCAGCTTTGAGTTTGATCAGGAGGTATATAAAGTATTTGTCTGAAGATAAGCCCTATGTATGTATGTAGGTAGGTTGGTAGAGCTTTTGTAAATAGTACAAGGTAGCCTCTACCAGGGAAATAGTTTCCTGCTTCAACCAAGAAGTTTGGGAGTATACAATTCATTTCATGTGTACATAGGGATCCCTAACAAACAGTAAGGCCATTTTCAAGAAGACTGAAGAAGCAAAAGATAAAATAATCCCTATTAAAATAATAGTGTATGCTGCTAAATATGGTTTTGTTCTAATGCACAGGAAAAACGGAGTATCAAGTTTGGTTGTAACAGCAAATCCCTCCACCCCTACAACTTAAATGGTTCTATTCCAAAATCATTGTCCAGCTATATGACATGTATCCCATCTGAGCAGTACAGTGTCAACTGGCCCATGTACATCTGAGTGATTGAAGCTGATGTCTGCAATTCTGGCCTCATTTTAGGAAAACAAAACAAGGATTGTGTCCAATTTTAAGCATATATTGGTAATTCCATAGCCATATAATGACTTAGAAACTTAAATAAAAGATAAAATGTGCATATATTAGAGTTCACTTACCGAGGTACAATTGGGAGGGGGTATTTAGAATTGAATACAATTGCCTCTGATGGAACAAATGTCCAACAGCAGTTCACAATTTTTTTGTAGCTGTGATATGTATGTATGTGTATCAGAGATCCCAAAAGGGTTATATTTGGTCATTATGTTTCTCAGTTGTTTAAACACTCTATAGCCATAAAGTACAAGTCAAAAGAGGTGTGACTTGTCAAAATGCTATAATTTAACAATTGCTCCATGGCCTGAACTATAGACAGTAAATCAGTCAACCATACCATGTGCTTTTTAGCTATATTGTGTGGCAGCGTGGCAGCACATATCAGACCCTTTGAACAAAATATGTGTAGCCTTGGCCCTAATAAAAAAAAAAACAAAAAAAAAACTAGTAACAATAGCTGACTTTATTATCCTCCAACACTTGTTGGAAGACCTGATCAAACAAAACTTTACTGTTGTATTTGACCAGAAATGCCAGTGAATAAGTTTTATTTATTTTCAAGGTAGTAAATCTGCTGGTTGATAATTAATAAATAATTTTTAAAAACAGTATAGAGATATAAAATACTGTAATAGACTTGGGGTACTATAGCTTCAATATGATGGGTTGGGAGGGTGGTTTTTCCATGTCGTAAATTAAATATGTTGTTCATGTCCATAATTATATACTGCTGAAAGAGTGAATTTGAGCATTGTAGCATGATTGGAAATGTAGAGATCGTGATTTACCCTGATATTTGTATGCACTTGTTCATGTTGGGTGTCAAGTGTGATCGCCGGTCATGTGGGTAGCAACTGCTCTGTCATCAAGTTCGATCTTGCACATCGTTAGATACTCATAAAATCTTGTAGAATCTTACTTCATATGAATTTATCACACCCAGAAATATGTTTATCACACCTAATTTCCATTCCAAATCAGCATTTGAATAGCACTAAGTCTGATGACTTCATCAGCTGACACTACAAAATACACCTGCAGCCAAGATGGCCGACGCTAGATCACATGACTGGTTCCACACTATAAATTTATCCTATTTCACATTTCTATTTAATTTCACTTGTTCATTGTAAATGCTGGCCTTCTTTATATAAGTATGAGTATGTTTTGAACTTTTAATATTGTATTCTTCATTTTTTAAGCTAGTCAATGAATTTTCAATGTTGTCAGTGTTCACTAGTACTCGTTTACTCTTCAGCCATGCTTAGCGACCTAGGTTACGACTTAAAAGGATTTTTATGTTTGACAGACAAGAGATAATACAAAAAGTTTATATATTTGCTACTGTTTGAGTGTAAACAGACAAGTAATGCTAATTAAATTGTATGATAACCCTCAGTTTGCATCACTGTTTGTAGAGTATCTGTTCTGCACAACCTGACCTGTTCAGTGTGCCGGACAAGCAATGATTCGTCAGAATTATGTCACATGACTATTTTCCGAAGAGTATAAATAGGAGCGAAATTTGAAGGTCGGCAGATAGCTGTCAACAGTAATAGCGTCCATAGATACAGCTCTCCACCAAATAAAAACATTACTGTCTTGAGGTGTTTATAATGACAGATACCGTATATACTCGTTTATAAGTCGACTCAACTATAAGTCGACCCCCCCTTTTTAGGGCTGCAAAAAGTGAATTTCGCTATGACCCTCCTATAAGTCGGGATGTATTTTGCAAGTCAGATCCGTCTAAAGGGGTGACTTCTTAGTGAGTCAGAAATGTACTTTGGAAATATAAACAAGCCAAACTGGATAGATAAGAAAAATTAAGACAAAACCAGTGTAAAATACAATTATATTATTGAGTGAAATATGTCACAAATAAATTGACAACTCACAATTTGTCCATCTTTGTGTAATAAAGTCCATTGAAATCCATAATGCTTGACATTTTAAATCCATTTATATGATAAATCCACAAATTCAATTATAGGTCACATAGTGGTATAAAAATAGAAGTTCAGAATGATCCGATTCACAATATCCCGTAATATGTAAATTCCACACGTTGTACAAATAAACAATGAAAGTTAAGTCCACTTTTTTGTGATTCACGGTATCCTATAAATGTCACTATCTAATGTCATCTGGTACAAGTCCAAGAATTAATCCTCATTGTCTGATAAAGTTCTGAAATCCTACATCGTCATCTAGTCATTGTAAATCGTCGTTGTCTAGTCATTGTAAATCTAGACCGACTCTGATTCCTTGGCTTTACTGTCATATGCAGGTGCTTATGCAGAGACTGAGCTTGGGCTCTGTGAGTAACACTTTGATCATCAAGTCAGAAATCTATTAAAGGCTGCAACTGAACACATGTCAATTGTGCGGCAAGATCAAAGGGAGTTCAAATAACCACCCTTTGTTTCTTGGCACTGAACAAGTATCAAACTCGCGGCTTGATCAAAGGGTTGTCCCATGGGAAAAGTGTGGTGCCTTTACAAGCTAAGGGATTAAGGTCAAAGTATATGCACAGGAAGTTGTAGAACTCTACTTGGCACTGCCAAAGTATTGATTCATGGCTCGATCAAAAGGATTGTCAACTTGAAAACAAAGTGAGTCCCTTTAGAAGCCAAAGGCTTATCGGCCCACATATACTGGCAGATAACTTGGGAAATATCACTTGGGAATTAAATCTGACTTGTAGAAAAGGAAAATACAAATTAAATCAAAACTTTTATTGCATCAAGCACAGTCTTTATACAGCAAAACACAAATATTAATACAAATACAGGTTGTTCGGACTGGCATGAAAATGGAGGAAATATACTTACTAGTAAACACCCACAGTAAACATTGACGGACACTTCATTTTGCGGTAGGTAGTATTTAATTTACTGGTAATATTTTCAAATTATTAAAATCCAACTAACTGATGATACATGTATTGTGTAATGAATACCGTCATGAAACGGATAAACACAGTGCATACCATATATGCATTACTGCATAGGAATAATGGCATGAAAACGTAAAAATATATGAATTGACAGTATTTGTATGTATTGCAAACACCTAGAGTTTCCAACATTACCCCAAGATTTATATTTTTTTCTTAATGTCGCGCTTATAAGACGACCCCTACTCTGCATGAATCGAATTTTAAGTAAAAAAACATTGACTTATAAGCGAGTATATATGGTATACTAAATTACATTAAGAAGCTAATAAATAGTTATAAAAATAAGACAAGTCAATGAAATTTTATTTCTTTTTTATCAAAATAGAGACTGAAATGACATCTGTAGTACAATAATCTGTATCAATTCAATTCACTGCTACTGATTCCGGTTTAATGCAAAACTAATATTGTGCCATACTAAAAATAAGCAGCTATCTCCCGCCACACTAATAATTCAAGATTTACTTACAAAATACCTGCACTGTAGGCCATCCATTTCTTGCTGAATGATTAGATTGGGGTTATGAAGGCCAGCATATAATAGTCTCTGTATATTACACATATTTATGTACTCATGTTTTAGTTTGTCTTTTCCTTTTATTAGCATTTTATCATAAATACACAGTCAAAAATAAAAGGTTCCAAACTGAAGAATTTTTTAAACTTATTATTACAATTATATAAGCTTACACATAGACCCCACCTCACAATCTGTTACAGTACTTTTATTGGATGAAATTCTTCAGTGTAGTTTCTGAAAGAATGTATTTGTAGAAATACATAGTTGGAGAGAAAACTAGTGAAGCATGGAAGGATAATACTAAAACAAAAGCATCAGCAAATCCAGAACCAAAAATGACACATTTTCTGTGGGGATTGTCTTATTATTAGATATATCTTCCTAAAATTAAAATTTTTTACTTTTTCAAATATTGGCAGATTGTCAAGGATAGACATATGGTAAAATAAATCTGATGTGGCATAAGTGTCCAATTGAGGGACAGCCTCAGTTAACTTGATTGCCAATTATGTGATTATAGTGTCATCGCATGTATACTATTGTATTCGCTTACCCTCCCATTTGTTTATACCCCCTTACCAGTTTTAAAAACAAAAAGCATCAAGGATATAAAAATAACTAAGTTTTGTGCATTTTTCATATCCTTGATGCTTTTTGTTTTTAAAATCGGTGGGGGGGGGGGGGAGGGTACCAACAAACAGGAGGGTAAGTGAAACTATACATAATTAATCATCTTGAACAATCTTGAATTGTTCCGAGTTAACCAGTTCTAATCTTTGAATATCTGACAATAGTATCAGTGATTTAACATAAA
The DNA here is from genome assembly GCA_029931535.1 of Margaritifera margaritifera. NCBI lineage: Eukaryota > Metazoa > Mollusca > Bivalvia > Unionida > Margaritiferidae > Margaritifera > Margaritifera margaritifera. The sequence goes on along the minus strand of JAQPZY010001537.1, from coordinate 1,519,214 downwards.
GAAACACTTTAATTTTTCTCTAAATTTTTCAGAAAAATATCCAGAGGTGTGGAGTTGTGACATTTCATGTCTTCGACAGAGTAGTTGTACAACTTAGCATAGATCGCTCCAATATCCAGCATCTCAAACTGAAACTAGAGCTTGTTAAACCAGAGGTAATTTCAAATACTGTGAATTCACCATTTTTTGCTGAGTACCAAGTTTTGGGGAATTTCTTGGTTGCTACTAATCGTAAATTTTAAGATTCAGCAAATAATAATCTGTCAAAATAATGGGATCCCCATATTCATCCATGAATTTAATGTCAGCGAAAATGTCATTTCCTGCAAAACAAAGACATCTTTCCCACAAAATTGAATGAATCTGAAGTATAATATACAGTAAAACTTTAAGATGGTCTTAGTAATGAGTTTTACTGAATATTGAAGGGAAATATTTGCTTCGATGAATTTTCAGTTGTTTTTGTGGGTGGTCTTAAAGCTTGGGTGGTCATTTGGCATGGTTGTTCTGTATATAATTTTCACAGAAGCTAAATCTATGCAGTATAATCTCATTTTATGTTCCCCTCACCTACTGCCAGCTTTCACAGAAGTCCCATTTGTCTACATAATACATCAGATATAAAGCTGTCCTTGGCATCTGCCAGGCTATATTATGAATGGAAATCTATTTCACCTCATTTATGCCTCGGTATATTACCAGTCTTTCTTTCTCACACAAAGTACAAAGTCTGTCTGATGTCAACTGCACTTACAAAGTGGTATTTGATACCGTTAACTTCTTGATTATGAATTTCAAGCAAAGTCCACTTTTACAGTAGAAATGACCTCTTCAGTCTTTGTAAACATGAATCCACAGAGCATTGTCAGTCTGTACCTACTGGCTATAAAGAGATTGGGAGTTAAAGGGGTCTCTTTTAAAATCATGTGTATTTATTTCAGTTATCATCTCATTGGTTTTTGTTTACAGTCTCAGAAATGCATTCTGATTTTGTGTTTATCGTTTCCTTTTCCTTTCATTTTCATTCATTTGGAATGTATTGACCAGAGTTGGTATTTCCATTTTTGATACTATTTTGATTGGAGAGAATAATTTCTCTCGTATCTTATTTTAGTAAAAGCATACTTTACTAAAATAGAAAATACAATTTAAATTACAGCATTGAATTTTCCATAATAACAATTTCTCTGCAACTGCAATAAATGAAAAACAATCATTATAGAGTATTTGTCAGCTAATTTTACTTTTTATTTCATTTTGTTAAAGTAAAATTCTACAGATACAACTGCCAGTTATGATGTTATATCAATAGTGGTTTTTGGAACAGTTTCGCAGCTTGTAAGTTGTGAAAAATTGTCAGTGTAAAAAAATTAAGAATCTGACCCCAGATTATGATAGAAAAGGGCTTTTGACCATGGAAATTTAACAGCAACCCAAAATAGAGGTAAATCGATTTTCAAATCTGTTCATGAAGTGGAATTTGCATTTAATTTCATTGTTGTTTATCATTTATCATTTTGCATTCTGCATTCTGTTTGCATTCCATTTTCGTTTCACTGGTAAAGTTACCTGTTTAAGGGTCTGTATTTGCAATGTACAAAATATCAAGCTTAAAACAGAGAACTGAAAGCTTATATGTAAACAGTCATCACAAGAGTCATCACTGAAAGGGTGCCCTCTATTTAATGCCTATCTTAATATATCACCCAGTTTAGTTTTGGCATTATATCAAAGTTACACAAATCAGGGCTCAGGAAAACCACTTGTCCTCTTGTCCTGACCGGGTTAAAATTATCAGGGCCAAATAAAACTTTGCTACATACTCATCCCTGTGTTGAGTAGATGCAGATTCACACCTTGAGAATAAATCTTAATGCATTTTCTAGCCTTAATAATAACTTGTGCCTAATTTACCAACAAGTTGTCAGTCGAGAACATGTCACAAAGGAAGCTGACTTCATTTTTTGTACAGGGGTACCTGATGTCAGTTTGATACAAAAATGGGTAAAAATCATGAACATATTATGTTGCAGTTTCACACCTAGCCCTCAATTTCTTAATGGTGTTCACATTTTCAGTGACACTTCTCAGTACTTTAGGTGTCATTTTGGTGTCTAGAAAGTTTCCCTTGCAACGAGCTATCACACATCTTTATGAGTCAGATCTCTGAGAAGTTGAGACAAAGAATGCCAAATCTTTTGTAATTTTTCATCTGGTCAGGCAATGTTACACTTGCCCAGGTTGCCAATATTTTCAAGACTAAATCTTTGATACATTGTCACGCCAAAGGGAAGATGCTGGCAGATATTTGTAAAGTATGTAATTACTTTTCACAGGAGAAATGTTGCCAGCTTACACTAGAAATAGTTATTTTAAGTGTGTCATCCAATTCCCGCCAACTTTCACATAATGCATGCTGTTGTAATTTATTTATAATGCACATAATGTCGAAACAACAACTGATTGGTTGAAATTTAATTAGGGTTATGACCTAGAAATGTTCTAATTCTTTTGGCCAATCAGCAATCTTCCTCTTCATGGCACATGTGAGTAGCTCTATAGAATGGAGGTTTGACCAAAATAGATAATTTTGAATGAAAATTTGGTGGAAACTGAGGCGTTTGGAATTCTTTCAAATGCAAGTTACTGACATTTCTCTTGTGAAAAGTAATGACATACTTATATAAACATCTGCTGCATCTTTGCTTTAGTGTGACACTGTATTTACAAAGCTGCACAGTCTTGAAAATACCAGTGATTTGCAGCAAGAGTAACAATATCTGACCAGACGAATAGCATAAAATTTTGCCATTTTTTAGTTTGTTAACTTCTTCCTTATCTAACTCATAAAGTTGTGTGATAGCTGGTTGAAAAGAAAATGTATTGACATTAAAATGACTTCTAGAATACTGACAGGTATCAGGGTAAATGCAAATACCACTAAGAAATCAAGAGCTATGGATGCAACTGCAATTTCTTGAGACCTAGTCTCTTATTATATGTTCATCTAAGGGGCCATGTATTAGAAGATGATATTTTCATGGTTTTGACCCATTTTAGCATCAAGCATGTATCAGGTGCATGTGGTTCTTTAGTAAAAGTGTTAGAAGTGTACTATGTTGAGTATAATAAGGACAGGGACAAGTAATTATTGCAACTCACTTATCCTGGTGACAGGAGCTTGGAAAACAATTTCCCCGAGTCCTGACTGTACATGTATTGTGCAAGTGCAGCAACTGACAAGTTAATCATAGTTATTGAAAGAAATGGAATACACTTCTAGGTGAACAGCTATAGTTTTGGTCTGTGAGAGGTATCTTGCGATTAAAATGGAATAATGATCACATGCTTGCAATGGTCAGATTCACTTATTCCCATCACATTTTGCTATATAAATGTCAAATATATAGCAAACACCTGCACAGTGCAATTAGTGGTCACCTTTTATGTTAATAGTCCCCATACATATCTATTCTGTATATAAATCAGGCATTATATGTGGGTCTATCTAGCAGTGACAAGTTAGAGTTAGTACACTTTTCAAAAAGAGAGACAAGTACATTATTTATTGGCATAAATCATGCATCTTTTATGTCTTAGCATAATTTATGTAATTTTTCGTACACCCCCGAAAAATTGTCAAATTAAAAAAACAATGTGTGAGAAAAAATGAATTTCCATTTTTGGGTAATGATCTTGTACAAAAAAATAAAGGACTTGACATTGAGGAGGACTGAGAATTGTATACCTGATCTTCAATATTAAATTCATGTGCATCTAATGTAATTATGCCAAAAGCATGAAACTAGTATAATATGTTGTCTTAATTTGAGTATACATTTGTGTATTGGATTAGATAACATTGTGAGTAAATAATAATAAATATTATGTGTTTATTGTCATTCACTGACTTTCAAAGTACATTAAGTTCGAAAATGGATAATTAAGACATGGACTTTGATATCCCATCATCACACCTTTATTCTGACACATTGTACTTCAGATAAATTATGACCTAATAGGACATTATTCCAGATGAGTGAATGTAGTCCATTTGCTTTTGTTTCAGAGAGAGAGATTTCAGCCCTTTTTCATGCCATTATGCTCAATATATGTTACTTTTGAATGTTCTGTTTGACTGAAGCTTTTGTCAAAGTGAAAACAGTGATAAAATAGTAACTGTAATTCAAAAAATAAAATACATGCAATATACCTTCATTTTCATAGATTTATATTTCAAGTTTAAATATTCACAATATGTATATTGATATGCGCTTGATTCAGTTTAAATCCCAAAAATAGGTCATATACATTGCAAAATTAGTCACCATTACATCTGACATGCTGTGTTGTTTTCTCTGCAAGTGAAATGATGTCTACATTCCAACCAAAGAAGTATAACCAATCCCTTTTGTCAATAAGTACATGTGTACTTCCTGGTGCCTTCTTTACTCCTGCCCAACTGTAGTTATAACTTTGTATTCAAGGATTTTACACCTCTTTCAGTGAGTATAAAGGTGTCACTGATGTGTTATGAACTTACAAGAATAGCACCTGCCATGCACATGCCTACTACATGCATTAACTGAGATAAAACCTTGTTAAAATTTGAAAAAAGAAAGATCAAAATATACCAAGCAGCAAGTGCCCCAAAAACTCTTTAAAAATAAATATGTTGATTGGTAAACAATGGTCATTGCCTGAAGAGTTGGCCCAGGAAAAAGAGGGGGGTAGAATGGGAACTCTATAAAAAGGTGATCTGACTTTTAGGGCAGCTGGGGAATTTGAAAAGAGAATCTTAAGATCTCAGATGTGAACTGATGTCATAATAAATTCACACAAGCTTTACACATTTATATTCAAAAATTACCTGTCAGACAAAGTACAGCTGAAAAGTAGCGAAGCTAGTTTATTATGTCCTGATTGTTTACCTAATTATTTTCACTCTTGATTGTGCTTTGATTTCTATAATGCAAATCTGATGTGTACAGAATCATAGTTGATAATTTCATATGAAGAGTCTGTGACCATCACATTGTGAAAACAAGACACTGTTTGACTTGCTTATGAGATTGTTTCTTTGTGATTTTCATTTGGATTTGTGGAATGGAATACATGCTGTATCAGTATATATTTGTCAACATTTCATCCAAAATATGGCTCTCTATGGAGGACGCTGGTAAGTATTATCTTTGTATGATTGGAAAGATTGATATCAGATGATTTAGATGTACAAAAAGGACAAACTTCTTTTAGTAATTTCAGTTAAATCTACATTCTGTTAAATATAGCTAGGTGTTATTTTTTTATACAAATTGATCTTAGAGAGAAATTCTCAAAATTAATAAGCATAAATATGTCAGACAATAAATAAGTAAAGTATACAACACATTTTCAGTAAACATTATCTTTATTTCTGTTGTTTTTTTATAAAATTTTTACATATACTTGTTAATTCTCAAACACTTGAATCGTAAGATTTTAAACTTAATTTCTTCAGTTTAAATTTTTCGATATTAAAACAAACTTCGTAGTACTAAATATTTTAGTACAAAAAATTTTAATGATTTTTGTGTATGAAAAAAGGTACAAAAAATTACATAAATTGCAGTAAATGTTGTGATTTAGGAGTTTATTTTTTGATTGGGATAAAATAATGAACAGAAAATTATAAATATAACTTTAGCTTTCACTTATTAGTCTGCTTTCTCCATTCATCCTGCACCTCTCATGCTGTAACTCTATTTACAAAGGTCATCAGTGGTATAAACCTTAATTTTAGTCAGTCTGAAGGGTGACTACTATAACAGAATAGCAAATATTGTGCCCAAAACCCAAGAGCTACCTAAATGCTGGATCTTGGTCTACAGATAATCAATTCAGGTTAAGTTTACTTCACAAAATCATGACTGACATTTCTTGTAAAAATTTCACAATGGAAAATCATTCTAATTAAATGCTCATGAGAAGGATAAGTCGTAAAGCTAAAAGTTTTAAAGTGCTTTCTCTAGACTGCTTAAGTGAAGCTGTGCAAACAGATCCTTTGTACTGTAGTCCACCAGGCTACCATCTGATTTTTGGATCTGTTGGTCAAAGCTGGGAAGAGCTTATGCAATGGGCCTGCATCTGCACTCTGTCATACTTCCATTGTCCATCATCCATCTCCTAGTAGTTTTTGTTATAACTACTCCTTCTAAACTATGAAGAAGAAAGTCATGAAACTTGGCTACAGTTTTATCTTGAGGTCTAGTTGGTCCTAAATGATGCCAGTCAAACATCATGTATAGATGCCATGGTGGCCATCTTGGAAATCTTGCTATTGCGGCTTCTCCTGAATTGATAGTCATATCATTGTGGAGTTTTCACTTAAAGACTTCTTATGACCTATAGATGGGCCTGAATACAAATTGAGACACTGTTTGCCAACTTTATAGTCAGAAATAATCTTCCATTTATGGTAGCAGATCATTTTTCAGATCTAGTCAAAATAATGTTCCCTGACTTGGAAATTGCACAAAAGTTCTCATACAAATGGCCAGAAACAGATGAAAACTACTCACATATTGACCCAACCTTTGGGTCCCCATTGGGATAAGAAAGTAAAAGACATGTGTTGCAATGAAAAATTTGCCATTCTCATTGAAAATCCTCCCTGTTTTGAAGACAGAACTCCTGACCAAATTTTGCAAATCTCCCAATTTGTCCTAATCTGACTTCTCTGTTCTGTCACATGTATGGACTTGTAACTTGTAGATGGTCACAAGTGAAAATGGTGCCAATATGACATCTAAAATTGCTGACATGGTGGCCATCTTGATAATCGTGTTACTGCTACTATAATAATAATAATAATAATAAACACTTTATTTTATGAGGGTATCTCAGTATAACATACTATTCTCCCCTGAGGCCCTCAGGATACATTAAGTATAAAAGCACAAAGTGCATATGATATCCATTAACAGAGTAAATTGGAGAGCATGCATTTCAATATTTAAAATGACAACTGTCATTTAAGATAATAGTTATACAATTTTGTTCTGAACACATTTAGATTTGTTTCTGATCTAATGGTTATGGCAAGTTCATTCCCTAAAATAGCACCAGAATAAGCAAATGATTTTTTAAAAAGTATTTGTCTTTGGAAATGATATTCTGCACTGATCATTTGTAGTTGATCTCAATTTAGTTCCTTGGTGTTGTTCTTCTGACTTAAATTGAAACATACCATGCAAATATTGAGGCAATGTTCATTCTTAACTTTTGTACATTAATAATGACTTGTGGTAGGCTAATCTGTATTCAAATTTCAGCCATTTCAATTCCGAGAATAGAGTTTTGCATGGTGTATCAAATGGTAAATGTAGGATAATTCTTGATGCCCATTTTTGAAGTTTGTGGATTGTTTCAATATTGCTATCAGTTGTATTTCCCCAAATTGTGCAGCAGTAGTCCAAAAGAGGAAGAATTAATGCATTGTAGAATAATTTATGATAGTTGAGTGGTATATAACTTTTTATCCTTTGTAAAAGATAAATTCTTGAGTTTACAACAGAGCAAACATGTTTCACTTACTTTCCCCAGTCTAGATTCTTATCAACATGAACTCCCAAAAGTTTTTCTGTGTCAACATTTTCAGTTAGATTATCTTCAATATACAGCTCAAGATTTGGATTTCTGTTCACTGTTAATCTTTGCCTAGTTCCAAGCAACATTGCCTTGGTTTTTAAGGGATTGATAAACATGTTATTCAGTGAGCACTAATCAACTTGATATAAATCTTCACCCAGTTGTTTGTTTAAAGTTTTAACATTTGAATCAGTCTTATGCAAAGTAGTAGCATCAGCATACAGATCAGTTTTTGAATGTTGTACATACAGCAGCAAGTCATTTATAAACAATATGAATAATACAGGCCCTAAAATAGATCCCTGTGGAACTCCTTTGTTGATGGACATCAGCTCTGATTTATTGTTTCGAATAACAACTTGTTGGCTTCTTTCAGATAGGTATAATTTGAACCATGAGAGTGATAAGTGAGAACATTTGTACTTTTCAAGTTTCCATGCAAGTGTATTATTGTCAGCTAGATCAAAAGTCTTCTTAAAATCAGGATATATAGTTCCAACTAATTCTCCATTGTCCATAGCAAGCATGCAACCAGTTATCAATAAGCTTTGTTAACGCAGACTGACAGGAGTGGTTCTGTCTAAATCCAGATTGGGAATGGCGAATTAAATAGTACTTTGAAAGGTAACCATTGAGATGTTTGGAAGTATGTCTTTCAAACAGTTTGGATATGGTTGGCGGAATAGATATTGGTCTATAATTATCTGGATTTGATTTTGAACCCTTTTTATAAACAGGCATAACCTTGGCATCCATCAGTTGAGATGGGAAGATTCCCTTAGTAATGCTTTGATTAATTATGTAGGTAAGAGATGGAACAATAATATCAGCACATTTATTTAAAATGAATGGAACCTATCTGATCCACTCCAGTTGATTTCTTAGAATTTAACTTATTCAGTTCACTTACTACATCTACACATAACATAAATGGAATAGTGAACTGTAGATTTTCAGGGATTTTAGACTTAATAAAGTCTTCTTTCTTTTTTTTGCATTAGTATTTGATATATTAGAAGTTATATTTGTTACATTAATGATGTGCTCATTGAATCTGTTAACAATATGATGCATATCATCAATTATTGTCTCATCAATTATTAGTTGATTTTGGGATCTTAATGTTTCTGTTTGGAGTAAAATCCCTCAGAATTTTCCACATTTCTGTTGGACTTTCTGCATTTTCAACTGATGTTTTATAAAAATTTCTTTTAGCAGATTGAATTATAGCAGTACATCTGTTCCTTCTGAACTGATGGTCATATCAACAAGGGGTTTTCACTAAAAAAAACTTTTTATGGATTGTAGTTGGTCCTTGATGAAAATTGTTGATATGATTTCCCATCATGGCTGCCACAGTGGTTATCATGAAAATGTTGTTATGACTACTGTATTGATAGGATAGTCATATCGACATGGGTTTCACTAAAACACTTATTGCAAAATGTAGTTGGTCCTATATTAAAATGATGCTGATCTAATGTCCAATATGGCAGCCTTGGCAGCTGCGATCTCAAAAATATTCTTGTGGCTACTTCTGAATTGATGGTTGTATGGACTTTTAACTAAAACACTGTTACAGTATGCAGCAGCTCCTGAAAGAAAAGGGTGCTGATATGACCTTCAGCATGGCACCCATAGTGGGCAACTAAAAACCTTGTTTTTGTCACTACTCCTCTTGAAGGAATGGTGGCATTGATGTTGGGTTTTCACTAAAAACACCTATTGCACTGTGTAATTAGTTCTGAATGAAAATGATACAGATCTGATTGCCAATATATCTGCTGTTCGATAACCAGACCTACTTGACCTTGGGGTTAAGTCAAAGTCACTGCTTGCATTTTTGTGCTCCATTGTGCTTATGAACACATTTACTTGTACATTTACATGTACAAATGAAATTTGACTAAACTTTTCAAACAGTTTGGAAATGGTTGGCAGACAAGATATTGGTCTATAATTATCTGGATTTGTTTTTCAGTAAACAAGTTGATAGTCAGCATTCTGACATTTATTTCAAGGTCAAAGGTCTTGACTGGAATTTTTATTGACTTGCGAACATGGTAACACAAGCAAGTATGAATAGATTTTTATCAAACCCAGTTTGTGGATATATCTGAGGAATACCATGAATGATACCAGTTCATTGACTTTGTTTTTTTTTCAAACAAAACTAATTGTGAATTAAACCAGTCTTAGTTGGTATATCATGACAGTATCTGAGATGAGTTCAATGTTCCATTCATGGTATTAGGTTCAAGGTCAGAGCTCATGAGAATGAATTTTTTACTGCACTTATTATGTGAACATGTTGACTCAGATATATAAGAAAATATCAATGTAACCAATTTTGGTATATTGGAGTTTCTCAAGATGAGATGATTTTAATACTCACCAATGCAAAAAAAATAAAAGGAGAGAATAAACAGACTTCATGAATACTATACAAATTCTTTTCAACCAGTAGAGCATGACTCCAATCAAGGAACTCCTGTTAAAATGTTCATACCCAGTTATATACAGATTTGACTGTGTAGATAGATTTAAATGCCATTTAAATGTTTCATGTCCATTATATTTTTGCAGTAAATCACAGTATTTTAGCATCATTACATTTTAGACAATTTTCAATAACAGCATTTGACCATATGAACAATGAGACAAAATATAAATCTTTGATGGTACTGTATATACTTGCGTATACATCAAGTCCAGCTGCACATTCCCAGATCTGGGTCTCTGCAGTTTGCTAGGAGTAATGAGTAGAACAAGCAACATAGACCCTGATCTGCTGGTGGATTATGCAATGGCAGATCAGGGTCTATGCTGTTTGCAGTTGGACTTGTGATAATGGTTACTGTTAACATAGATGAAGTGGTTGCTTTATTCTAATGTAAGTTGATTATCAAACCACAAATAACTGAATTGCTGGCCAACATAAACAAAAAATGTTAAAAATGATATTTAAAAAATCAGCATTATTTTATTTCAAATGACAGTAATGGGTCAATCTTCTCACTCTTTGTTTGACATTCTAAGTATAACATGGTGTTCATGAAATGTTTGCTACTAAAAATAAACTTTATAAAAGAAAAAACTTTTGCAACTGTCATTGCAGGTATTTTTTGTATCATATATATTATGATTTTTGCATCACACAATTTTAACATGAATAAAATGGTAACACTTAAATTTTCTCGCTCAAGTCACTCGGATTTTATTCTTGCTGATGTGTTAATTTAAAGTATTGGTCTATTTACTTTCAGATCCCAGGCTTTAGTGTACCTGAGGCCTCCCAAAGGGAAATTAATTCAGAGGAACCACTAAAGAAAAAGGTCAAAACATAATGTAATGATTTACAGTATCAGTCTGTTGTACTTACAGATCCCAGGCTTTAGTGTGCCTGAGGCCTCACAAAGGGAAGTGAATTCACACAAACCAACAAAGATAAAGGTTAAAACATAATCTTCAGAGAAGCTGATGCATGTCTTTTCCCATGACATGGCTGTGGAAGAAAGGTGTTTCAAAAAGAATAATGCACATTTCTAGGTTGCCTGAAATAAAACTTGGTGAAGTCCCTGATTTTAAAAGATATTGTCAGTTTTGTGGGTGAGAAAAAGACTGAAACACTGCTGTTGATGATAATGTTGAATTAAACAAATTTGTCTATATACAAAATAAACTTTTAAAGTCATCATGTTTCTTGAGTCATAATTTCAGTGCCCTTTATTATTATGAATGAGACAGTAATTTAAACTTTAGACATCGATTGTACAACAAGTTCTTCTAACTTATATGACAGCTCAGATGTTAGCATAATGTTTACTTGGAGCTATAGAAAACTAGAGGACCCAGAGAAAACTACCAACATTGCACATATCAGAATCAAGGATTGAACCCAGGATTGCAGAGGTGCATAGTATATTACCCCTGTTCCAAACCTATCTGGGTTCCATATATGAGAGAGAATATGTGTTACCATGTAATGAGGGTTTTTTTGGTCAAAATTTTATCTTTACATTTTTAGAACCTAACTTTTAATCAGCCAGTATTGTGCTGATGTGCCATTAAACCCTATACATACATACATGCATACATACATACATACATATATACATACATTCATTCATACATACATACTTACTTACTTACTTCATACTTGTGAGCAAGTTTGATGATTTGTCACATTATCAGCGATCCAGAAAACAAAACTTTTTAATCAGTTATGATTTAATTTATGCAAAGCAAATTCATCCTTGCAAGAAAATTGGTTTGAATAGCTTACGATGCTTAGAGGTACACTAGAGTTACAATTATCTAAGCATCATTTATCAAAATTTTCAGAATCTGAATAAACACCATATCCTAAAAAATTTCTAATTTATACAAATGTAGTCACTAATGTCCAAATTCATAATTATCTATAGCCATTCATTCTTATATCCCCAAATGAGTATAGATAATCAATGTTTCTGAAGATTAGAAAGTCTCAAGTTTTTTTTAATCTATAAATTGTCAGTTCCCTACAACACCACCATACCTGGTGTATGGAGAGTTATCTTACACACTTACACTCTCACACAACCAAGCTGTCACTAAATTACAAGATTATCGGAATATAACAACACAAATTTATGAGCAATATGAGGTATTGCATTACATTACACACTACAGAAAATTATAAGATGGATCCACTTCTTCTGTACAACTTGGCTATATATTTTTCCAACCATATGTACACGAAAACAAAATTCTTCTATAATTCGTGAAATTATAATTATGTATGCACAATGAAGTCTGTAAATCAGATATTTTGCAAGCAAAAGTTGGATATTAATAGTCCCATCAAAATTTTAATTTCCAATAAAAGCATCTTTGTAGCTAATCCTCATATTTGGGATATAAATTCTAATCCATGCAACAAATGATTTCCAAAACTCTTCAGTAACTGGACAGTCATGAAAAAGTGTTCAATATTTTCTATTCCATCCTTACAAAAAGTACACACCATCATCAATGAACTGGAGTTTTTTTAACAATTGATTGCCATCTAGTTTAAGATTGAAAACTAATGATGTTAAAAAAAATTCAAAATACCCAGGGAGAAATATTTATCAACCAGTGAAGGCTCATTTTTCCATAGAGCTGGGACATAAAAAGCATCCTGCCACAATTCATTATTGCTCTAAAGTTATTTTGCTTAGACAAGATACAAGCATGCTATAAGAAAGAAACATGCATGCTGAGAAAACAAACTCTCAGTATTAAAGGTAACCATTTTAGCAGTAAAATTCATGAAGTGCAAGGATATAGAAATTTAATGTTGTTGTAGACTTCTTTGAAATCCTTGGATGTGTGTAAAAACTACTGATGTTTTTAGGTGAGGATGCATATTAATTATGCGTAGCAGTACGATCGTAGCATGAAAATACTGGCATTTAATCCATGATTTTGTCTCCAAATTAGCTACATTGTTTAACTTTTATTAGAAGCAAAAATGATGTTGTTATAGTAATACAGTGAAACTCTGCTCTAACATGAAAGTCAGGGTCCATAAAGTGCCAATCTGCTGTGTAATGTATCGGGCAATATCCAACCAAGTGAGTAAACTTAAGAAAATATTGCATGTGTATCCTCTTAGCTATACAAGGTGGGGATGGGTGTGGGGGTGCAAAACTACATACTGCAGTGATGCATTTACTGACTTGATGCATGTTATTAAAGGAGAAATACTTAAAAGGTATTACATAGTATTTTTTGAGGGGTGAGGGGGCAGAGAAACATTTATTGGTACATACTTATACATGTATAAGAAAATTGGCAACTGAAGTGTAAATAGTTAGAGTACATGTACTCACCAGCGGATCTCATGGTGTCCATGATAGTAATTCCATTGAAAATGTGAACAAAGAAGCATAATTTCTAAAAACAATTCTGCTAGATTCCATTCGAATCAATATACTCAATTTCTTCCTAATACACTTGCACTAACTTATGAAACCCTGCATTTTCCAAAACATATTTGCAGGACATGTCCAAAGGGTCTGATTTCTGACCAGAAATAAAATGCATAAATCAGACATTGTGAGTTTGTAAAAAGAAACTTGTATTTAGGCTTGAACAAAACTTTAACTGAAATTCATACAGGTGGTCAAGGGTATTGAGCTTGTAATGTACTTGAGATGAAGAATTCAACAGGTGCGTACAACTACCTGAACAAAGTTTGGGAATAAACCATTGATTTTATGGGTAAAGAGCAATTTTCATTAAAACAGTTGAGTCATTCTCTAAAAGACAGGAAAAATAAAATAAAATAAACCCTCTATTCATTGAAACTTATGTTTATAACTATGACTTTACCATACTGTAGACAAAAAACAGGGAGTAGCATGTTTGATTATAATAAGAAATCCCTCCAAGTCTGTAACTTTAGCACTACAATAACAAGAGGCCTGTGTATATCAGAGTTATTTGAAGCTACAGTCTACATTTCTGACCAGAAAATAAAAATCATTTAGATGAAAGGGGGTGCGGGAGAGGTACATGTATGTGGCAATCATCAAAACTTTCTGACAATTTGGGTCATAGACTTGTTTCAGTGGTGTGTATAGCAGTTGATCGAGCAGGCATTGGTGGTCTTTTGTTTTCCCTTAAATAGGTAGGTAAATTAATTGATTTATAAGCTTGGGTGATTTATAAACTTGGTGAGAAACTTTATTAGACTTTATTAACCTGGTGCATGGTTGTGTATGCCATATGACCAAGAAAACATCTGTTGGCTATTGTTTACCCTGGATTGAGCAATGATTGTAGACAGGATGCATTGAAGCATACAAAGAAGACTTTATGGCTTTATTGTTGATGGTTTCATAATAATTTCATTTTTCATTTTCATTTCTCCCATAACCTGGCTGGTCGTAGGGGCGCCACTGATGACTTTACAACAATCTCTCTCCATTTTGCCTGTTCTCCACAGCTCTTTGGGACTTTGCAAAGTCCATGCCTGTCCACTCTTTGATATTATCTTCCCATCTCTTCTGTCTGCCTCATTTTCTCTTTTCTCTCACTGTGCCCTGTAAGATTGTCTTTGACAGGCCAGATGAGCGTGAGAGGTGACCATACCATCTTAGTTTGTGTTTCTTTACAGTGGTGAGCAGATCTTCATATGGTCCAATTGCACCTTGGATTCTAATGCACACCTCATTAGAGACGTGGCCTAAGTATGAGATTTTCAGGATCCTTCGATGACATCTCATCTCTAAGGCATGGATTCTTCTCTCTAGTTCTGCAGTCAGGGTCCATGTTTCACATGCATACAGGAATATGGACACGACAAAGGAGCACATAAGCTTGATCTTGGACCCAATCATGATGTTGCTGTCCTTCCAAATAGTTAGCTTAGCCAGTGCCGTTGTTGTCTGTACAATCCTGGAAAGAACCTCGGGTTTTGAACCTTTATCAGAGGTGATAGTACCTCAGTACTTGAAGCTTGTCACTGTGCCCAGCTTCTGTCTATTCATAATAAGTAATAATTAGGTTAACAATTATTAGCTTTATAAGGAGCTAATGTCTTTCAAAAATAAACTAGAAGCAGTGATAAGATACTTTTTTTCTTCAAGAATACAACACATCCTGCTATATTATTAAATCAAACTTGTTTATTTTGGCACGAAAGCTTTGTAGTACTTCAAGAAATTGGTGAAATTATTGTAAAATTTCAGTGCTATATCTCTGAATTGATATTATAGCAAAGCATGTTATAGTGTGGTTTCACTGTAATACAGATTAATTTATTTTCATGAGTATCTTGTGTCACTTTTTATACACCAGCCAAGTGGAGCACATAATATTATGATGTCGGTCCAGTGGTTTACTGGCCATTGGGCATACTGGGACAAATCCCGGTGGGCCGCCGCAAAAAATCCGTTTTTACCAGTGTTTTACTGGTGTGAGCAAAACCCCGGGCCTGTCCCGGCAGACTGCCGCATTGGTGGGCCGGTGGGCCATCAAAAAAATCCATTTTTACCGGTGTTTTACTGGTGTGAGCAAAACCCCGGGCCTGTCCCGGCAGATAAGTCCAGGGCCGAGTTGCTTACTCAGTACACTCCTGTGTCGGTCTATCTGTTTGCCCATACATCCTCCATCTTTTCCCTATTTCATTTCTACACATTCTCTGCATCTACCAGTAACAAACTTTGTAAGTAGCTTTCATTTGGAGCAAGGAAGAAACCTACTGATTTAGGGATGTGTTGTATTCTTGAAGAAAACAAATATCTTATCACTGCTTCTAGTTTATTTTTGAAAGACATTAGCTCCTTATAAAGCTGATATATCATGTGTTCCCTCATGCCTAACATGGTAATTGTCCACAGGTCTTGAGACAATTCCCCAAAAATGAAAATCTTTCTTAAAATGGCCAATTTAATAATGCAGTTGTCAAACAGTAATCAGTTCTAAAGCCAAGCACTTAGAATTAATTATTAAGGAAAGTATGGGTTAAAAATGTTTTTGACATTCTGTGTGGCTACTACAACCAGCATCAACATTGTTTTTACCTAAATAAAACTGAGAAATCAAATTCAAACCGTTGTCCAGGAATCATGCTTGAAGCTTCCACAATTTATAATTTGTTGCCAGTGCCTAGAAATTTTGTTGCTGGTGTGCTATCTTCATTGCTGGTGTGTTACGATTGACCAGTTTGCAAAGTAGGAATTGAATCACCCAACATACAATTTCCACATGTTGGGAAAATAGGGCATCCCCTGCTCCACCATAAGTTTAAACACTGGCAAAATGCAAAAATGTATTATTTTGTTGTAGCAACCCTCCCCCCCCCCTCTAACAAGAAAGAGGATGTTATACATTTGCCATGTGGTAAATAAAATTATTATTATACTGTTTTTATGTAAAACCCACATTCATTGCTTTGATACTCAGGTACTAAAAGACGTAGTACCCATTTAACTTGTGTACTATGTTGTGTCACTAAATGACGTTGCCTAGTAACACTAAATATGTTCCGTCTTATCAATAGGTGTCTTCATTGTCTCAAATGCAAGCCATTCAGAAAATTTGGTTGGGTTAAAGACGGAGAACTCCAGTTATTTTCCAGAAACCATTTGTCTTCTTTCAGACTTGGTGACCTTAACCTTTGACCTAATGGCCCCAAATACAATAGGTGCCTTTCTTATCTCAAATGCAAGTTATCCACAAAGTGTTGTCCTGGTTTATAGCATAGGACTTGTTATTTTGTGAAAACCATTTTCCTTCTTGTAGTCACTCTGACCTTGATCTTTGACCTTTGAACCCAAAAATCAATGTGTCCTCCTTGTCTCAAATGCAAGTTATCTACAAGTTTAGTTAAGACATGTGGTACAGAACTTGAGTAGTTTTGCAGACATTATTTTTCCTTCTTTTAATTCCATGACCTTTGACTCAAATATGAACAGGTCTCTTCCTTGTTACAAATGCAAACAATCCAGAGAGTTTGGTAAAAGTAGGTAATAAAGAACTCAGGGTATCATGTGGAAACCATTTTTCTTTTTAAGAGTCACTGTGACCTTGACCTTTTCACCGCAAAATCGATGGGTATTTTTCTTTTTTCATATGCATGTCATTTATAAAGTTTTGTCAATATATCTGGTATATAAGTAAAGTTATTTGTGGAAAGAGTTTTCCAGTTTTCGGTTGATGTGACCTTGACCTTTGACCTTAGGAGCCCTAAATCCTTCTATCTTACCCTCGCATAGATTATATTTAAGTGTATATGAGGGTCTGGTAACACCATTTTGAAGCAGATATTCGTCGACAACTGGAACGAAATCACGATCGTTATTGACATCACTTGTCAGTCGATCCAACACCACGTCGGTAAATTCCGCAACCTCATCACCGCGATCAGAATCCATTACTTATATCCAAGGATAAATCTAATCTTAAACACAAACGCCCAAGACGGTTAAGTACCCGCCCGGATAGATGTTGATTACTTCTAACTGAATTTTATCTCCGTCGACTAATGATGCTGATGCTGTAAATGTGAAAAATTCAGAATTAACACCAATGGCGGATTTGTGGATATGTGATTTCTGCATTAAACCAGTATGAACCTGCTGATCATTTTTCAACATCGCTATTTGATCCCACCCGCCACTATTTCCGGTTATGATAAACACGCATGTTCCGGACTCGCACACTTTAAGATGTGACGTTTAGGTCTATCAAAGCTATTACCAAAAGAAGTAAAAACAAGTCTACCATTTGCTAAAGTTATGGGGTCAGTTTGTTCCTCTCCTTCTTTGGTTAATATTCCGCTAATTATGTCACATGAAGTTACTACGCGTGGTGGCAGAGGCACATCTGCGATCTCTTCATCCACGTATTGTTTCATTCCACCATTAGCAGTATCAACGTAGTCTTTGATAAACGCAACCGACACACAATCGTCTCTGATTCCCCCGTTTTCACTGATCATGGCCAGGTTTTGCGCAACAGTGTCTCACAGCCTCAGCATAACGTCATTGATGTCCACGTTGGACGTTTTAAGTCTTCCAGTTTGATCTTGGAAAATCAACCCGGCTGGTAAAATCGGTCAAATCCGCTTTGGTGGCAAACCTGATCAAATCCACATAGGCGCCGCGTCGTCGGGCGGTTGAGCGTCCGTAAATGTTAATAGTCATTTTGTATACTATCAAGTGTAGTTTAATGTAAAATCAACAAGTACATGCGGGGTCGGGCTTGAGGAAGCATTTCTTCCCGCAAGTGCAAGCAACGCTTCAACAACAAGATGACCGCATATTCACCCGTCCAGCTGGGTTTGCAACGGCAGTGTTTAATAAAACGTGGTAGACAACTTTGTCCGCCTCGGGTTAAATAATCAACAACTACAAGCGGTGGCGCAAGTCCGTACGAGTCAAAATACAAAAGACGTCGATGCGTTATCGTATATGCAACCCAATGAGTGCCAGGTCCTGTTGTCAAATCCAGGATAAAACTACCGGTCTCCCTCGTGCGGGAAGTCGAAGACCACTGCCTGAGGGTATTTCGCGAGTTGTCCCGGGTAATTGAAGACCTTTTCCTTTTTTTATTCGTTTACGAGACCAATCATAGATGTTTCCACTGCGAGAGACTCCGCCTCCAACTGCCTTTTTCAGCGCCATTCCGGGTGCGGTTCCAACAGCCCCGAACGCAGCTGCTTTTGCAACTACCGGAGCCGCAGCAGCTAAAAATGCTGGAATCACATCAAGGAATGGAAATATTCCACCAGTCTTTTGCAATTGTGTCACCTCTGACATACCCAGGTGTTCTTTCATTTGACCGCATTAAGCTGATTAAGTTGCGTCTGGGTCAACCACACTGGGACAATTCCAGTTAATTTTGCAGACGAAAGTTTCATTGTGACCCCACTCTCGTTTCGTATTGCGGTTTTGATTTTCTCAAGCTGGTTTCGCTAAGACCAACCTTAACTTCATGGTAAAACATTATTTTATTCAATTACAGCAACTGCAATTACAGGTTTTCCACAGACGCGTCAATAACCCTCATTCGACCACCTGCGCCTGCCAACAACAACATCTCATCAGAAAGAATCACAGCAATGTATCTATATCTATCGTTGGGAGCGGCTTCAAGGGGACCATTTACTCGTGCATGAAAGTGCAGATCAACCACAGACTGTCTGTACAGGTCTAAGTGTTCCAACGAAAAGTAATAAATCGGGTACAACTCATGAAAGTTGTGCTGGGAAATCTGCAGACCAGTGTCAATGTTTTGGTCTCGGACCATGAACGACCACAGATTGTGATATGCATGTGCGACATAATTGTTTGTGAAGTCAAGAATAATTTCTTCGAAAGGCTCCTGATGACCGTTGAATGGTAAGGAAACTTCAAACACTCCTAGCTGGTTAAATACCATGTGATTAATAGTGTGTCCACCGCGCACCTTAGCTACATGTCGAAACACTATGAATACATATCTTGGTGCGTCGATATCTTGTTGGGTAGTTATTTGCCATGATAAATGGTGAACATTGCCCTCATACGTGTCTGTGTTTAGTGTGTGTAACGACAGCGGGGATGTGCCTCCAGAACTCATAAATGCCAACAAACGTGTCTCTGCAGCTATTGAAGGGATTATCATAGGCATCCATAATGCTAATTTCAACAACACAACTTTGCAAGCAGCTACACCATGATGCCAAATTGCATCATCCTCTGTATTTTTCGGTATAACATGACTGTGTGTTTGGCTCCGAAGATAGCCTTGCAAACATCTCTACAAAACCCAAATATATGACTCAGAGGAATCGCACACAAAAACAATGAGTCTCCTTTAAGTTGTAGGCGACGCTATTCAAATCCAGAGTTAAATGTCGGGTTGACGCAAAGGACTACGGCGGTGTGAGCACCAAGGTGCGGCTCAAAATAATTTTGATTAACAACAGTTGTTGCATATATTATATGATCTGAATGATCAGATGAGTCCTTGTAAAATATCATAGGCGGGCCAGCAGACTTCGCATAATCGTCAATGTATCTGGCGAGTCCGAGAATCGTAGTGGCAACGTTGCTCAAACATCTTTCGATTTCCTTACCATCGATGAAATAACTTGCGGTGTCAAATAATGCCATAATACCATTGTTAACAAATCAAACCCGGGCATCAGCAGCGTAATCAGTACCGTCGTGTTGTACAACTTGTCCCTCGATTTCCAAAAAGGCCTCACCTGGGAGAAAATACCTAGACGTATCATGTACTTGTAACTCTATTAGACCTTTTTGATCAGGATAGTTTGCCGGGTACGAATAATACTGATGATCTTGATCACTTCAATCTATCATCAAAGGCACGTCCATGTCGAACGCGTGATCGGATAGTTCTTTAAATTGTTCCATTGTTTTTTACTTATACATTAATTGGTTCGTCTAATATCTTTTTGTGAGACGTTTTTGCCGTCCGCGTCCAGGCCCAGTCCACAACTGCAATCCGCTTCCCATTACTAGATTTGCAATCGTTAATTCAGCAATATGCTGTTGAGCGGCTTTATTGATGATTTTACTAACTGGTGCGGGCATTGTTTCTGTTGATGGAAGTGTAATCGCTTTTGGTTCTATCCGCGGTGCTCGACTCACTAAGCATCGTAGTCGAGATCGAATCGATTCAACCGCTTGCAATCCTAGATTTTTCAACCTTTCCGCAGCATTGTTTTTGATGCTATCAACGACTCGCATTGCAACTTGTTTCGCAATTGGTGTAGCACGTGAAGACAACACCAATAGCACTTTGGGTGCGCCTATGAACAATCCCAGGACAACATCACCAAGTCCATTTCCATAATGAGCCATGTAAACGGGTTTTCTCGCGTTAACAACACGCACTGGTATCATACGTCCACGTTTGATTGTCATTATATTTAAATGTCAGGTCGATCTCTAATGTACAGTTGTATCGTCAAGGTCTCACCGCGCACGTCCAACATGTGCCCGTCCTGGTCCACAAGAGTGAAACAAATATGTGTCAACCGAGGATTGTGGTATGGAAGATACACCGGTGACGCGTGAATAATTGATACCAAATCACCATGTTCCACAGTTGGGGAAAACTCAAACAGTATATAACCTTGAGAAGCCATGCTTGAGTGAGCTCCGCTTTCATAACTGCCAATGATGGCATCACAGTTTAAATTAATTTGAATCGTTGATGTAATATTAACAAAGTCAGGTGCGGCATGGTACTCCATGCGCAAAAATCGTTTGTCATCGAAAATATTTTCGGGCCAACCTAAAATTATTCTTACTGACGACCGTGCGCTGTCAACTGCGTACGGTGCAGATTCGATCGCGATGACAGAGCTGAGTGTGAGGTCGTGTTTACGTATAAAAATGTTAGAGTCTTTGCCGGTCACTGCTAAGATTCTCCGTCGAATCTCTTTATTTGTCGATTCCATGTCGTACGCGCCAAGAGAAGTTCAATATTATTCCAAGTGACGCCACTGTCCGGCGAAAACTCAAATGAGTTATTCGCGTCAAGACCCCCAAACGGATGTGATCGGATATTGCCAACCGTAATACACTCGCAACGATGAAGTGCAATATCGAGTGTGCGTGATTCCCCTGCGGTGATTGGTGCAGAGAAAGTTACATCGAATTCTGGTTGTGTTGACGAGATCGTGATCATCGAGGTAACGCTCGTTGTTGTATTTACAACAATGCGCTGCATCGCAACATAGATTTCATGTAAAACGTGAAGTGTTTCAAGAGAAGGTGCTACAGAATTCATCATCGGTGTGTTCGTCGTATAAATCATCAATATCTTAAACAAGTTCATGCATCAACAAGCGAAACGTCCCCGGGTCCATGATGTCGTTGGTGAGCAACCGCTGACAAATCGATGCGGCATCATTAACGACTTCTTGTGCATTGTTGCCAGCATGAACCGATCACACTAATGTTTCCAACAGATCCATGAGTTCATTTACCAGTTAGTCTACAGACACGCATTCTCCTGCGGGTTTGAATCCCTAAGTTGTTTTACGTTTAAGGCTCAACCCCATAGATTTTTTACCAGATTTTTTTAAATGTACGGCGAAAATTATTCCAGTACGGTTGGGTATTTTCTTCACCTATGCTTCTATAGAGTTCAAAAATTTTATGAATCTCATTCCACATATGATTGTAACCGAATAGTCTTTTAGATCCAGTCCCCTCCTTGAATACCCATTCGTCCCATTCCCTGTTGATGTAACTCGGGCGCGTATCTGCGGGTAATGCAGACTCCAAAATATAATCTTTTAATTGTTTTGGACCAGTTACCGTAGCGGCAGAATCTAGGGGATGTTCAAAAATCGTTTGCCGTGCTGTTTTATTAAATACTTAAACTGGTGTTTCCAACTTTGATTTGTCCCCGGGTGGTTGTTGATGTGGAAGATTGGCAAGTGCCTCTCCAACATCCTCTTGCATGTCCTCTAACCTTTGTTGAATGTGTGCTAATTGTGCTGGCGCACGCCTGATTGGACCAGGTCGTTCTTGTGTTCCCATCATTGCGGCAGTGGTGCTCGTGGTTTCCGCAGTCCTGGCTGCAATCGCTTTTATTGGTTTAATCGGTGGTGCAAATGTTTGTTCAAAGCCCTCTGTGAGATCTTCCCGTGCAGTTTGTCGCTAATTATTACGCAAGCGCGCACGCAAAATCTTTGAGTACGTCAAAAACACGGTTGATCATTAGACGACGGTGCAATCACATACAACCGATCCCACGTTAACCATCGCAAAATCAAATTCAACAACAGTTGGGTTTTCCCTGAACCGGCTGGACCAATGATTAGCGCGCGAACCGAATTTGGAAACATCGCCGTGTTTGGACGGTTTGGGCGCTGCCTGCGCGGAAAAGTCAATGACGGAAAAATCTTCGATTTTTCTCGACGTGGAGCTTTTCAAAGCTTTGATTTTTCTAAGCGCGGAACTTTTCAAATCTTTGGCATCTTCTGTGCTTTTCTTTTTTCGTCATGCCATGTTAAATGTCAACAAAATTGTTGTATAATACAATCATGTCTTCATATTGTGTCCGATACCGCAATCGAACAGGCACTGCAAATCCAACTCGAGTTCAAACACGTAATGGTAAATCTGGAATTTCGGGAACTTGTGTTCGATGTAGAGCCAAAAAGTTCACTTTTATTAACAAACAAAATCGTCGGTGGTGATGTCGCTCTCGCGTTAGCGAAACAACCTGGGACATCATGGAGTAAATATCCTGGTGAAGAGCATATTCCCGGATACAATTACTGTGGGCCCGGAACACGGCTGGATCTAGTACTTGATTCTGACAATCGACCAGTGCCCGGAAAAGCACCCGTAAACCGCGTCGATGCTGCATGTTACTGACATGATCTTGCTTACAAAGCATCAGATGATATCCGTGCACATCAACGTGCTGATGTAGATCTCATCCATGATTTGAACGCGCTCAATCCTATATTCGGAGAAATAATCGCTAGATGGATCATCGAAGGGGGTATGAAGGCCAAGATTATTTTAGGTGGTGAATAAAGTTTATTCGATGGACAAAGCCCACTCGGTGGACAAAGTCCATTCAGTTCCGCTCAATGGAGGTAAAATATATTGATATAATAAACAAACATGGATAAAAAGAGTGTAGTTGCTGAACGGACATTATCGAAAATATACTACAGCCCTCGCGGGTATTGGAAAGGTGAAGCTGCTGTTGAAAAATTAGCGAGCGCGGCAGCGGTCTCTCATGGGGTTGCTTGAGAATGGTTAGCTAAACAAGCGCAAATTTACCTAAAAGCCCAAGAAAAATTTCCCGTGGTTGGTTTGATGTCCAAACAACTAACGAAGTTCACCAGGCTTTTCTTTATTTCTCCCACATGCTCGGGTATGTGGGCTTACTTACAAATACGCATTAACCATCGTAGATATCGCTAGCAGATACCAACAAGCGGAGTCACTGACGTCTAAAGAGTCGGCTGGTGTTGCAGATGCGCTTAAATGTATTTACACACGCGGACCACTAACATGGCCATGGTTATTACAAGTGGATCCAGGTAAAGAATTTCCCGGATCCGTTGCTGCATTGTTGGCAAAACACCATGTGCGGGTTTGTGTTGGACATGTCAGCGTACATCGTGACCAAGCTATTGTGGAACGATTTAATCGTACACTTGCGCAGCAATTATTCCGACATCAGGACGCGCAGGAATTGTTGATGAATCATAAGGCGAGGTCTCGTGAGTGGGTGACAAGGTTTCAATCAGTAATCGCAGCGCTGAATAATGAAATAACACACGCGACTGGATTAAAACCCGCTGATGCAATTCGGCGAAAGACTCTCACTGTTGTTAAATCAGTTTCACATCCACCACAGTCAGAATCACTCTGAAAAAATGTTGTTCGGTATCTGTATGCACCTGGGGAGTTAGAAGGTGGACAACTGATCTGGTATGGTCCGTCGACTTTTTGTTGGTGTTGCTAAAAGAACCGGTTTTCTTTCGGATAATCGCTGTTATCAAAATCGTTTACATGTTTGTCCGATGCGATATCCGCGTACTCGTCGTCGTTGGTTATATGCAACAGCAGTGAATCTGTATCGGTGTAAGCATCGAATACAGGGTTCGCAATAAACATTCAAAGCTTGTCCGGTTCGGTATCACAGAAAAGGTCAACGCGGATTCACTTCCGCAGGTTCTCCATAGTTTTCCCAAACACGGAATTTTTCATTAGTTTGAATAATTATTCTCAAACTCGTTAGTGGTCTTGGTGCGCAGATCCATATTCATCTAGATATAAGGAGTCATCCAAGCGTGTTGGCGATATCTAAGCACCCGATTAATTTTGCGTACACATATTCCCAATCGCAGATACAACTGCAGGCTTCGTACGTGAATTACATAGCTGGTTTTCCGCCAAAGACTTGGAATAAGTTTGGTGCATGCGGTAAACTTGCATCCGTATTCATCCACGATCATACACTGATATGAAGACAGCCATCCGCGGGGCACCGACAGCGCGTTTCGTGCCAGTGGGTAGTCGTTATGAGTGTGGTGAAGCTCGTTTTGGGTATTCCAAGTCAACTTCAAAGAAGTGTACGTGGTCGCTTTTGCTGTCGTGATCGTGTACACGTGTTTGTATGCTCACATCTGCAGGATCTATCCACAAAAACCCACCAGCAGGCAGCAGCTGCATCATCGCCGAGCCATAAAGATTACGATATCAGAACATAATAACTGTTTGGGACAACGGGGTCATATCCGTCTACGTCTGGGTTATTTGCGCGACGATGACTCACCATTCAAATCGGGCCCCGAAGTCCACGCTCGATAAACAGATGCTGGTCAATATCGGGCAGCAGTTCTAACTCGATCTTGGTTTTCAACAGCAGCGCATCCCAGGCCATTCCCGGTGACGTAAAATAGTGCACTGGTTCAAGATGGTACACACGATCGGCAGTATCGCGAAACGCTTCAAAGACATCCACGTGCAGCATCTTGATCGGTGCGCACATACAAATCATCATAGTCACCGAGGTTTTACATTCAAATGCGGGACAAACCGCGTTTGCGTGTACGTAGTCGACTGTGGAGATACATTTGCGAGACAATGACGAATAAAATGCTTTGATCGGTGGCAACTGAATTTCGGCAAACTTTTCCCATCCACTCATGTACTGATATGGGTACACTCCTTTTCACATTATCAACTTCAACTTGTCAGCGGTGGCACCATATCGACTGGTGATTTTGAAGCTTTCCACCACAAGGTAGCTAACTAGCTTGTCCAAGCTGAAATTCAAAAACTGCAGCGAATAAATAAACTGTTACTGACCCAGTCGGAACGTTGTGTATTTTTCCATGTTGTTGAGGATTACACTTATTGGCATCTTTGACGCTGTGGCTACTTTCTACATTATTAAATGTCCATCATACCCATGCAGGTTATGAAACACCACAGGTATTCTTGTTTTATTTGGGTAAATTTGCAGCTGTAATTTGCATGCACTGTGTGCGGCTTCTCTGTATGCACTAGTGATATGACAGTGATCGCGAACTTTGAACTTTCAGTCTACAAATCCAGCAATGAGTTCTCTTGGAAAACTAATCAATCTCATCTCGGGTCATAATCATGTCAGCGGGCGAATAGAGCTATGTTCTGTTCCATTTCGCGGTCTACTCAAGCGATTTAAGAAACACCTCAACCGAATCTTTGCCATGATACTGCATTGATGGCTCAGTTTGTCCATCGCATCTGACGACAGTAAAACAAAAACTGCATGGAATTTGTTCAGCAATTTGGACTGTGTTTGATTGGACTGTAGGGTATTCTTCGGTTGTGGAAACAGAGCTTCCCAAGGGAACGTTTAAGCATTCAAAATCCGTGTAAATCACATACGGATCTTTCATCTTTCGTTGCACCGCGGTGAATTTCAAAATGTTTTTGCCGGGTTCTGACGTATTTGTACGCCGTTTTTTTTTTTTTTTTTTTTTTTTTTAAAAACTGATTCCACCACAATAAAAGTCATGCTCGTCAAATCCCGGTTGGGAGCTAAATAAATGCAGGCAACGTCCACATGGAAACTTTTTACCATGTTGCTTGCTGTGTCGGTTAAGCAGCCAGGAAAAATGCTTTATTCATACGTAATGAGATAACGACTCTGAACCTTTCATGCCATCTATCAACATCAGATCAATCTTGGTCCGTCCATGCGAATCATTGTTTTGCATATGTAGGGATAGTTCAAGCAGATAAAAGCTTTTGTTCCAAGCGAACACGTTAACGGCGATACTGGGGTTGAACTCTTCAAAACTTGTTCAGTGTCAGCTCATTAACCTGCACTGGAAATTCAGTGTCACCAAAATTGAGTTCGTTCAGATATTCTTTGTATTGTCACGGCTGATCTACGTGATCGCTCGCGGGGTGTAACGCTGACGTGATCGCCCATTCAAAACATCGATTGTCGTCCTTTTTTTACATTTATCACGAACCGCGGTGGAACACATTCCGGGTTGGTATGTAATTAGATCCACGAACTGGTATGTATGGAAAAGTATGCAGTTCAACTTCCGTACATCTGTCAAGAGTCCATCCTGAACTGGTGGTGGTGAATTTTTCCAACGTGTGGAGAATCTTTTCAATACCTTCATCGATCGGTTTATTGATATCATTGATGTCTTTGCGGTTCCGGATTATAAGTTGACCACCATGAAACCATTGGGTTTTGGTTTTAAATCCGTCCTTGTCTGATGACTTGCGATTAAGCGGAATAGTAAAATGTGCATCGACAACAATATCTATTTTAACTCCGGGGGCGCCAGGCCATTGTAACATCGATACGATTTCTGGACGCATATTCGGTAAAAGTTGTGTAACATCTTTGTTTGGTTTGCATGTATGTGGAATAATTGCACGGTAATTTTCTAAATCACCACTGCGCTTGTTAAACTTCAACTTGTGGACTTCATGTTCGCGAACATACGCAGCAGTGATAGCACCTGCGGTACGACGGCGGTCTTTTTCACGAACATGCTCGTTTGCCTCAGCGGCGATAGCGGCTGTGAATCATCGGTGGTTTTCTTTGTCTTCATCTTGAACTATATTTGCAATTTCCGCATGCTTGACTCGTGAAGGAATTTCGATATTAACGTTGGGTATTTCCGCAACAGGTTCCGCTGCTGTTGCGCAGGCAGATCTTTGACGGCGTGCACGATAGTACTTGCGAACAGATCCGCATTTACTCAGATACAACATTTGATACATGGTAGAACACCCGGACCAACACGTAACGCGAGCGAATGTGATTTGCAATATTCGTAATGGTATGTTCTGCCGCAGAGTTCATATTTCCAAGGCATACACCTTTGCATCGATTTCGTCCTAATGCCATTGAACGTCTTATATATTTACAAACTGTATTCTTTAAATAGGAAATATTGTTTATCTTCAGAATTTATGACTTCATAGTGTTTTTTTTTTAAATACCGGTGATTCATCACATTATACTTTATTGGATAATAGTTGATATTCTCCCATTTGTTAATTGAAACTGATGCTGCACCATAAATGGTATCATTACAAGGTAATTTAGTGTCTCGCAAGCAAGATATTTTACCATGCTGCAGCCTCCAAAGTTTGGTATCAAAACGATCTTCCTAACCAAATACAATTTTCTTCAAGCGGGGATTTGGTAAAATCACTGCGCATTTACCGTTGGCATAATGTCTCACGCCAACTCGAAACTCGCCATCTGTTGTGCACTCACATCCAAGAATTTCAAACGTATTTGTTTTCGAATCTGAAATTAATTGCAATTATCGTGCCATCCTCGAGTATTGACTGTATGGATGTTTTATCTTCAGATCGAAATAATTCTTCACAGAAATGCCGGCATTTCCTAGGGTCTTCGGTCATTTCCCGATATTCTTTATCATTAAAAATAAATTCGTTATTTTGCATACGTTCGAGAGCCATTAGTGTTTTTATCTATTATACCAAAAGCATTTCTCTAATTAATTTGTTTTTGATAATCTTCACAATTGCTCGATTATTCGCTCGATGTTTCCGTGTCAATGTCATTATAGTATTCGCTCGTTTTGCTATCTGTACTAGATGGTCTAGTCGATGTTAGCGACTTTATTTTTCCTTGCACAATATCAAATTATGTTATTTTCAGGTTGTTTGTTATATTTTTCTCCAAGTAGGCATCGCTGTTTTTCCAATATAACTCCTAAGTCGATTAATTTATCAAGATGCTCCGGACACGTGTTTGAAAAATTGTACATCATGTTTTGAGCCTCTTTGATAAATCTGGATGATGCATTTAAGCGAAACAACGACTTAATCTTTTCTGTGACGTTTCGCACACTCCACTGGTTTGGTAGATTAATTCCAGATTCGGATATTTTCACAAATTATTTTAGAATACTATATGCATCGATCTTCGCCATTGTTATATACCAGGGTAAATGTCTGATATAAAAATATTCTCTTCGGTAGATAGTATAGTTTATTTTATGCTAGGCAGTGAATTAATGGATTTTCCGAGTGAAATAATTGTGATATTTCACTGCAGTGAAAAATATGTTTTATCACTGGCCGTCAATAGACATTGATTACATTATGAGTAAGAAATTTCAAGGTTTCGGAAGATGTCTGCGTGGCGTAAGGTAAAGATGGCCGCCTCGCATCCAGACAAATCAGGTTCAAAGCCAGCAATGGGCAGATATTTTTTGTTTTATTTATTTATTTATTTTTTCATTTTTTTAAAAAAAATTTTATCTGCTGTTTTACCTTGATTTGGGAAGGAGCATTATGTAACTACTGATATTTTATGTGCAAATATACACAAAACAGAGCAGAACATAAATGGTAAACCGCTGACATTATAGTGCGGGATATAGTAAGAAATCAGCTACTTCAGTGTGTTATAGTGTTATACAAATTGCTAGACAATGCGCTTGAGCATAAAATAAAAAGAATATTTGCTTGCTCCGAGTGAATAACGGATATATTTCATCTTGTGGGTGAAAAACTTCACCACTCGTGAAAATACTGTTTTGCACCCACTCGATGAAATAAATCCGTTATTCACTCGTTTCAAGCAAATATCCTCTATATTATTTCTGTCGCGAAAACATATTCGGTGTAAAAGACACAGCTGCGAATAATATCAGACTAACTCCGCTGTGGAGAAAATAGTTTCTGCTGTGGAGAAAATAATATCAGCATTATCTCTTACACAGTCTGCGGCGATCAATAATTGTGTTTTCACAGTAGTATATTTGTAAACAATAATCGAAGCCTGAACTACAGCACTGAAATTGGCGCAACTGTGTTATACACATCACTGCGCTAGCTGGGAAATTTTGCAGTGTGAAATTCCCGTAGCAATCTTGATAGTATAAATCGCAACGATTGCTACGCTGCTGGGAAATTCCCATCGTGACTTTGACAATATAAATCGTAGCGATTACCCACTGGAATTATATTTTTGTAAACCCACATCATATGCACTAATATGTAATGACTAAGATAAAAATGCTAAAGTCATGGGGTATAGAAGGGCTGACTTATCCTCAGCTATCCAATCTAAAACGCCCAATGTACCTCAACTTTTGTGCCAGACTGGTTTAATTCCAGATAATTGACATTATAACTGTTCTTCAGCAACCGGGAAAAAATTTAATTCTCCTAGCTACGCGAATAAACCCATGTATGACTTTTGTGGAAAACGAAACATCATGCAAAGTAGATCGCACAAAATCTTTAGAAGGAAGCATGGTAAAAGGAAAGCAAAAGCATGGGGAAAAAAAGAAATTATAACAAAAAAATGTATATAATGCCCACAAATACCGTCATTTTTATATTTTAAAGAGTGGGCCCCGGGTGGCCAAGAGGTCTAAGGCACTCGCCTTTACAGATCACTAACGTCTCGCCTATTTCTGCGTGGGTTCAAGTATCGGGCTCGGCCGAAGTGGGTATGTGAGAAAGCTTGCCAGTAGCTCCTGTGGGTCGGTTCTTCCTATTAGAAATGATTTTTTAATATTTAAAAAAAAAACTTGGAAAATCCCAGGACTTGCATCTGAAGTATGTGTCAGGATATATATATATATATATATATATATATATATATATATATATATATATATATATATATATATATATATATATATATATATATTGCTAGTAGAATAGTGATAAAAAAAAGGAACAAAATGCTTACTCGCTCGCTCTTTATTTCCTTTTCATTTGGAAGAATTACACATTAATTTGGTTGGCCTAATTTCGTATTGGTAAGCCTTTTTTATTAACAGATTTTCATGAAAACCATTGTTATGTAAGTGATAAATGAATTTGACAATACAGTTCTATTTTGGTCATCTATTTCAAATTCTTAAAAATTCATATTAATACCTTTTTGTTTTGTGTCTTACATGTACACAGACACACACTTATATTACTTTGGTAGCCTTCGGATGACAGCTTTATAAATATGGACATATTAACATAATTCTTGTTTTGTTATTTATTTTGACAAAACTCAATATTGAATAGCTAGTAATTCAGTTTTTATAGTCGGATAAATTTTATTGTGTATGTCTTAATATTTGTTTAAAAAGCCATGTCACTTCCATAACTTGCACAGGTGCTAGTCACCGCTACATTGATCATTGCAAGAGCGATGAAAAGAAAGTAACAAGTGAGTTAAAAATGTGTAATGAATAGGGTTGTAATGTAATGGGTAGCATCCCTTTTTCTGATGCTGACACTTTATTTTCATTTCTGCTTCTACACATGAGAGCAAGTTTATGATATCTTTAAACATTATTGAACAGCTTCTAATTGAATGGTGGTAACTTTTTGAAACATCTCTTTATCAGTTCAACCACTAGTTTATGTTATGTTTAATGATGTTTGAAAATGCTTACAAATAAATTGTGAATACTGTTGTAAAACATAGTCCTAGTTTCCTCTGACTGTTACCACTCCTTGGTAGATATTTGGACAGTTATGTTTGGGTGGGAAAGGTAAGAAGAAATTTGGAATAACAAGAAGCCATGATTGGACAGTCTACAAGAACTGAAAATAAATCGTATTGATTGCATCAGTAGTCTTATTTCTTTTGTTGTTGTTGTATTCTTTACATTTTCTCTGAAACACACAACCCACGCAGGAATTCATACATAAAAGTTTCTTTAGCAATAGAAGAAATAACAATCTCAAAACTCATTGTTCACGAAATATTAATATCAAAGCAAAATGAAAATATACAAAGGGATTACAATATAATATGAATATAGAAAGCTGCAAGATTATTAAGGTATAGAGCAAAGGAATTTGATATTAATGATTAAATAAATATGGTACAAATATTGTCGAAGACGATAGGAGTATTTCGTTAAAGATGCAGGCCATTAATTCAGAATTTGAACATTTATAAACGCCAATGAATCGTTTGATATTTTATCAACAGATATCCTTAACATAAAATTATTTCATAATTATAACATTACTATGAAACAATAAAAAATATATTAGAGATATACAAATAGTCATGATTTAAAAATGTATTAAAGATATACAAATAGTCATGATTTAAAAATGTATTAAAGATATACAAATAGTCATGATTTAGAAATGTATTACAGATATCCATATAGTCATGATTTAATAAAGATATACAAATAGTAATGATTTATAAAATTAACAAGATTATTAATCGTACAGTTTTACACAGACAAATAAATACCAAGAATGGATGCGATAGACTTTTTTGCCTAAGCATGGTCAAACTTCCGTCTCCGCAAATGCGAAATATTTCACCACTGACTGATTCAATCTATCACCATGATAAAAGAATAACATTAATCCAAAACTGAATATTTTCTGGACTCAAAGGCACTATTGGTTTCTTTTTTTTTTTTTTTTTTGGTGCGTCCGTCAACAATTGCTTCTTACCACTCAAGGTCACATTTCTGATCCGATTTTGATCAAGCTTGGAATATAAGTTTATATCATCAATATGAGCGACACTGACGTATATTAACGATGTGATCTTGTATCTGATTGGCTGAGCTTGTTACCTCACTGGAGGTCATATTTGTGATCCAATTTTGATTAAAATTGACTATAGGCTTATATTTCATATGATGATTTTGATTATAAACTAGGCCCTAGTTTATCAAAGAAGAGATATTGCATCTGATTCACGGAGATATTACCACTCTGGAAGCAATATTTCTGATCATATATTGATCAAACTTGGATTAGATGCTTTGTATCAGCAACATATTGCACAAATTTGATATTCAGCGAGATCCACACATATTAATGAGGTGATCTTGTATCTGATTATCTGTGCTTGTTACCACTCTAGAAATTATTTCTGATTCCATTTTGATAAAAATTTGCAAATAAGCTTATATTAGTAATATCTTGGATGAATATAATTATTAGCAAGCTTAACGCACATTAATGCGATGAACTTGCATCTGACTGGCTAAACTTGTCAACACACTAGCGACTTTATTCTGATCTGATTTTTATAAAATTTAGAAAATAGACGTCAGTGATCTCCCACGAAATTTTTGATAGCATCGGGGTAAGTGCGTGTCATAAAATGTTTTAAAAATGCGTGTTATCATCATAACAGTAAAAAAAATAACATTAATGATACATAAAACTACATATATTTACACAGTTGTCTTTATTTCCCAAAATAATAACATAATTTAATCTCAAACTAGTTTTTCTTTGAATTTAACTAAATGATATCTTTCATTTCTTCACTTCCCAATATATTTTGATTGCCACATTAAAATTAAAGTCTTTCAGGCAAAGTCCTTGTGTACTAATTGTCATAAGGTGTTATGTATGATGTTCATATATTTAACTTTTATCTATGATCGTAAGTTGTATGATTATTTAAAAATACATACATAACTCTTGTCCAGTATTTTCATAGGCATTTTTTGCAATTAGACTTTTGTGACACATGTCAGGTAGGCCAGTATTTTTCCATTAGAAATACTCATATTCTGATGTGACATAGGTCATGTAGGGACGTGTAATTATATACAGATTTTGGTAAACAAACTCATTCTTGCTCTAGAATTTTGGTTCTAAAAGATCAGTATGTAAGGAATCTATTTTAGTTGTGTTGTTGAAATCAGATATAATGTGAGAGGAATTGTTTATTTACAATATTCATTGGAAATGTAAAAGTGCTCATTGACTTTTGGATTAATACATGATTTTGGGATTTATGTGAAATCATTTAAATATATTCCGGATTACATCTTTGTGGTACATCAGTACATTAAAGACTATTGGAATTCATTCTGAACATTCTATTATTTTGGACTTGTGATTAAGACATTTATGATTATTTGGAATTTAACTCGAAAAATATTAAGTATCTTTTTAATTTCACTTTAATTGTCTGGAAATAAATTGCTTGTTGCTTTTACTTACATTGTTGGTTTCACTTTCTTTCTGTTACATATTTGTAAGACCTAGAGTCGTAACAAAGGTAATTCAGCACCCTTTGCATTAACCTGTTCCTTAACACATTCTTGTTTCTGCTCATCGCAGAGAATGACCTTTCACAGTCTGGAAAAAATGGAACATAAAATTTATTAATGAATGTACAAAAAGATACAAAACTATCTGAATCCTAAGTCAATAATCATGGGCAATTTCTTCAAGAGACAAAAAGTGATGTGTTTTCAAATAATCATGACAGTATAATTAAGATGATATATATTTCCTTTCCAGTAAGAACGACATATTAATGTGTTTGTCATTGCTTAATTTATTAATTGAATCAATGTAAGAGAGCTAAAATATTGTTAAAAAAGGCAATTTTTTTTTACAATGCCTGTCTAAAGGACATGGGCTCCCTGATATGCACCAAGAGCTGCCTTAAATTGTGCCACTCCACTTTCACATCATCAAACTTTGCACTCTCTTGAAAGTGGTCAGTCAAGAACCCTGCAAAAAATATATCACAACTTAATTTATCATGTAATACATTCCAGCTGCAAACTAGTTGTTTATTGTTGGAAAATATTTCAAACAAAAACAAAGGAATAATCCAACACCTTTTTATTTACGTGTTTTTAAAACAGAAAATTGCTACTTTACTTACTTGGATAGAGAGAAAAGATGGGGCTAGCAGAGCACTGGGTTAATATTTATGTATTTTTAAAGGTGGAGTGTCCATTTTTCACAAGAATTCGCTTAACTTAAAATGTAATATGTGTAACTTTTTGAACCGATAGTGGAAATGACGGCAATACATATAAAACACGCTATCAACAGACTCCATTATTGTTGGCCGATCACGTTACTATGTCAGTGCAAAGACAAAAGTCGTGCACCGGCAGTGGGGTAAGCCAGGTACAAAAGATAACGGCACAGTGAGTGAGTAATTATCCTGGATTATCTTAATTAAATACCCAAGACGAGGTAAGAACAGGTGTACTTTGAGTAATTGGGGTTTGAATTAGGCAACAGGATGTTTATTTAACAGATTACATTTTATATGAGGATAGCAGGAAACATAAAAGCGTAGAGGCACAAGTGCAAAGCGTAGCGGTGTTGTTCTAAAGATGAAGCCTTATCTGAAGGCTGAAATGAGAGCATAGCGGGACGACTACGGTAAAAGGCCCTGTGGAGAACACTGGGCGTAGATCATAAGGATCTCAAATGATAATTATGAGCGAGATCTATGCATATCAATGAGGTTATCTTGCATATGATTGGCTGGGCTTCTTTCCACTCTAGACACTATATTTCTGACCCGATTATTTTTTTTATCAAACTTGGTAAATATGTTAATATCACCAAGATGTTGTATGAGTTTTATTATTAGCAAGAAACAGGGGTGTACTGGGTAAGCAACTCGGCCTTGGACTTATCTGCTGGGACAGGCCCGGGGTTTTGCTCACACCAGTAAAACACCGGTAAAAACTGATTTTTTTGACGGCCCACCGATGCGGCGGTCTGCCGGGACAGGCTCGGGGTTTTGCTCACACCAGTAAAACACCGGTAAAAACTGATTTTTTTAACGGCCACCGATGCGGTGGCCCACCGGGATTTGTCCCGGTATGCCCAATGGCCAGTACACCACTGGCCAGAAATGTGCATATTAATGAAGTTATCTTGCATCTGATTGGTTGAATTTTTTGTAACACTCTAGAAACTGGATTTTTAAAAAATATGATTTTGATCAAGCCTGGTAAATAGGCTTATACCGTCAATTCTAAGATGAGAATGATTACGAGCATGATCCACGCATATTAGTGAAGTGACCTGATATCTGCTTGGCTGAGATTGTTAGGACTCTAGCGACTCTATTTCTGATCAGGTTTTGATGAAACTTGTTAAATAGTCGTATATCATCGAGATCTTGGATGAATTTTATTAGATCTGCTTCACATATTTATGAGGTATTCTTGTATCTGATTGGCGGAGCCTGTTGCCTTTTGGAGACTGAATTTATCTCCAACTTGGTAAATAAGCTTATATTATCATTATCTTAAACAGGTTCTATAATAAGTGAGATCTGGACATATTCATGAGGTGATTAGCATATTATTGTTCATTCTGAGGTACATACTTTAACTTGATTTTCACTTTTCGATGGTAATATTAAACAATGATATCAAAGCTCACAGCACCTCGACCCCCACCGCTGTTATTAGTGATGCCCCAGCAGCCATTAACCAATCACGTGATAAGTCAGCCATGACGATAGTAAAATGAACATTAGATACCGCACGTGCCGCGATCAAAACAATATCAGTCTTTTTGTTTGCAACTTATCTTTGCTTGTTTTCTCTTAAATACTGACATGGATAGCGAGGGAAAATATCAAAAAGGTGGAGGTAGTTCATGTTCCGTCAATGGATGTTCAAATAATCGTTGCAAACTCAATTTATGGAAGAAATCAATGTCTGAAATACACAGACAAGTGCATGAAGACTGTGCGTGTTTGGTTTCATTTAAATTTCAGTCTGTGCCGTCAGATGGGCGTGCAAGATTTTCAATTCTTGGATTCCAATCTTAGCAGATAAGTTTAAATCACTGATAATACGACTTCCAAGAGAAATAATTAGAGACTGTTGCTCGGAATCTTTCAGAGAAAACGACCCCGCACTACATGTATTATTGATTGTGATAGCTCACAAAAAGCGGTTTTTAAAATTACCGTCCCCCATGGATTGTTGTTAATGTAGATAAGTAGCTAACATTGTATTGTGGGAAGGACTAGTAAAGATTCAGCAGGACTTGTAAATTCTCAGTCTACTAGTCCTTTTTGCTACAAGGAAATTTGTGTTAAATTCTAGGCCTGAAGAAACTCATATTTTCTTTCTTATTAGTTAATGTTTTTTTCAATTGACTAAAGATGAAACTTGAACTGACACATAAAATTACTACATTTTATTTTCCCAAATCTGTAATTTAAATAAATGACACATTAATTAACATCATTACATGATTAAAAAATCAGAACCAACATAAAACTATAATTATATAAATTTATAGTCACAGACCCATAAATGTTTTGAAAGTCTTACTGAACAAAAAGCGATCTTCTTCAATTTCATCAACTATGTGTGACATCATTTTCTCTGCATAAAATGTACATAGTCTTGTAACCTGGCCTTTGACATAATTGTCATCATACTCAACATTCACCAACTTGTGGTCATCTGCGCTAAGCCATACAAGAAGTTTACGTTTCCTAATACCAGTGCAAAACATTGTCATCTGTATTTGCATATAGAACCCTCTATTCCCTTTCTTCTTAATAATCAGACTGTCATTGCCACTCCTTTGAACATCATATTTATTCTTTGAAAAAAGTTCATCCAATGTGGTCCAGTTAGTAGGCATTGAACCTTTAATTTCAAGCAGCGTGACTCCATTTAAAATTGCATCTGGGCTCGCTGACAACCAGTTTTCCTGCACAGAAACATGCATTCCTTGTTCAATAACAGAATATCCATTATAATTTAAATATTGTTTTGCTGCCACATTTTGAAATCCGTAGTTTGTGAATTTATTTCCTACGAATTTGGAATGTAAATGTTCTCTCATAAAACTTGTGCAATCAGTGGAATCCTTTATGGGTATTTTTTCGCACCCATTTGTTTTGTTTACAATCTATTTCACTAGTGATATGGCGGACGCTATTGCCACCCATCTAGCGAGCAATAATTACAAAACCGTGTATATACACGTCTTCAAGAATATTTATATCCATTTGAGTGTTTCTATCCATCTTTTTTCTCTATTCTTTTCCCTTTGTTTAATTTCCTTCTTATAAAAGTAGTCTCTCTCTCTCTCTCGTTCGTAATAGTGTAAAACGCAGAGTGGAGTGTTGGACTGGAGTCTAGGGTCTGAAGTCTGGGGTGTATTAATTTTGACGAAATTATAGAATTTGTTTGTTGTCATTTGCATGTGTTTATGTCTGAGCCTGTGATTATAACAATGTCACTGTAGCCAGAAATCGCAACAAAAGACCAAACGGAAAGAAAGAAATACCCATCACAGGTAGAATTTTATAAAGGATTCTTCACAGTATTTGTTGTGAAAACGTAACTAATGTTTCAGCCAAGAATATCTTCATGGTCATCTTTGCCATATTCCACCAGTGTTAAACGAAAAATCAGTGACAATAAGAAAAGCTGAGTCAGGTGTAAGAAATTACCAAAACGTTGAAATAGATTCCATGCATATTTTGAATACTTGAATGAATTCTCAAAGTTATATCACTTCAATAACATTTTATTATTGTACTAAAATCTGTGTACTGTAGTATATGAATAATCGTGCATATTTTGAAATTGTGTCAGCGTATTTGAAGTAGCATAATAGGTGCAAGATCAAATATATTCTAAAGATTCTATTGAAATCAGATGTGTAACATTTCAACAAATAACTGGACACAAGGCTGTTCATATCTTATCTTGGTTTTGTTATTGTTAACAAATATATCAAGAGAGAAGGACGATACTATATTAACTAATTGTTGACGTTATATACAAACTTAGTTCTATAACTCCGGCTTAACTCGCATTTTATATTGTATTATATTATATTATATTATATTATATATATATATATATATATATATATATATATATATATATATATATATATATATATATATATATATATATATATATATATATATGGCACGGAGATAAATATATCTATCTATCTATCTATCTATCTATATATATATATATATATATATATATATATATATATATATATATATATATATATATATATAGATATATATATATGGCACGGAGATCAAAAAAAAGTGTCACAACTAACCTCAACACCGTGAAATCCACACTTGATTGACAATTCTCATCTGATCATCTGCAACATAAATGATGTCTTATCTGATTATCTGCAGTATAAACGATGTCCCGTGCCTAGTGTGAATTTGAGTGGCTTTACACATGCTGATTTGTAATATGGTATTCATCCTAACCCAGCAACGAACAAATCAAGTACAGCTGTTAGAAAATGGCAAATGTGTAACAGCTAGTACTGTGTCCTGTCAAACGTAATAAATTACCCTGGCCACAAGAGCAATGTTTGTTTGATAACTTAAACACTTTCTAACTTCACTATAATTGCGCGTGAAAAGTAGGTCATTGTGATCTACCTTTGCTAGTAGTGAGAAATATTCATCAAAATAACACACACGCATCGAGACAAATACATGCTAAAACCAACATGCACACAACTGCTTCCTTCCACTTGACCTAGAGCCCAGAGTCCAGACGCCACTCCAGAATCCAATCCAGACTCCACTCTGTATTTTACACTATGCCTCTCTCGTTCTGTAAATGACTTTTTAGATCGCTCAGCAATTTCAGTAAGAAATCAGTTTTTTGGAGTTCGACAATTTTGTCACCAATCCGTGTTCACAGATGTCGACAGTATTGGTTATTTATTATTATTATTTTTTTTTTAAAGATGAATATTACCGCTATATTACCTACTCGTATAAATAGTTCATATCAATTGACCAATAGTATGTGCCCCTTACCCAGCGTGTTTCATTTCTTAGCTTCTGTATTTTATCGGATGTCTCACCGAAAAATATCTTATTACAATTTGTTATACAATAATGCATTTATTAATAGATAGCAGAAACGTTTAAATATTTTTCATTTAATAAATAGCTGTGAATCTGAGTAGAAACTACATTTTATTTTTTATATTTTAAATTTGATCCGTTTCTTAAAATTTCTTTGGAAATAACAATTTACATCTCAATTGACACCATGGCGGAGTAAGGAATTCTTGTCTCACAAAGAGCATATTTTCACTCAAGAAAACTGTCTTCTTCTCTAAAACTATGATTTAACAATATAATTTAATTTCTTATATACTGAGACTAAATCTGCTTTATATTTCGTAAAGGAAGTCAAACACATTGAAACGATTGTTGTATCCATATGTGTGTACTCTATTTTCGAGTATTTTGATCGTGCGCTCATGGAGACGGTACCAGATACCGAACGTTTGGTCTTAAGTAGTCTAGGTGTTGTTTATTTCCTAATTACAAATCGTACAGATCGTGTAGGCGTTCAGTAACGACTATTTCAGTAATGGGTGTAATTTTATAGAATTTGGTTACACATATCTTGAAATGGCGATTATTCACTTTATTTCGATCCTCAAGTATCCATATACCTTGGAAGGTCATTATATAAACTTCATGAGAAATACATACGGCAAAATCAGTGTTAAAAGCATTGAACGTGGACATTTTTGGATGAGATCAGCCTAAAGGTATGATCCAGTACAAACCCGATTGAATGTCGTGCGCTGTGATGTCGCAATGAAAGCTGCACTTTGTTTTGAAACAAAATCATACTACCCTGTTGTTTGCTATGATAGACCCAACATCCTCATTTCTTGACCCATTTTATTACCCAGCCACCATTGTAAAAGTCCATAGCGATCAATAATTTTCGTCTGGAAGTTTTTTGATAACATTTAAGGTTCAGAGCATTCAGCAGTCAGGATTGACTAGACTTAAACTATATTAGTATTAAATTTTAGAACAGCAATTAATATTTCATTTAATTTGAGTAAATGTGCCTACATGACCACATTGACATACACTTTAATTCCACGCTAGTTGACATATATTTATAGGACATCAGAGATGCAGGTGAGATTTTGAGGCAGCCTATGAACTTTTAGCTCAGGATATTTTATTGCAGATAAAAAAAATGTTCCAGTGAAAAAATACTGTGATATCCCATAGCGCTTTCTTTCTTGCACAGTATTTTTATTTTTATGGTAAGATAAACTACAGCTATGCATCATGCTGCTCAAAGAATGACACACTGTTTCCAAGCATAAATATCCTGTCATCACTCAGTTTACAGATAACATATAAAATCATATCCCTCTGTACGTTTATTCTTACTTCATGTATACTTATTTCTCAACTAACTTTACCACATAACTGAATGGCAGATGGTGAAAATTGAATGATCAGTTTTTGTATTTAAATTAAATTATCAAATTAAGCACACAAACAACTACTTTTTGTATCATTCTTATATTTTTTGTATCCCTAATGATTTAAAATAATAATCTACCTTGCATACAGATAATAGCCATAATCTTGTTTCTTCCTGAGCACAGACATCAGGCTGAGAATAATCAATATTGATAACTGAAACAAGACAGGACGTTTGCACTACGTACCATACACCATTATCATAAAATGTTGTGGGTTAAATTTACTAAGACACTGCTAGACATTGACTGCCATAGACACAAACAGGTGTGTGGTATTTTGAAATTTGTATTGCATGCTATTTAATATTTTTCTGGATGATATCAGGTATTGAAATGTATCGGAGACATTCAGTTCTTATATGAGAAGGGTAGAAATAAATGATTTATCATGGAAATGCTGGAAAAATATTTTTATTTAAGGGTCGTTTTGTAACTGGTTCTGCAGGAGTCAGTTACAATGTTTCAATGTTGACTCACCCCTGCTCACAATAATGAAATTTTTGGACTTGTATGATTCATTCTCTATGAACCAAATTATACTTTAAAAATAGTTAAGATATTATTCATACATATTGAATCATATTTTTATCCATAAAATAT
The DNA here is from genome assembly GCA_029931535.1 of Margaritifera margaritifera. Classification (NCBI taxonomy): domain Eukaryota; kingdom Metazoa; phylum Mollusca; class Bivalvia; order Unionida; family Margaritiferidae; genus Margaritifera; species Margaritifera margaritifera. Next base: position 1,477,404 of record JAQPZY010001537.1, on the reverse strand, counting down.
CTTCTTTTCAATGTCAGTGTCAGAATTAAATAATTTTGTCCAGTAACTGGTACTGCAAGGCTACCTTTTGGGCTTAAAATGGCAAGTAGCTTGTTGTCTAAGCAGCGCCATGTTAGATATTAGAGTGCCAGCCTTGCAGTTCCTGTCCAGCAGAGCTCCAGAGAAGAATTTAATAAACTGGATATTTAATTCCATGATTTGGAACTAGACTGATTGTGTTTTTAAAAATTTGTTTGGGTATTTTGCTAACACCGCAAAGCACAACACTTTTGCTGCAAGAATGAGTCTTAATCATGAAGACATTATAATGCCTTTTTCAATGTGTCAAATGGTTTTGTGACCAAGATTAGTTCATGGTGTGCTTGTTTATATGCTTTATTTGAGTGAGTGTTCTGACAGTGATAAAGTACTATGATTTCATGAAACATCTGGTTCTTGGAGTGAAATAGTAAGTTATATTGATCAAATGTAACATCATACAACTTGGACTGTGTTCACAACAGGAGAAGTACTCTGACAGATTTGGAGTAAATGCTTAAGCTGAAATTGTTTTGTATAAGTTGATTGCATTTAAGAATTTTATTATGCACTTTGCCTGCGTAAAATACACTGCTTATCTAGGGCTCTGTTATGCTGGATGATGAAGTTTGATTAAAACTTTCTCTGGGACCCTTTGAGACTTGTACCCTGGTCTAGATTTGACTAACTAAAAGCACACTATTGTTCAGAATTGATAAAAATGATTAACTTCTTTTAAATATTTTAGATTTTGTAAACAAACCTTTCATATCTTAATCCAAACACTGTAATTTCCTTTTCCATTTAAAGTGATTGCATATCAAGTCACTGCCGACCACCAGTTATTTTTGAGGCTGCATTGCCAATATGTGACTCAGATTTTCAGCAGAATACAGTTTCCACAAACGTACAGTTTAGCATTAAATGAAACAATAACTACATACAGTTTGAAAAAAAGACAAAAATTTGTGGATGGGTTGAGTTATTAAAGAAAACAGTAAATGAAGTGTATGACCTCAAGTAAAATAAGGGAAAAATCCAGAACAGAAAATTTCCTTTCTGGTAAATAAAATAATTAAATATATCAACAATATAAGACAATATCATAAATGAATTGTCTTTTGCTCATATTATAATATAAAAGTAATATTTTAATATCATATCTGTTGCTATTGCATAGCTGGTACTTTTCTGGGAGGAAATATCCTGACTGTGACACAAATTTGTCCTCCTATTAGGGTAAACCAGAAGATTCCAGAACACTGGATCACCCCTGGGACACCCTGCACATATTGCCCATGCATACTGCCACTTTAGTTCTTTTCTTGGTCGACATGGTGTAATGTCCAACATTGTTTATGTCAAGAAGATTTAGCCACCGCTTCATGGGTCAATGAACGAATTACTATTTCTTTTGAGTGCTTATTCTTCTTAAACATTAGGATTATACCCTGATCAAGTTTTATCGCTGTTTAATTAAGCTCTCTTGAGTTTATTCATTTGTTCCATACACATGGTGTATGGCTTAACCTTTAATTTTATTCTTTTTACCCCATCGCAGGGCGTTAGTGTAATTCAAATTTGGTTGTGCTTTTTCTTGATAAGGGTAGTTATTTTGTTTAATATTCCCCATCCTTGCCTAATTGCAGTCTACTGACTTGCCTTTATCCATTTTATTGTTCCTTATAAATCATTTAATTCACCTTACCTATATTGTGAATTGTGCTAATTTTATACGTGGTAAGCAGGTCACACACCACTTTTTACCTTCATATTTCGTGCTCAGTTATTGAACACATGCTCTTTTTCAATTTTAGTTTCATACAACCTTCCTTGATTTTGTTTCCATTATTATTAGCAATCGTAGGCTATTTTTATTTGCTAATTTAGTAGTTCGTAGCTTTCGTTGAAGCCTGGTTGACTTGTTTATGTTGCATTTTTCTGTTCTGAGCTTAGCGTTGCTTCCTTTTTAGCATTTAATCTAGTGAAAACACCCAAGTAAGGTGACTTCTCACTGAAATTATTATATTAGTGTAGACTTAGTCTGCACATTACCTTGTGTATACTGTTTGTTGCGTAGAAGTTTTTTGTATAAAAAATCTTCTGTTCAGCTTTCTTTTACAGGAACAATGTCTAAGCAAGGTGTGGGTAGGTGTGGTCACAGGAAATGCACCTGGGCACATACCCCACTTGCTTATCTTGTACGTGCTCCAAGAGGACAGATGGTTGTCCCTCCTGTAGCCTATGGTCAGATGAGGTCTGGGATCTCGCTGCGAGTAGACGCACCTATAAGGCGAGGAAGTATCCTCGTCTTCTTAAGAGTTTTCGGGGTTCTCGTTCTCAGAGTCCTTTGGATCTCAGAGAAGGATTACCCAAGTCTCTTCGGAGACTCTTAGACTTAGTGGGCACCCTCCCAAGGGAGGTTATAAATAGGTGGAGAGTGAGTCACGCCATCCCACTAGGGAGGGGCAGCACCCTCCTAATTCCATGAGGGCAAAGAGCAACAGTTGCACCCTCCCGAGAGGGAGGAGCAGCACCCACTCTTTTCCTCTCAGACAGAGAGCAAGTTGTGCCACCCCCCCCTCGGGGTGGAGCAGCACTCTCTCTCTCCTGTTCAGAAAAGCATAGAGTGAGTTGTGACCCCCCCCATGAGAGGGGGGCAGCAGCCATTACTGAACCACAGCTCAATACAGGCTGAAAGTGAGTCGCACCCTCCCCCGCCTGTAATGGATGAGAAGCACCCTTTTAGCCCCCGGGGCCTGTAGCTGCTGATGTGATCAAGCCCCCCCCCCCCATTTTGAGCCCCTAATGTATGGGCATAAGGATTGGGTCTAGTCCCCCCCTCTCTCCAGACTGCTGTTTCATCCCTCTGGGGAATGGGAGTTGACTTACAGACACCAGATTAGGGAACAGGCTTGGATCTGCATCCCCCCTTCCCTATTATCCTCCAAATCCCTATGGGATGTGGGGCCTTCTGCCAAAGGAAAGCAACTGGCCATTTTCCTACATGCAGCCATGGACTTCTGGACCTTGGCTGCATGGTAGTGAGGTCGTGACTGCAGGCTATGGACTTAGATCATCTTACAAAGTTGTATCAAAAAAGAGGGAGGGGGATAGACCTTCCCCCAAATGCTCAAGGTAGGTGGAGAGGCACCTAACCCACCTGCTGAGTCCACTGCTAAGAACAGTAAAATAGCTCTGCATTAGGATTTACTGGTTCAAGTTCCTCTTCCCCCCAAGTCTCCCCTGCAACAGAGAGACATTGGGTCACAGTCCTGTCTTACAGGAGAGAGAGCAGGAAAAAGACATCCTTTCTGTCCTCATTGATGTGCATGAGTTTGACACAGGAGAGGCCATTGTGGTACCCCTCCCTTCGGGTCCCCTGCCCCCTCTTACCCATTGGAAAGCTGGTCTTTCGATAATGTGGTAAACGAGGTCTACCACCTCTTGCTGACCTGTGTCCCAAACCTTCTGGCTCTTGTGACTCCAAGATTCTTTCGAGTTTGGAGAAATTTTCAGGGGCAAACTCTCAATCAGATCTTGTTACTTCCTCAATCGGTCACAATTAAGGAGTTCTCGCAAAGGTTTAGCAAGACCAAGACTTAGCCAGACAAATGTAAGGTGTGGTGCCCCCCCCCCCCCAACACACATGTTGTGACTCTTGGTAGCTGCTTCTAGTTATAAGGTTCATGCCCCCTTCCTGGCCCATTAAACCGCCCACTTTGAATGCTGAAGTGGTTCAAGTGGGTATTTCTATGTGGCCCTGGGCTCGCCTGAAAACAATGGAATCCTTAGAACAAAAGGCTAGGTCACTTGTAACTGTAGCCTCACATACTGACCTCTTTTCAGCAGCCTCATTCAGCCTGCTGAAAGAGGAACAACTGTTGCCAATGGCTCTCCATTGTTTGTTGGAAGCAATGGCAAAAACTTCTAGGCATGTGTTGTCCTTGTCCATAGCCTTGTCAGCGAAGCATTTCCACCTTCGCAGGGATATTGCTCTGGACACATCCAGTGTCTTACTAGAGCACAGTAAGAACCTTCTTAGGGCTGCCCCCCCTTGAGGTGTAGACTCTATTCAAAGTGTTCATCCCCTCAGTGGCTACTTAGAATTGTAGAGACCAACAACACCAGTCCCTTCCATCCGCACCTGGCTCTTCGAAATCGGCCAAGATACAAAATCACCCTGACTGCTGTCAGGGTCCATCGGCTAAATTCTTTAAGCTGCGCAGCCCCAGTCAAAGCAACAACCCCATTTCAGAGCTCCCCCTTGGCAGGCATACCCTAGAAGGCCCAGTGAGGAAGTTTGCAGGCCCTTCCCCCATCCCTAAGGACAAGGGTGGATAGCCCTAGGGACTCGGTCCCTCTTCTGCAGAGCGTACCTCTTCCTTTGGTTCCAGTTGGCAATAGACTAAACCTCTTTTCAGAGGCTTGGTCTGGCATAATAGTCGATGGCTTGCTCCTTTCTATCATAAAAGATGGCTACCGGCTTCGGTTCCGGGATCTTCCTCCTCTAGTAAGGTCCCCTATGTTCTTTCACCAGTTTAGTCTGGTGCAGTTTAAGGAAGAGGATTACTTCTTCAGAAAGGTACAGTAGAGAGGGTGTTAAAAGACAAATATCAGACCTTCTACTCCCGGATTTGTATGGTTCACAAGAAAGATGGAAAGTCCCATCTAATTATCGACCTTTCCTCCCTAAACAGATTTCTGCTGGAGGAACCTTTCAAGATGGACACCACAGCTGCAGGAAAGACCTGGCGAATGGATGTTCTGCATCGATCTTCAGGATGCATACCTTCACATCCCTATCTTGCCTCCACACAGGAAGTAACTCTGGTTTTGATTGGATGGGAAGGTCTTCCAATTTCAAACTCTGCCATTTGGTCTAGTCTCTGCACCCAGACCTTTTACCAGGGTCATGGGAGTAGTTGCATCCCATTTAAGGTCACTAGGTATCCCAGTCCTCCAATATTTCAGTGATTGGTTGATCCACAATGGCCGACTAGAGTCCCTCAGACTAGATCTGTCTCGCTGTTGGTCCATAGTGACCAGGCTGGGTCTTCTGCCAAACTTAGAGAAATCAGAGCTCACTCCATCACAAGATTTTGTTTACATGGGGATGAATTTCCTCACAAACGGAGGATTAGTCTGTGTCCCTCATGACAGAGTAGACAAGATCCTGTCCTGTTGGAGGCGCTGAGAGTAAGACCACATTATCAGCATGTCTTTTTCTTTCTCTGCTAGGGACCTTGAACTCGGCAGCGGACCTGGTTCCCCTAGGCAGAATGCACTTGCATCCTCTCCAGTTTCTTCTTTTAATGGCATGGAAACCACACCGAGATCACTTGAATGCTCTGATTGCTCTGGGTCAGGATTTCCACCATCATCTGATTTGGTGGACAAATCAGGACCGGTTTCAGGCCAGAGTCTCCATTCACCCCCTGAACCTCACTCTGATCTGTATGCAGACACATCAGATTCAGGGTGGGCACTCGTCTAGAGCCAGAAGGACAGATTCTTTAGGGTTCTTGGTCCTGGGAAAAATCTACCTTCCACATTAAGAATTTGGAAATGAGGGCAGTGTTCTTAGGCCTTCAGCGGTGTGTCCACCAAATAAGAGGTCATGGTGTGATGGTATCCTCTGACAACACACCTGATGTAGCATACTTTGGGAAACAAGGAGGCACACATGCACCTTCTCTCTGCCTGGAGGTTTGGAACCTCTGCTGGGCAACCTTGGTAGGAATTATCCTCTGAGTTAGACACATTCCTAGCAAAAATAATATTTTGGCAGACAGTCTGTCAAGGAAAGGGGAGATAGTCCTCACAGAATAGTCGCTCCATCAATACATAACTGAGTCCCTGTTCCAACTTTGGGGGACTTCTTTGGTGGACTTGTTTGCCACCAAGCTAAACAACAAGCTCCCCTTTTACGTTTCCCCTGTCCCCGACCAGAGAGCCTGGGCAGTGGATGCATTCAGCCTGAAGTGGGATCATCTGTTCGTTTACACCTTCCCACCTTTCAGGATGATCCCACACATCCTACACAAAGTTAGGCACTCCACTGCACAGCTCATTTTGATTGCCCCTCTCTGGCCTCAGCTGTCGTGGTTCAGCGATCTTCTCGATCTGCTGGTGGACCATCCCAGGAACTTACCTCAGAGGAGGGAACTCCTGTCGCAGCACAAGGGCTCTCTCCTACACAACAGCCCACAGATTTTCCACCTTAATGCTTGGCTTATCTCAAATGATTTCGATACAAAGAAAAGTTTTTTATCAAAGTTGCCAAGTGAATCATTCAGTCCAGGAGAAGATTGATGTCTAAGGTGTATGATGCCAAATGGAGAATCTTTTGTGATTGGTGTAGTAGAAAACATGTAAATCCTAGCTATCCCTCTTTGAGCGCAGTGGCTGATTTTCTTCTATCCTTTTCGAAGAGAATCAATGCTCAGTTTCTACTATTAAGGGCTGTAGAGCAGCCCTTTCCAACACTCAAATTTTCAAAAGACCCAGCCATCATGACAGATTCTCACTTAGCAGACCTGATCAGGTATTTTGAACTGCAAAGACCGGTGTCGCGTTCTCTAATGCCTGTATGGAATCTTTCTTGTGGTTGTGGTCTCTTAATAAACTCCCCTATGAACCTTTGGGTGAAGTTTCCTTTGAGAACCTTACCCTCAAGACCGTTTTCTTGCTACCCTCTGCGGGCTGAAGCTGCAAGCTTCATGCCCTATCCATAGAGCAATGATGTCTCAGGTTTAATGGAAATTATGAGTCAGTTTCTCTCCTTTGCCAACCAGGTTTTTTTAGCAAAAAACCAGCTTCCATCGGTTTCTTCACTTCCAATTGAGATCAACAGTCTCAGTCTTATCTGTGCTGGGGATGATCAAGATAGACTTTTATGTCCAGTTTTGGCTCTACGTTTTTACCTGGCAGCCTCTAAAGGGAGAAGAAAAGGTAGGAAGCATCTTTTCCTCCCCATTAAGGATTCAACTAATATATTTCAGCTTCTACCATTTCAAGGTGGATTGCTATAACTACATGTATCAAGAGAGCTTACCGGTCCCTTACTGATAGGGACCTGTCTTTCATGAAAATTAGGCCCATGAGGTTCAAGCCATTGCTGCCTCATGGGCCTCTCTAACTCATTCATCTTTGGAGGATGTGATGAAAGCCGCATTTTGGTCTCTCACACTACTTTCTCATCCTTTTACCTTCTCTCATTAGCCCACCAAAGCAAAGCCATTTTCTCACTGGGCCTAATCGTCGTCACTCAGAAAGTGGCCCACGCAGATTCCATCCTGCAGTAGTCTCCTGTTCTTCAATGAGGGTGAGTATTCCTTGTGTTTGTTTTTTATTGACCAGTTGTGGGATCATCAATCCTCCCTCCAAACTGACTAATTCAGCTATGCAATAGCAACAGGTATGGTATTACTGATATTAAAATGTAGTTTTTTGAGGGGGTACAACTAATTTTAAATGATGTAATACTTATCTGTTGCTATTGCCAGATTCCCTCCTCCCGCCCTCACTGATGTCCCACCAAGTTCGGCTGCACCCATGAAAAGAATGAAAGTGGCAGTATGCATGGACAGTATGTATGGAGTGTCCCAGGGGTGATCCAGTGTTCTGGAATCTTCTGGTTCACCTTAACGGGAGGACAAATTTTCGTCATACGGTCAGTGTAATTTCCTCTCGGAAAAGTACCAGCTATGCAATAGCAACAGATAAGTATTACATCATAAAAATTAGTTTTACCCCCCCCCCCCCCCACCCCCACCCCCACCCCCCCAAAAAAATACATTTTACATCCAATTAAAACTGACCCACTGGGAGAGTATCATTGTGGAAGCCGTGACAAATGGTTCTGAAATCATTTATAACTCGCAGGAAATAATTTTCTAATGCTTATATTTTCCCTGAGTTTATTTTCTGTCTTTGCATTTATTCTATTTTCCATGCTCTGTAAACGTTTAATCCTCCTGGGACTTGTTTTAATACATGTACATTTTTATATTTATACAGCATGCAAGAAAGGAAAATCAAAGATGCCCAGATGAGAGCACAAATCAACCAGAAACTAGTTGAAACAGGAGAAAGAGAAAGGTATAACAGAAATATGAAGAGCTAAACTAAAAAAATAGCATTTATTTTTGTGGTTATTGTCATGGATGCAAAGACTTTCAACACTTTCATCACCACAACCATCAAGAACAACAAAAGGGAGTTTTCTGCACTAATTTTGTTACATATATTTTTTAGATATAAAATTTCTTCACAGTGGGATCATTATTTGATTGTATCAGTGTCTGTAGATTCAGTTGAATTATATAGTTTTATAGACTTTTTATGGCATCTTAGATTGTGCTGCAACATATATGTATGAATTGTTATAGTACTTGCAGATCTTCAGCAAACACAAGTGCAATCTCAGCTGTGCAAGAATATCAAATAGTTTTTTGCCAACAGGATGGCAGTGAAGGAGATTTTGCATTTAGCTTTCATTTGCTTACATGTGAGCTTGCCTCTTTGACCTAGGGATCAAAGTCACATTCATTGAAAATGTGCATGAATGGTTTGGTTCAAGTTTTTTTTATTTGCTTAAATTTCCTAAACCTGTTGATGGATTTTTTTCAAATTGTGATGAATCATTAAGTAGTTTATACAATTCTTTTAGTGACATGCACGCTTGGCTCTTGACTTTTGGGTCAAGGTCACAGTCATGTAAAATATGTGGTCGGTTTTGTTTAATGTTTTATCATTTGCTTGTATGTCCTAACAGCATTGATAGATTTTCTTCATACTTAGGATGAATCTTTATCAAGCTAAGACAACTCACGCAGTGACATGCATGCTTACTCAATTAATCTTGGGGTCAGGGTCACTGTGATAGAAAATTAGTGTTAGGGTTTTGGTTAAAGTTTTTCACTTCCTTTATATTTCCTGATGGATTTTGTTGGATGAATCATTATGAAGCAAAGACAGTTCATTCTTTAACATGCTCACTGCACCTTTTGACCTTGGAGTTAAGTTACATGTTTTATGGCAATGCTTTGATTGTGGGTTCAACGTGCAGACCCTTGCATCCTTGTTCCATGTTTTTTTACCAAACTTTAAACATGCATTCATAGCAGGAGAACACAATTTGTATAATGAGTTATGGGTTACAACTCCTGGGTCAGAAATGAGTTGGACTGGGGGCAATAATTACAGTATTTACATCTTAGCCCGGCATGTTTGATGGGTGCAAAGCTGTCTCAAAATTAAAATTTGTGTTCTTTTTTACGTACAAAACTGGGCTAGTCACATGAAAGTTCAGTAGTCCAGCAAGAAGCTTTAGTTGTCTGGTCTAGTTTGGCATAGGAATAGTCATCCATTGGATGTAGTGCCTCAGGGATATTTCTGCCATTTTCAAAATGAGGCTTGGGGTCCATGGAATTGGGATGTTTTACACATAAAAGGGTCAAATTGAGTAATTTAGAAGACTTTTTGCACACTGTTTATTCACAAAAATGTACACACAATAAAGATTATTGAACATAACAAATTCAAAATGATCCAGGGTTCACGTTAGATGGCAATTCAGGCAGAATAGTGGCCTTTGAGTCTGTCATTTCACATATATAGACCAAAAAACTAAAGTTCACTTCACCTGGTGTTGATTTCATGACATACTCCTACCCCCTTTTGTGTCAATACAATGCATTAGTAAAGTAAATACTGACTTTTGTGTCAATTTTCCCTTCAAAGAAAAGGGTGGAAAGTTAGAAAAGATGTTTTATGCTCTATAGTGAATGTTGGTGTTAATTTGTTGTCGTAAATGCTAGAAATTACATTGCTATCTATGGAACTCCTGCCAAACAATCGCCTATGATCCTTGACAAAATGAGTGAAAAATTGAATTTTTTTAACCCAATCAGAAGCAAATTATGATTCAGTGGATGTATCCAGGTCCAGTACTAATAAAATGAATCATTTTAACCAATATTTCATTCAATAAATGTATGAAAAGAGGGCTTTCAGCTATGGAAACTATTGCTGATTATTGATTGTTACCAATTTTCGAGGTTACCGTTTTATGTTACACAACAACTCTAGTGAAGTCAAATAAGAACATTTTTAATATTTTTATAAAGTTTTATTAGTAATTCATCAGTATTTTAATCATCTGACATGAAACTATGCACAAACAGATGTTTAAAGTCACTATTTTTAACATTATAAATTTCTACACTCACTTCTCTCTACTTTCAGTATATTCACTCTATTTTGGCTAGCAAGAGAGGTCATTTCACCCAAATATTAGAGTCCAGCATGGACCCTGTTAAATTTTAGCCAAGATTACTTCAGCTCTTTTAGATCCTTTGCTACACTAATTGTAATAATTTCTTTCGCAAGGTCAGTACAGTGAAGGACATGGATTTTTTTAAAAGTTCTAATTGGGAATTTTTTACACTTAAATTAAGACAAATGGACAAGTTTTTTGCCCAAAAACAAGCCCAGAAAAATCCTTGTGTCAGGGTTGGGTGGGTGGAATAGGTAATAAATAGCATGGTGATTTTCCATGGAAAGCCATAGAAGTACCTCTAGTTTTAAATGTTACATGGTAATATTCGTTATTGATTTTAGAATTTAAGGATGATTGCTGGTGGAGTCTCAAAGTATTTAACTTTTTTTCCAACAAAACGTTTGTTTGTATTACTAAGTAATCTAAACACTCTCACATCACAAACAAATTTGTATGTTGAAGTCTGCTGATTAATCACAATAATTGAAGATTGGTATGAAAAGTCAAATGACCAAGCATTCGATTATGATTTTCAGTAAACAATTATGAACAGTTGAAGTTTTATTCTTAATAAAATTTTGTTTTTACACCTTTAATTTTAGTGTTTTTCACTGCATCAGGACCCACCTTGTTTATTTGATCAATGATAGAACATTTCAAACATGTAATTAGTTGTAAATCACCAGTACCATACACTTGAAGTTTTGCAAGATAACATAGTGACAGTGATAATTCTGTGAATTCAGAGACACAGAGAAATGTTTACAAGGATGCAAAAATGATATTTTTCATGAAAAATATAGAAATTATCTCCAACTGTTTAAAACTGATGGTTGATTGGTTCTGATGAACTGATCATTAATTTTTCAATGAAAGTGACTCAGAACACTATTTTATAGAAATGTGTAATGTTTTTGCTTAGTGGAGATAACATATTCATTTCTCTTTCAACAACAATATTATTTCTTTAGATTGATTGAATTTACCTGCTAAATACGTTCTTTTCATTATTTAATAGGAGAACTGTGTGTTAATTATATCATAATAATGTAAAATATCTTCCATTGTTGCTATCATTATGCTACCTAGATGTAATGAGTGGTGTCCTAATGCAAATTAAACAATGGTTCCTAGCATTGTGATACTTACATGTAATGAGTGGTGTTCTGATGCTGATTAAACAATGGTTTCTAGCATTGTGCTACCTAGATGTAATGAGTGGTGTCCTGATGCTGATTAAACAATGGTTCCTAGCATTGTGCTACCTATATGTAATGAGTGGTGTCTTGATGCTGATTAAACAAGGGTTCATAGCATTGTGCTACCTATATGTAAAGAGTGGTATCCTGATGCTGACTAAACAATGGTTTCTAGCATTGTGCTACCTATATGTAATGTGTGGTGTCCTGATGCTGATTAAACAATGGTTCCTAGCATTATGCTACCTTGATGTAATGAGTGGTGTTCTGATGCTGATTAAACAATGGTTTCTAGCATTGTGCTACCTAGATGTAATGAGTGGTGTCCTGATGCTGATTAAACAATGGTTCCTAGCATTGTGGTACCTATATGTGATGAGTGGTGTCTTGATGCTGATTAAACAAGGGTTCCTAGCATTGTGCTACCTATATGTAAAGAGTGGTATCCTGATGCTGATTAAACAATGGTTTCTAGCATTGTGCTACCTATATGTAATGTGTGGTGTCCTGATGCTGATTAAACAATGGTTCCTAGCATTATGCTACCTAGATGTAATGAGTGATGTCCTGATGCTGATTAAACAATGGTTCCTAGCATTGTGCTATCTATATAATGAGTGGTGTCCTGATGCTGATTAAACAATGGTTCCTAGCATTGTGGTACCTATATGTAATGAGTGGTGTCCTGATGCTGATTAAACAAGGGTTTTTAGCATTATGCTACCTATATAATGAGTGGTGTCCTGATGCTGATTAAACAATGGTTTCTAGCATTATGCTACCTATATGTAATGAGTGGTGTCCTGATGCTGATTAAACAATGGTTTCTAGCATTATGCTACCAATATGATGAGTGGTGTCCTGATGCTGATTAAACAATGGTTTCTAGCATTGTGCTACCTATATGTAATGTGTGGTGTCCTGATGCTGATTAAACAATGGTTCCTAGCATTGTGCTACCTAGATGTAATGAGTGGTGTCCTGATGCTGATTAAACAATGGTTCCTAGCATTGTGCTACTTATATAATGAGTGGTGTCCTGATGCTGATTAAACAATGGTTCCTAGCATTGTGCTACCTATATAATGAGTGGTGTCCTGATGCTGATCAAACAATGGTTTCTAGCATTATGCTACCTAGATGTATTGAGAGGTATCCTAGTGCTAATTAAACAATTGATAGGATTTCATCTCGAGTTTTGCATATTAAACATTTATTTGTTATAAGCTACTATTCTTAATGTGTAATAACTAGGTGTCCTTATTAACAAGTTTGCAAAAGCCAAATCACTTCTGGCTCTCAAACTATGGTTTTCTGCAAGATACAATAATTACATGAGTTTTGCATATTAAACATTTACTTGTCATCAGCTACTATTCTTAATGTGTAATAACTAGGTGTCCTTATTAACAAGTTTGCAAAAGCCAAATCACTTCTGGATCTCAAACTGTTTTTCTGCAAGATACAATAATTACATGAGTTTTGCATATTAAACATTTATTTGTTATCAGCTACTATTCCTAATGTGTAATAACTAGGTGTCCTTATTAACAAGTTTGCAAAGCCAAATTACTTCTGGCTCTCAAACTCTGGTTTTCTGCTAGATACAATAATTACATGAAAATTAGTCATAGACTGTGCTGGACATCTTGAGCCTTTCTGCCAATTGAAAAACAAGTCAAAAGTAATACTGTTATTGTCATAGCTATACTAAAATCACATGATTACAGTATGGCTGTACTCTAAGTAAACACCATATTGTTCATATGGATTGATGGGAAAGACCCAAGATGTTATAATTGTGGTTATGGTAGTGAATGGTCAGTTTCTGTTCGCTTGCAGAAAGATCCCAGATGATGCAATAGATCTTGTATGGTGCTTACTAATAAACATATACAAATAGTCATGAAAACATTAGATATATCATGTACTTGAAATTAAATTTTTTATTCCTAAAGCTTTATTACTGAGATATTCTGACGCCTTCCATCTGTCCATCTGCTTTGTCAGTGTCATCTCCTAAACCACTGTGTGGAAGTCTTCCTTTTCAGAAATCGCAGGGATGGGGGTGTCAAGGTCTAAATGTATAGAAATTGTCAATTGCTGTGACATTTTCAAGATTTGTTGTTTTTTTTCCCCCAATTTTATATACAGTATATGCAATCATAGCAAAAAGACATATAATACAGACTTTGAGTTATGACATCAAGATCACTGCACAGTTGGTGGGATAGTAGTTTTAAGGCCTAAAATTAATCTTTTTCAAATTAGGCAATACATAAAATAAATCGTGATAATTTGCAAGCCATCAAAGTTGCTGAGGTCATGCTTTCTTTTCATTAAAAGAGTACAGTTCAATAAAACAAGTGTATATCTGCCACAATAACACTTGCCTTGTACTAAAGGTCTCTATATTTTAGAATAATACTTTTTTTTAGGTTAAAGGAGCTACTGAGAACTAGGCTTGTAGAATGTGGCTGGAGAGATCAGTTGAAACAGTATTGCAAAGGTTTGTATGTTCAAATTGAGCAATCATTATAATATAGAACAACAGATGACCTAGAGCTTTAATATGAAATCTGTATTCTTTTTGTATGCAGTCTTTGATGTCATATATGCAGTGTGTGCTTAAAAATTCATATTGGGGCAAATTTTGTGATGTTAACGCTCATCATAACTGGGCACACCCAAGATGTAATAAATAATGTCCCAATCATCTGTAAAGAAGTTAACTCCCCACTGGCTGTGTTGGGAGTTCTCCACTTTGGAGGTGCATCTGTGTTGGGAGTTCTCCACTTTGGAGGTGCATCTGTGTTGGGAGTTCTCCACTTTGGAGGTGCATTTGCTATTTCATTACTGTTCATCTGAAGAGATTCATGATTTTAGTTGCATTCAGTTGATAAACTTGACAATGTAGCAATTCACCAGGCATGCATGGTGGTAAATTACAAGCAATTTATGATGTTCTTTGTAGGTTTTTAACAGCAGCTTCCCTTTCTAATGAATGGATCCACTTTTATACTCCCATAAGCTGGAGCATATTATGATGTTTTCCATCTTTCTTTCTGTTGCCTATTTTGTTAATGCATAATAGCTCGGGTTTTACACAATCCACTGTTACCAAACTTTGTAAGCTTGCATATTGGGGTTGGAAAGAAACCTATCAATTTCAGGCTCAAAAGGTCGAATGTCAAGGTTCTGGGGATTGCAAGGAGGAGAACTCTTTTCACACAATAACTTGACTTGTATGCCAGATACCTTGATCAGACTTTGTAAATGGCTTGCATTTGACATAAGAAAGATGTCTGTTGATTTTGGAGGTCAAAGGTCTAGGTCACAGTAACTCTAAGACAATTAGTTTCAAATGATATCCAAGTTCTTTATCACCTACTATGACCAAATTTTGTGGATGACTTGCACTTGAGACAAGGAAGACACTTATTCATTTTGGTGTCAAAAAGGTCAAGGTCACAAGGACAGATTTTGTGGGGTTTAATGCCATTTAAACATGGCAGCCAGGATATTTTTGGTACAAGAAGACCCCTGAAAGAACCATGGACCCAAGGCAAGCTACAGGCAAGCTTCTCACCTACCCATGTTGGTCAGGCCGAGACTTGAACTCGTGTAGACAGAAGTGAGATGTGTGAGTGATCTGTAAAGGCAAGCACCTTAAACCACTCTACCACCCAGGGCCCCTCACATGGACTGAAAGAAGGAAAAAGATTCCACAAAACTTAACAAGTTCTGTACTACATGCCTTGTTCAAGCTTTTCATCATCAAAATTAGTATCAGATAGTTTTCATTGATATTATCCTTTTTTGTTAGCCATCTTACCAACTGTTTTTTTTTGCTAGTTTAGTCAACCTTAGCTTTCGATTAAGCCTGATTGACTTCATTATCTTATAATTTTCAGTACTCAGCCTAGCATTGCTTACCTTTTTGCATTAAAACATCAGTGATTATTTTAATTATTTGTGACAACACCAAGGTTAGGTGTCTTCTTACTGCATATCATATTTAGCGTACACTTAGTCCACACATTACCTTTTTTTACATATACTTGTATAGAAGTTTTTCATGATTTTCTTTTCAGCATTCTTTTACAGCAATATCTAAGCAGGGTGTGGGTAGGTGTGGCCACAGGAAAGCCCCCTGGGACACACACCCCAGAGAGGACAGATGATTGTCCCTTTTGTAGCCTATGGTTGGATGAGGTCTGGGACCTTGCAGAGCATAGACATACTTATTAAGGAAGGAAGAAAGTTCCTTGTCTCCCTCAAAATTTTCAAGGTTATCCTTCTCTAAGTCCCTCGGGTCTCTCTTCGGAGACTCTTAAGGTTAGTGGGTCCCCTCCCAAGGGAGGTTATAAACAGATGGAGAGTGAGTTGCGTCCTCCCATTAGGGAGGAGAAGCACCCTACCCATTCACTGACTGCAGAGAGCGAGTCATGCCCTCCCATGAGGAAGGAGCAGCACCCTCTCTTTTGCACTAGGTCACTAGGTATCCCAGTCCTCCAATATTTTGATGATTGGTTGATGCACAATGCCTGGGTAGAGTCCCTCTGACTAGATCTGTCTTGCTGTTGGTCCAAAGTGACCAGTCTGGGTCTTTTGCCCAACCTAGAGAAATCAGAGCTCACTCCATCTCAAGAGAAGTAGTCTGTGTCCCTCGTGACAGAGTATACAAGATCCTGTCCCTGTTGGAAGTGTTGAGAGCAAAGACCTCGTTTTCAGCTTGTCTTTTTCTTTCTCTGCTGGGGACCTTGAAAGTATGTAGCGGACCTAGTTCCCATTAGACAGACTCTACTAGCGTCCTCCAGTTTCTCCTTTTGGCAGTCTGGAAACCACACAGGGACTCTCTGAATACTCAGATTTCTCTAGGTCGGGATTTTCCCATATCATTTGATTTGGTGGACCAGTCAGGACCGGTTTCTGGCTAGAGTCCCCATGCACCCCCTGAACCACACTCCTTTCTGTTCGCATACGCAACAGATTCAGGGTGGGGCACTCATCTGGAGCCGGAAGGACTGATTCTTCAGGGTTCATGGTCCCAGGAAGAATCTTTCCTCCACATCAACAATTTGGAAATGAGGGCAGTGTTCTTAGCCCTTCAGGGGTGAGTTGGCAAAAAACAAGAGGTTGCTGCATGACTCACCCCTGAAGGGCTAAGAACACTGCCCTAATTTCCAAATTAAAGTTAAAGAAATGATAATAGCGTGACCACACGTCTGATGTAGAGTACCTCAGGAGACATGGAGGCACTCATGCACCTTCTCATTGCATGGAGGTTTTTAACCTCCTTTGCTGGGCAATCTCAGAAGGAATTACCCTCTGAGTTTGCCACATTCCCAGCAAAGAATATTTTGGCAGACACACACATGCCAAGTATTACGCTTTTTTTCACTGAATATTGTCTTACCCTCGCAGGTATATGGCTTACGCTTTGTTGGTACATTAAAAAAAAAAAAAAAAAAAAAGCAATATAAAGTTGTGTTTGTCATTTTTATTATCATCTCTTTAATTCCACAGATCATATAAATTTGAGAATATTCAGAAAAAGACTGTTGCGTAAGAGTACATTTGTCCATGTTGACCTAAATGTACCTTACTTGTTTTCTATTTATAGCAGCTGTGTATGACACATTTCCAAGAAAACAGATGGGTTTCTTCGATTTTAAAATTTATCTCACAAGTTCATTATATTTTGATAACATAATTTGGTAGCAGACCAATCTATACTTTAAAAAAAATGGCACCAGATATTAAGCAAAACAGCTTTCATCGATGTGGTTCGTGATATTATATGACTGAAAAATGTTGGATCATAAAAAGGACAAATCAATAGTGCTTTACAAATGTAAAGAGAAAAATATGAGAGTGATGTATTACAGCACTCAGGATGAGCACATCATCATGCTCATTGCAGAATTTGTGGACTTTACAATCATTCAGCGAAAGTTCAACATATAGACTCCATAAAAGTGAGTGTTGTATATAAATAATTTGTCAGTATGTCTTGTGTTTGTATTCTGGTACTAATTCACACTGATTTTGCCCATTTGTGATAAGAAATTTAACCAGCTGAAGATTCAGGTTACCAGTAGTAGCAAAAATTAATGTACATTTTTCCTAAAGTTTTTTGTGTAATTATGGCATGTAATATATAGATTACACTTTTTATGCTCAGATTATGCTTTTTTGCCATGTAGGTTATGCTTACGCTGCTCTAGGGGTTGGCATGTACGCAGAAAATCTGTAAAGGAAAGGGAAAATAGTCCTCACGGAATGGTTTCTCCACCAATCCGTAGCAGACTCCCTGTTCCAACTTTGGGGGACCCCTTTGGTGGACTTGTTTGCTACAAGGCTAAACAACAAGCTCCCCTTTAAGTTTCCCCAGTCCCTAACCAGAGGGCCTGGGCAATGGACGCATTCAGCCTGAAGTGGAATCATCTGTTCGCTTATGCCTTCCTACCATTCATGATGATCCCACAGGTACTTCACAAAGTAAGGAACTCCTCTGCTCAGCTCATTTTGGTAGCCCCTCTGTGGCTCCAGAGATTGTGGTTCAGTGATCTTCTTGATCTGCTGGTGGACCATCACAGGATATTACCTCAGAGGAGAACCCTCCTGTCACAGCACGGTGGCTCTCGCCAACACAACAGCCCACAGATTCTCCACTTTCATGCTTGGCTTATCTCAAACAATCTCTCTGCAAAGAAAAGTTTTTGAACAAGGTTGTGAAATGCATCATTCAGTCCAGGAGACAATCTATGTCTAAAGTGTATGATGCCAAATTGAGAATCTTTTGTAATTCTACTGTAGTAGAAAATGTGTAAATCCTAGCTGTCCCTCTTCGAGCACAGTGCCTGATTTTCTTCTCTTTCTTTTTGAGAAACAATGCTCGGTTTATACTATTAAGGGCTATAGAGCAGCACTATAACACTCTAAAATTTTCAAAAGGCCCAGCCATTGGGACAGACTCTCACTTAGCAGACCTGATCAGGTATTTCAAGCTGCAATGACCAGTGTCTTGGTCACTAATGCCTAAATGGAATCTATCTTGTGTCATGTGGTCTCTTAATAAAAACCCTATGAAACCTTTGAGAACCTTACCCTCAAGATTGTTTTTTTGCTTTCCTTCGCATCTGCGAAATGAAGGAGCGAGCTTCATGCTCTATCCAAAGAGCAAGGCTGTATAAGGTTCAGTGGGAATTATGAGTCAGTTTCTATCCTTTGCCAACCAGGTTTTTCAGCAAAAAACCAGCATTGGTTGCTTCACTTCTGATCAAGATCCCCAGTCTCAGTCATATCTGTGCTGGAGATGATCTAGATAGACTTTTATGTCCAGTTAGGGATTTATATTTTTATTTGGCAGTTTCTAAAGAGAGAAGGAAGGGTAGGAAGTGTCTTTTCCTCCCCATTAAAGGTTCAACTGATACTTCAGCTTCCACCAGCATTTCAAGATGGATTGCTATAACTATCAAGAGAGCTTATCAGTCCCTTACCAATAGGACCTGTCTTTCATGACAATTAAAGCCCATGAGGTTTGAGCCATTGCTTCCTCATGGGCCTCTCTAACTCATTCGTCTGTGAAAGATGTGATGAAAGCCACATTTTGGCGTTCTCACACAACCTTCTCCTTTTACCTTCACTCATTAGCTCAATAAAGCAAAAGCTTATTTTCCTTGGGTCCAATCGTTGTCGCTCAAAAAGTAGCCCATGCAGATACCATTCAGCAGTAGTCTTCGACTCTTCAACGAGGGTGAGTATTCCTTGCGTTTGTTTTTCTTTTGCCAGTTGTGGGATCATCATCCTCCCACCTAACTGACAAATTCAGCTACGCAATAGCAACATGTATGGTATGTATTACTGATATTAAAATGTAGTTTTTTTTTGGTGGGGAGTGGTAAAACTAATTTTAATGATGTAATACTTACCTGTTGCTATTGCCAGATTATCTCCTCCCACCCTGCACTGATGTCCCACTAGTTTAGGCTGTGTCCAGAAAGGAATGATGTAATCTTCTGGTTCACCATAATAAGATGACAAATTCTTGTCATACAGTCGGGGTATTTTCCACCCAGAAAAGTACTAGCTACACAATAGCAACAGGTAAGTATTACATTATTAAACTTAGTTTTACCCCCCAGAAAACTACATTTTTACAAAAAGAGGGGTGTGTACTTTCATTAAGGCATGTGGTGGTATTGCATGAATACAGTATAGTTTTTAAGCCAACCTTTTCTTTGGATTTCTTTACCATATATACTTGCATATAGGTTGGGTCCATCTGCAAACAACATAGACTCTGATCTGCCATTGCATAATGCACTGGCAGATCAGGGTCTGTGTTTGTTCTACTGATTAGTACTAACAATCTGCATAGATACAGATCTGCCAGCACATTATGCACTGACAGATCTGGGTCTATTTAGTTTGCAGTTGGATCTGACTTATAAACGAGTATAGATGGTACCTTTTTCATCAATATTTGCTATGTTATCTTTTAATTCAAAGGAAATATAGGATAAGATCTTGCATCATACCATAGTAAGTCAAGTTGACCCAGTTATGTTATGGTACTATTAAAATGTTAACCTATATTAAAAGAGTAAATATATATCATATCTTTATACTTAAACACACACCACTGAATTATTGTAAGAGATTGCATAAACGTAAAATTTTGCATCCCTGGACATAAAATAATCTATGTGGATGGAAAAAGATTCTGCCTTGCATCCATGTGATGCAAAAAACTGGGGAAGATGGCAAGTTGTATCCAAGTTTACCATAGTTTTCATCATTGTAATTCTTTATAATTTTCCATGAAATCAGAAATTGTTTACAAATGATCAATACCAAATAGTTGTTTAAAATCTTATTTTTGTTGTTGTTGTTGTATATGAAATATTTAATCAGTCCTGACCATTTGCACCTTCTTTCGAAAGTGTAAATGTAGACTTTGGTTTCTGTATTAGTCTGGTTCCCAATCTTTACCTGGATATTTTTACTTTTGAAGATCCTTAGTTGGAAGATGGGCCAATGTACTTCATGTGCTCAGATTTCCACATGAACAGAATAATAGAACATGTATCCTGAATGATAGGAAATATCTTTCTGCAGTATGTGTAGAAAAATCTGTTACATTCAGTCTGATCTGTCAAAATTCAGTTAGATGTGAGAGATTTAGAAATTTTCACCAATTATTGCTGGGAGATGCAAATTCTGACTTGCCATAAATTTAAACTCACTAAATTGCCTTACTATGTGTCGGTTACCACTAGTGTGTGGTTATGCAGACTTATGGACATTGGATGCAAATTTCTAATGCATGCATTCTAGGACATATTTACACAAATGCCAGTGTGATGTCTGATTATACAAATACTTTTCTCATTTTTTTGCTGTTGTCTTGTACTTTCTCAGGTACTTGAACAAGAATTTGAAAGCGAGATTATCATGATATTTTTTTATTTTTTTTTACAGAGGTTGTGAAACAGAAAGGCTTAGAGCATATCACAGTAGATGATTTAGTTTCAGAAATCACACCTAGAGGAAGAGGTTTGTACTTAACATATTTACAAGTGACAAAGATATAAGATGTAATTGTATGCTTTTAAGTTGGTAGAGGGCTATCACCAAAATTTGTCTTATTTATGTGAAAGGACAAGGTATGATAAGGGTCGATTTTGTCCCCCAATCAGATTCCAATGAAACACATACAGATAAAAGAGATCCCTCTCTCTTCCTTAAATATGTATTTAATTCTTATCCAATAATAATAAGCTCCTATGAAACTGACTGCCAAAAAAAGATATATCTAGTATTCTGCATTTGCAGACAATATGTATAATAGTAATTGATATTATGTATAAATCTGGCTTTTTGTTTTGCAATTTTGTTTAAATGATGTGTACATTTTAATATTAAGTACGGTTGATTACTTCTGATGCCTATCTTCATTTTCATTTCAAAAGTTTTGGTTATGTTTATGTTTAGCACTAACTTGCATGTCAAAATCCTCCCAGAATTGTCACAAAATCACAATGAATGTATTTCTTAATCATAATAATCACACAAAAGCCATGCAGACCTTTAGTAAAGTAGTAGTAAAAGCGGACTGTTGCTACAGTTTATAATTATAAAAAAAACCCCAGATGTTTAGAACATCAGTGACCAAAGCAGTTTTGTGTATGTATCAGCGGTGGGAAGCATACATTATACTTAATTTTATTACCAATTTGATAAAACTATTCCTTATATTGATCAGTGATCACAAAATTGGATACTTTTATATCAGTTTTATGAGAGAGAGAGAGAGAGTACATTAGCTGTAAAGCATTAGCTGTAAAGCATATAGATCGTGATGCACTTGTGCATTATGTATAGCATGGTTTTGTTCCTGTACAAACTGAGGATATCAGTTATGATATATTCATTGTCAAGAAGGTAAGTGGACAGGCACCATATATTCATTGTCAAGGAAGTAAGTGGACAGGCACCAGTTTCTTCTTTTATATAAATGGTTCTCCAGAAGGAAGGGAAGCAAAATTGAAATAAAACAATAGAGACATTAATACAAATGTATTTGTTCCAGTGTGCATTTCCCGTCATTCCTATATTATTTTATTGTGATTACTGTGATTTAGCCAATTAGAAGTCATTATTATATCATTTTTCAAAACAAGACAGGCCATAAAGTTCCTCTATATTCACATTAAGTTGAAGATAAAAACAAACAAAATGTATAAGACATTCAGAATGCAGCAACTAAATGCTGACAAAGTTCTCAAGATATGCTTTAAAGGGGCTGTCACTGCCAAATGTTTCTAGTTAGGGCCATTCATATAACCTCTCTCTGTCTGTATGTCTGTCTGTCTCACACAAACACGTGTGCATGAATGGGCATGAGGAAAAATACATCCTGCTCAACCACCTGAGACAGTGGGATGATTAATATGAAATGAGCTAGATAATGACTAGTAGACAAATATTTGCCTTCCACATATATTGATGCAGTCTACCTATATAGTGACACTTTTCTGATATGCAGAT
This sequence comes from Margaritifera margaritifera, assembly GCA_029931535.1. Classification (NCBI taxonomy): domain Eukaryota; kingdom Metazoa; phylum Mollusca; class Bivalvia; order Unionida; family Margaritiferidae; genus Margaritifera; species Margaritifera margaritifera. Next base: position 1,454,844 of record JAQPZY010001537.1, on the reverse strand, counting down.
ATTGATGCAGTCTACCTATATAGTGACACTTTTCTGATATGCAGTTATATGTATAAGAGAAAATATAATGAAATAACCAGCTGTGATGGTTTTACTTGTCACGGATGCTCTTAGATATCAATGGAATATATATGTTTGATGCCCTAAATCCATGTATAGCTCTTTGACAATCTATAGAAGGGCATACAGGACAAATAGATCCACTCATAACCAATGCCGTAGAAAAAAAAAAAATTACTCAAATAGCTTTAAAAAAACAAATCATAGAGGCAAAATAAATAGAAACTTGTTTATATTTAAAAGAGAAGCAAAATAAAAGATAATAAATAAAAAGATAAAAATTAAAAAATTAAAAAATGGCCAAGGTTGGGCTCGAACAGCTACTGTTCATTTTAACATGACTAAATGCTGAACCATTTTACCTTTACACCATCGCTCTGCAGACATGAAACAGTTGACAGTTTAATGTATATAAACAATGATGTGGCGTGGTGGGTAATAATCATATCCAAAGCTTCAATTATCTGCTTGGTGTTTTGTTTTTTCAGTAGAAAAAAAATAAGATTTTATACATATCTTTGCATTAAAAGTAAACTCAAACAATACAACAATCCCTTTCTCCTTTAAATATTTTTTCGAAAATGCTGTAATCAATTGTATTATATAGTCTGTGCTATAATGTGCCAGTAGCCTACTGAGTAGGTCTAGATCTAGTCTGCAGATAATATATTTGAAGTTATGTAGTAACATAATTCATGATATTGACACAAATGAACAATGATAATAATGATTTTTGCATTTTTACTGGATTCAGTGCTGATTTCATAACTGTAATGTATGGGTGTGATTCACATTATTATTCATATTCTGATCCTGTTTGCCTGAGTGCCAATATATATTTGAAATCATAGAAGACTAGAATATAGATAATAAATGCAACTTAACATGATCATAGTGATGAAAAAATACAAGGGGATTTTTATTTCTTACCATCATTTCTTTTTTCAGACCATTTTAGTCAAATATAGCATTATTGGCTGTAAATCTGATTCCTTAATGCACCTCTTTTATATTTAGCTGCTCTCATCCAAATATTCCAATTAATTATGATTTTTGCTAAAGAATGCCTCAAAATGCAACCAGAAACAGAAGAAGAAAAAAATACAATCTCCCATACAAACATCAATTGACATTTGAACATCAATTTTGTTTAAAGAAACATAATGTGGCATATCATGTTACTGTGAAGTAGGTCTATATGGCAACAGACATTATGTGGGATCTTAGAAGCACAGTTTGTCCTCATTTTTGTGCTCTTTAGTGATGAGTGCAAATGAGAATGTGTATAAAATTTGCATATGTGTTAGATGGTTACAAAAAGTGTCTTCTGTAAAAAAATCAAACATGTTCTCGAATGCACTACTAGTGCTTGAGGACTTCAAAGATGTGGCAATCTGGCAAATTTGAGTTTCTGATTAAACACAGGCCTATTTAGGAACAAAATGATCTGTTAATTTCACACTATTTCATTATATCATGTGTACATATGTTGCAGTTGATATATAGTGGATAAGGCATAACCATAAATACTCTTACAAACATTTTAATTTATCGCTAATTTGGGGGTCAAAATCAGCCCTTATCGAACCTTGTCCTTTTCTGTGTGTAATTGATTGATATAGTTTCCTTCTCCTAATAGAGAGTAAGAGCTGCAGTGACTCAGTGGTTAACATGCAGGACTCAATAATCATACCAGCTTTGTTTTGTTTGATGTGTTTTGATTGACCAATAATTTGGTAGCTTAGCCCAATGTGCAGTCAAGCAGTAATAGAACGTGCGCACATGCAACAGGTATCAGTGACCACCGGAAGGTGTCATACAGAATGAAATAAATACATTGAGAGGGGTAGAATCAAGCATTCAACACACCCAGAGGGCATGAATGGCAAGATTAAGGTAAATAAAGTAATTATGGCATGAAAAAATCACTTGACAGACTTTTTTAAAATAGGAAAAAAGCACTTGTCCCGGACTGGCAGCTTGGATAATTTTATTTATATGACTTTGAAAAATGAAGAGTTTGGGATGGCAGGCTATGGGATTTGCTCAGCCCTGAGCGGTCAAATTCCTTCGCAGCACAACACTGGAATCTTACTCCAGGGTTTTATCAAGATTTAAGTTCTTTCAGCCAATGCCTTTAGGCATCCAAGTTTAGCACGGATACCCTGAGACTGGTCCCCAACAGTGTTTGGGAGTGAGTCTTTACAGGCAGAAAACACAGGATGAGCATCCCCTTGTTACAAGATATGAAATCATTTGTTTTTGCTTTTGTTTCCTTTCAGATTCCTTCCAGCTCTTCATTCATCTGGTCATGGGGTTCAAACTCCCTTGTTTTGAATGTGTCTCCTGATAGAATGTACCTTGAAGAACACCTCAGTGGTATCCCTCCTCTGCTTGGGAGAGTTGAATCTTATCCTGGGAATCTCTTTGCCTCTTGGATCTTCTCAGTGTGCCCTTGAACACTCTTGCTCAGCACTGCCAGTTCACAAGGCACCCGCAGGTCACCTCTTTTCCCATTGGTAGCTGAAATTTTACCTACCAGACCCAATGATCCAAGTTTGAGACCATAAGGTCTCATCAGTAAATGGGAGCACCTCCCATAACTTACAGCTGGTATCATGGTGTAGGATCAACTGCTAGAAATTATCAGAGATGCTGCCAGATCGCGGGTTTCTCTCAAAAATGATAGAGAATCACGCAACTTTTAAAAGCCGATGGGGGAAAGATTGCGCAAGTTATCTGTGCTTCCCTAGATTTTCGTACCCAATGCGCAACTTTTTTTATTTTTTGTGTTTTAATTAGGTTGATCAGATCGTCTTTTTTGACTTTTCTCCATGATCTCAATTAATCCTATATCTCTGGAGAATATTGTTTGAATACAAGCACCTTTATGATGGAGATCTGTTGGAGTATTGCAGAAACTATGGAGGTATTCCGATTGAATTGTTTCCTGGGGCAGTGTAGTAAATTGATCCATCGATCGAAATGTCTAAAGCGCGACAGTAGTGTGTTATGTTAAAACAAAATATAACTGATTTTTTTAGGAAACTCAGCAAGATGGAAAGATCATCTGTTAAGGACGAAACTAGGGAGGATGAAATATCTGATTGTTTGTTGCCAACTGAACATAGTGCAGAAAGCTGTGATACAGAAATATCCGGCATGATGTCGTTTACTATGGTTTAGGCCCTGCAGAAATTCTGATACATTGACAGAAATATCCAAGGAACAACATGCCTGAATTGTGGAAAATTGTGTTTTGGATACCTGAAAACCAGTTCCTGAATCTATTCAGACTGGTCATAATGCAGCAGTTCTTGCCTTTACGAAAAGCTGATTGTGAAAGGTGATTCAGTTCTCAAAGCAAAATTCACACTACTCGGTGAAATAGGGTAACCACAGACCTTTAAAACTCTATCACTGTAGTAAGAAAATGTCAATATCTGAGAACAAAACAAAAAAAAAACCTATGCAGATATTTAATTCGGATTAAGTATTTTTTTCCCATTTTTTTTCTTTTAAGATATTCTGACATTTTCCTACCACAGTGATAGAGTTTCAAAGGCTTGTGGGTTAACATCTGAAACAATAAATAAACTGATGACTATACAGATGTGTGTGTTGTCAAGTAAATTATTTTCAGTTTGCAAAGCCATATTTGAAGGGCAGTGATAAGAAACAAAGAAGAATATTTACCAGCTGAGCAACAATTAGGTATGCAGCTACCTTATACATTTATTGTCAACGAAGTGATACAAAATCATTAAATGCTTGTTTTAAATTAGGTGTTTCTACACCTTATAATAATGTTGTCACCCATCATCTACCATTCGGCTTAGTTTACCCTTGCCCCCCTCCCCCAGTGATCCCCCCCTCTGAAGGTAGGTGTGGGGGACCTCCCCCTCTTAAGAAAATTTCTGGCAGCATCTCTGAATTATGCACAGACATCAGTATGACTAGCTGTCGTGCCCACCTCCAGCCCTCCTTTCAGATGAGTAGGTTTTAACCCCTGTATGAGTGCTCAGCACATATCAACCCCTGGAGATAATGGTCATAGCAAATGATTTCAGATCAATACAGGAGATGTTATCGGAAAAGGCACTCTCATTCTTCATGTCACCTCGACTGTCAATAATTACTTCAAAGCAAGAGAGAACCAAGTCACCAAACCTCTTCCTTCCCATTTAGGATTTTCTAATGTAGTGTCCTTATTAAAAATAATCCACATTCAAGTCCACCACATCCCAGGCAGGTTAAAAATCCTAGTAAATTCGCTGTCCTAATGGAATCAGTTTATCCACACTGCATGGCCCTTGGACTTAAGTCAAATGTATACCCACTGGGGTTGACCTATTGTGGACCTCCTGGCCCTCAACTTGCCAGCCATAGATCTGAAATCCTGGGCAGCTGATGCCCTTTCCCCGCAAGTTGGAATGGTCTTGATGAACATGCCATTCCCCTTACCCAAGTCTTGCTGAAAGCAAGAGAATCTGTGTACCATCTCTAATCATGGTCCCTCCTCTGAAGAAAAAATTAATTATCTATTAGCTCTTTAATCTAGCAGTGGACAGTCCTGCCTTCTTGACAGCCAGAACAGTCACACATGTAGGTTCTCCAGCACAACCCATAGTCTCTGAACTTGCCTAAGCCTTTCACCCAACCCCTCTGATTCCCAAAGTTTAATCCTGATTGGTCCCTTCTAGTGTGAAACAACGTGGATCAGCAACTTTTTGAACCTAGCAGAAGAGATTGCCAGGAAGATGATGCCTTTCCTTGCCTGTAAAAATGACCATGATTGTGTGTTTTCCAACCAAAGCCAGAGATGTTCAGCCTGCAAGCATGGTTCATATTAAACAAGCCTTCAGAAAGAAACAATTCTTTGAGAAATTAGTGGACAGAATAGCTTGAGCAAAAAATCTGACCACTTTTAAAGCCTATGAGGAGAAATGAAGAATTGTATCCCAGAGGTGCAAGCAGAAACACATTGCTCCTATAAAAGCCTCAGTACTACAAATAGTTAACTTCCTTCCATGGCTCTTTGAAAAGAGTTCATTTGCATTACAATCAAGGCCTCCGGTTCCTTGGTCTCAGATATGTTTCACCATCATGGCAGGGAGGATAGTGGCCTAGAACCAAGATCTCTTTGACATTGCAAATTTCATCTTGTCTCAAACGAAGGTCTTGGCCCTTTATCTGAAATGGCATCTTCCATGAGTTAGGACATGTCTGAATAAGACACCCTTTGAACCACTGTCCATGACTCACTTCTTGTACAAGACTGCTTCCTAGTTAATTTAGCTACAGCAGGCAGAGTCAATAAGATACATGCCTTAATTGATAAGTCTGAATTATCTTCAGTTCCACCACAATGGTTTGGTTTTCTCATGATGGCCCCTGCTTTCGTTGCCAAGAACGTGGGGAATCAGTCTTTTGTCTTGCTAGCCCTATCATCTTTGGGCCCTTCATCCCATGGGCATCTGCAGAACCCTTACAGGGTTCTGCAATAGTACCTGAAGCGGACTGAGCCAATCAGACGAGAGATCTCACTTGTTTTTACCGCGCAAAGATGGAAGGGGTAATATTTCTGCTCAGTCCTGGATATGATGGATTATCCACTCAGCATACAAGGAACTAACCCAAGACCAGATGAATTTCTTACACATATTGTCTCACAAGGTTAGGGCAGTTGCCACAAGCATTGTATTCAAGCATCTGCGCCGTAGCTGATATCATCCAAGCCATGAGATCAAGGTCAAAGATGACTTTCTCAAGCATTTACCTCCGAGACTTCGTATTTCAACAGGTTGTTTGACTTGGTGGTACCTTTATTAGAACAACAGCACAACAGACTACCTTCCCAGATCATTCAGCAGCTTGATAATGATGCTAACCCTTGCCTATATCTCACATGAAACTTGAGGCTGCTTCACATATGTTAGGAGAAGGGAACAGAGTCAACTCTGGGGTAAGGGGACATAGCTCCCTCTACATCTTATTTATTCTTCTAACGTAGTATGATTAATTAATTGTTGTTTGTTGATTTTAACAGCACTTTTAACATATTATTTGTCTATATCTTGCTGATGAAATGGGAGCTAAGTGCCTTTCCCAAGGACACACCGAGGCAGCCAACCTGGATTGGCCTGGGCATGTATCAAACCCACAACCCTTGGATTATGAGTCCAACACTCTACCAACTTATCCTGACTGGTTAATATATTTGAAAAAGTAACAAATTTTTGAAGTAAAATATATATCTTCAATATAACTTACCTGATCTTAATACAGGCAAACCCTCCCCAGCCCTGCCTGCAGTTACATTCCTAGAAGAGCATGCGCATCCACTCCAGTATTAACTGACGGTTTACGTGATTTGGCATCAGTCCCTCAATCCAAGGGGATGCCATTCTAGTGTGACTTCCGCCTAGGCAAGCAGATGCCCTTAAGTCAAAAGATCAAAAGATCTGGTGAATATAGTTTTTAGTTTGGAAGGGCAGGATTTGTTAGGTAATGGATATACTCCAAACGTATTATGATTTAGTAAGTATTATTAAAGAAACATTTTACTTCAAAAGTTCGTTTCACCTACACTCATGAAAATTGGTATATGGATGCATCTCAGGGAAAATGAGTATGACCTAATGTTCATGCTTGGATGACTTGTATTTTCAGTTGTTTGTTCACTACACCCTCAATACCTTGAACCTTATTTAGAGAGTAACTCATTCATACCTAAACTCGGTAACAGTGACCTAATTTTCAAGCCTGAGTGACTTCTGTTATTTTCAGCTATTTGTTCATTTGTTACACCTCAGATATTTTGGACCATGTCTCACTAATGCCTATGAAAGATGGCACATAGATGCATCTCAAGATGCGTAACTCAACCACATCCAAAATTAAGTTAGTGTGCCCTAATTTTAACATGCGAGTGACTTGTGTTTTCAGATATCTGTTAGTTACACTCTGAATATCTTGGATCATATTTCACCTACACTCATGAAAATTGTGTATGTGGATGCATTTCAAGGAGAGTAATTCACTGATTAGAAAAGTAAGTCACTGTGACTTAATATTTTTGGCATGAGTGACATTTGTATTCATTTGTTACGTACTCAATATCTTTGACCCAATTTCACCTACACATGAAATTTTATATGTGGCCGCATCTCAGGGAAAGTATCTTAACCGTTTTAAACTTTTATGGAGGAACATGCCCCCAGACTCCCCTAGTAAACTCAATCACTGCACTAACTCAGCTGCATAGCCACCTATTTTTCATTAATGGTCACCTGTTCTGAAAATTAGGGAAGCCCTGATGAGAGAAACAGATAGAAACAAAATCGGGACATGTATCACCTTTTTGTGTGCAGTTAGAGATTGTCCTTGCAAAAAATGTCCTCATTTACATCACTGTCAGTACTGTAAAGCATCATAAGTAATTACATGTTAATCTAGTAGTTTCAAGAATTAATGCCATGTTCCATCTTATATTGGACTTTTTAAGTGAGGGCATTTAATTTGGTTTTGTGTGTCCATCAGTGTGTCCTGAGAAGTCTTTAGTATGATTGCTAAACTACTTGCTATAGACTGATTAAATTTGGTAGGCATGTTTATATGCATATATAGATGACCTGATTAGATTTGTATGCCACTTGAGGAATTTTTTCATTTTTAAAACTACATTTTTGAACTTCCAGGGATCTCGTTGGGATGGGCTAGCATCAGTTTGTAAAAAAAAGTATAACAGATACAGTTAAACTGAATTCATTGTTTAATGAGTCCTCAATATAAACAGTTGAAATCTTGAAATCTATAGAATTTGTTTTGCTCCAGAAGCAATATTAAGAGATACTCAGCCCATCAAATTTTCTTGGTGGACTCTTAAATTTTCAAATAGTCTGTTGTTTTTCTTATTTTGCATTGCTTTATATAGGGAAGTGGGTCATTCACACATAACAAGGGCCCACTGGTTTTATGAGCTAGGGAGATCCCTAAACATTTTGGGAATTATACTTTTTTCAGTGAAAACATTGCTAGCATGATTGCACTAAAATCAGACAGACAAATAACATTTGTTGAGCAAGTTTGTGTGCATTTGCAGATGACCTGATTATATTTTTATGTCACTATAGCAATTTTTCCATTTTTAAAATAAATTTTTGAACTGTTTTACCTCTTTTAACTGCATGCAGTGGGGGCATATTTGTTCTACAAGTACAAATTTAGTTACTATTTTGTTTCAGCTCTTGTTCCTGACAATGTGAAGAAAGAACTGCTTCAAAGAATCAGAACATTTCTAGCACAGCAGTCCAACTAGTGTGTAATGTCTTCCCTGTTATGTGGGTGATTTTTGTTGATGCAGCACAAATTTACTTGAGACTACAGCAAGAAGAAGACTTTTTTGTTGTATTTTGACAGACAATATGAATTTCAAGAAAATTGGATTTAGACCAAAATGCTTTGAATTAATTTTTTTGTGGTTAGCAATTTTCATGGTTTTGCAAAAGATGCCACGTTTATCAGCACATAAATTGATGGGTAAAGGAAGAGGTTCCTGTAGTTTCCTGTTTGTTGGGTCGTAAAGTCTGTGGTATTTATTAACAGTGAAATCCGTGGTAATTGTCTCTCAGTGAATAGTAGTGAACTCAACAGGGTAACAGGCTTTGTATTAGAATATGATCAGCTTATTTTGGTGATCAGAGAGTGTTGAATATGTCCAATTACATATGTATATTCTGATTTATATCTCATCAGTATATTGTTATTTGTATTTCCATTTAGTCACATGTTTGTAATCAGATGTAGGGCTATTACTTGCATTTCTTTTCAGTCACAGAGCATATAGTTGTGATGACCATATTCAGGCTTGGATAACTGAATTTGTTTATATTAATTTCTTTTGACTCATGACCAAACGGGAGCCGGTTTCAATCCTACCATTGGATCAGCGTGGGTCAGTTACTATGGTATGCATTTGGACAAGGCACCAATGGCCTTGGCACTAAATATACAAACCAAACTAATTCAATTGTCAATTTTTTTAAAATTCTTGGATTATGATAGGGGATGCTACTGTTTCCATAATAAGAATCATTCTTTCTGGTTTGTAGCAACCATAAAATTCACAGATAATGGTACTCAACAAATATTAGTGAAATCAACGTATGAAATACAAAGTGTTGACAGCCATAAGTGACTTTTATTGTCCCATGAAATGCATGGTGCTACTTTGCTAGACACTTTACATCAGCTAATACTTCTGATATAATTAGGGGAACAAAAGTTAAATAAAAGCTGAGAGTACTTGTATATTATGTACAGTAGAGTGTGTGTGTATATATATAATGGATACAGAAATTCTAATGGCTCTTGTTGGAAATTTCTTCTACAGAATGAACATGGTAGCCATATATTTTTGAAATTTAATGCAAAACATTCAAAGAAGATATAACAAGTTGTGACAAAAAAGAAAACAATGTTATACCTAATTATTAAATGGACTGTAAAATGTGACATTTTTGGTTCTGGATTTGCTGCTTAAGTGTTAGTATTATCCTTCTATGATAAAATGGTTTCCTCTCCAACTAATTATTTATTAAAAAAATAATTTTTTCTTCCAGAAAACTATACTGTGGAATTTCGTCCAACAACAGTATTTTATTTCACTCTGCTGTATTTAAAAATTATTTATTAATTGACAACAAGCTGACTTGCTACCTCAAAAATACATAACACCTAATTGATGGACATATCCAGTAAAGTCAAATGGTGAAGTTTTATTTGATCAGGTCCACAAATAAGTCTTGGAGGATGATAATAAAAGTTACATGTTGCTAGTATCTTTTTTTTTTCTTAATTCTGGCCTTGGCTTCACATATTTTGTTTTAAAGTTATCATGTGCTGACACGCCATAACACAGTATAGTTTAAAACCATGTGGTCTGAGGGACTAATGCAGTGTCTAAATACCAACCCTAGGGCAATTGTTAAATTATAGGGTTTTTTATGAGTAGAAGATAAGCTTTCATGCTTCTTTTGTCTTGCATTTCATGTATATAGAGTGTTAAACCATTTGGAAAACATAATGACCAGATATGCTTAGTCAGCTGCACCTCTTTTGATTGTCTGACAAGAAATAGTGTGTAAACTAGACCTTGTCACCTTTTCAATTAAGCATAGTCAGCAACACCTTTATTGATTGTCTGGCAAATAAACTGTAAACTAGACCTAGTGATCTTTGAATTTGACTTCACTAAGGTGTTTATTTGGCAATTTAATGGATAAACAAATCCAAAAAAATTTGATGTGATGATATTTGTGATATCTTATGACCAATGTCCGGTTGCTTAAATTGACTAAAAAACACATGATGAAAATTTATTCAGATTACACAAAGCAGTTTTATTTGGAGCATTTGGACCAAAGTTTTCAGCTTATATTGCTTTTGTCAAAAGCACAGTCAAATCATGTTTAGTCAATATAAACTATGCTATTGGTACATATTCAGGATGTTTCTGCATGTTTGAAATAATAGCACTTGATCACTGTGACAACACTGACACAAACAGAGCCATATAATTGAATGCACCTTGAAATAGTCTTGATCACTAAGTTGTTTGATGCATTCAGAAAGACATCATTATGTCTTGATGATTAAGGCTCAGTCTGGAAAAGTAAGTTTGTGTTTTGCAGTGTTCACAAAGTGCTGAATTAAAGTTTTAGAAAATCAAATCCAATCCAGGAAGCAAAATACCCAATTTATTAAATCCTTATCTAGAACTGTGTGTATATCGAGGTTAGAAAAATCCATTGCTGGACAGCCAACTTTTCATGGCAATAGTTTAAAATAAGCATTAAAATGGGCTCTCTACAAGAAATGACAGATGAAAAGTAGCACTCATTTTCACATCATTTGCCAGAACTCTAGTACTAAATATTTAATGATGAAGTAATTAAATTGGAATTTCCTTAAAGTTTTTTAGTCAGACAACTGATGTGTTTGCTGGGCAACCAGATTTTTTTTAGTATTGTTGTCCAGTGGCCAACACTGTTTTTTCAATATTGCTATACCACTTTATATATATATAAACTGTTGATGATGTGCTTATCTATTTCTGTAAAACAACATGAATGCTCTGCAGTCTTGGACTTTTTCATTTTTATAACAAACAGAAATGGTGCTATATTCAAGAAAAAGAAATAATGGCTGTTTTTTTTTAACACTGGCTATTTGTATTTGAAATATTTTACCTCCATTTCTCTCAGATTTGTGGAACTTTTGTATTTGAATAATAGATGTGAAGAAGATGATTTGTAATAGGGACTACAGAACGAGAAACAGGTCACTAAGACCTATCATTGTGACCATATAAATATTTTGAGTTCCAAGTGTGAGACCCAAGGTTAGTCACATGTGTCCTATACATACATATGAGGAGGATAATCATTTTGCTGAAATAGAACAAATCTCAATTATATTTTAGGTCACTGTTACCTATTTTTTGCGTGCAATTTCAATGGAAATGAGATGTGCCATAGGGCCTCCTAGTGTAAAATCACCTTGTTTTTACTGTACTCATTTATATACAATATTGACTTAGATCTGTAGAACTTAACAAGTGTATTATACTTTATTTCATTCTAAATATATGTTAATCCTCAGAATTGTGAACAGAAGTATTATTTATGATTTATATTTTTCATCTATGCTCTTAAACTCTCTTATATTGTATCACATTGTATTGTTTCACAGTAAATATAATTTTTTGTAATAACAATGTTTTTGTCTTGTTCTATAAAACAGAATATGTTGCCATACAATTCTTTTTGTTTTAATCGAAAGCAAGATAAATATTATTAATGTGGTTTTTCAGTCTTTACATAGGACATAACTCATTCTTTATCAGCTCTCTACAGGTTAATGCATTGGGCAGATAAAATCTGAGTGCTTGCATTATAAATGATCCAAGACAAAATGAAATGGAAACTATCAGAATTTATAAACTGACTGAAAGAAGAATTTCATTCCAGCATCCTTATTTTTGGATTTTGTCATTAAAATTTAGCTTGAATCATTCCCCACTGGCTGATAAGTTCAATGATGAGAATTTTCTCCATGTTCTACAGATTTATGGTTTAATCAACTTAGAATATGCATCCCAATGGCTTGGAAACACTGTATGCACACTCTTTCTACCAAGCTGTAGTGTACATGTGAGAGTATTAATATCTCACAAGACTTCAGTAAGCCATTGAGATCTCATGTGATGTCAAATTTTTTGTGTACGCCCACTATAAGGTGGAGCATATTTTGTTATCACATTGTCCATCCATCTGTTACCAATTTTGTTTCTGCACGATAACTTGAGTTCTTCACCATCTACAGTTACCAAACTCAGTGGATGGCTTGCACTTGAGTTAAAGAAGAAACCTATTGATTTGGGGGTCAAATATCAGGGTCACTGTGGCTGAAAGAAGAAAATTGGTTTCTGTACAGTAACATTAGTTGTACATCACAGACCTAGACCAAACTTTGTGGACAGCTTGCACTGGAAGAATCTTGTCAATTTTGGGGTCAGCAGGTCAAGGTCACTCTGACTGAAAGAAGAAATGGTTTCTACACAATAACATTAGTTCTAAATCACAGACAGAAAGCAACGGTAGCTCAGTTGGTAGAGCATCAGACTTGTAATCCAGGGGCTGTGGGTTTTATACTTGCACAGGCCAACCCGGGTCAGGTGCCTTGGTATGACCTTGGGGAAAGGCACTTGGCTCCCATTTCCTCAGCATGATATAGCCGACAGTGTGTTAAAAGTGTTGTTAAAACCCAACAAAAACAAGAACATCACAGATATGAACCAAACTTTGTGAATGGATTGCACTTGGTTGTAAGGAATAAGCCTATTGATTTGGGGTTCAAAAGGTCAAATGTTAAGATAACTGTGACTGAAAGAAAAATTAGTTTTGCAGAATAACTTTTGTTCTTTAGTAAGTTCCTTGACATTCTGGATGGCTTGTACTAGGGGTAATAAAGAAACCTATAGATTCTTGGGTCTGAAGGTCAGAGGTTATGGTCATGATAAGTCTAATAAGAAAGTCATGGTTTAATATCAGGAATAAAATACCTGTTACTATTGTGTAGCTTACCTTTTGGGGGACAGAATTACCTTTGACCAAGTAATGAAAATTCATCCTCTCAGAGAGAGAGTTGTGGAAGGTTTCAGACTATAGAACACAGACCCAGTCTGTTCCCTCATGTCACTAGCTGATGTGCAGTAATCATCATCTTTTTTTGGACGATGCCATATGTATTGGTTCAATTCAAATGCTCTGGAATATTTTGCCTTTAGTTCATGTCTAAAACACATCAGGCATCCAACTACAGTTTTTCAGTGTTCTAGAGAGTTATACCCTGAATCCACCTTCAGGTCATCTCAAATGATCTATCAGCAGGACAAGTTTCAAGCAAAGTTGCCAAGTGCATCATTCAGGCCAGGAAATTGTGACCTCGATTCCAGTCATTTTTATTTTAATGGTAAAAATGATTATTCATTGATTATGTTGAGTTTTAGACCCATGGAAGGTGGTCGCACACCCCACTAATTTGTTTCCTTGTGTTCAAGTGGTTGTACACCATCCCTTCACTTATAGCGAGTCAGGATAGCACTTCACTCATTTTATTCCTTATTATTATATTTTGCTACCAATACTCGGGTATAGGTATTGCTGTGTTAGCAAATCGTGCTTGACCACAGACAGCACACACATCCATTATCATAACTAGAGGGAGTCAGACTACACATGCCCTCTTTTTTGTATATAATTGTGTTTGACTTCAATACTCAGGTAGAGTATTGGAATTTTAGATAGTGTTTAATTACAGGTCTCACACCACTCAATCATTATCATTATACCCTACAGACAAGTAGGGTTATTATTGCTGTTAATAAATGATCAATATAATTGTCAAATTTTGATTATTGTTCTTGTTTTCAGACACTTTCTTTGCAGCACAATATGTCTAAACAGAGTGGGGGAAAATGTTGGCATATGAAGGACACTTGGGATACTGACCCCACCTTCCTTGTACCAATTGCAGACAGACAGATGGGTGTCTGCTCTGCTGCCTTTGGTTAGACGAGGTTTGGGACCTTGCAGAGAGCAGACAAACCTATAAGGGGAGCAGGAAAGGGCCTTCCTTCTCCCCATTTCAGCTCTCAGGTTCCTTCTCAGAATCCTTCGGGTCTCAGATAGACAAGATTAGCTCTTCAGCGCAAAAGGGCACTTCTTGATCCCAGGAGCATACGGGATTAGTCTCTTAAGAGACACTTAAGGCCCATGGACCCCTGACAGTTGTTTCAACCCAGTCAGATCATGTTAGGGTCAGGTCAAGGGCCCTCCCAAGAGAGGATATAACCGGGCAGAGACAAGTCACCCCCACCCCCCTTGATGGAGGAGCAGCACCCTCTCATAGCCCATAGCCCTATGGTATCAGGCAGATCAAGTCACCTTGGAAGTGGAGATCTAAGATCTACCCGTATAAGTTCTGATGAAATGTCCTTCTACAGATCAGAGTCACTTGTCAGCATCCACCGGTCACCAATCAAAGGGCACTGGTCCCCAGTCTTCAAGCACTGGTCATTAATCATTGGAACACCTTTGGTATGAGGATAGGGATTGGGTTGAAATCCCTTCCTGTGCCAGACTACTGTTTAACCCAGTCAGGGACTGGAAGTCAGTGTACATGCGCCAGATGAGGAAAGGGGATCAGATCGGTATCCACCTATCCCTTTTATCCCACTTGATCCCCACAGGATGTGGGAACATCTACTTCAAGGAAGTGACATGTCATTCCCATTTATGCCGCCATGGACATCAGAACCTTGGCCTAATAGCAGGGTTGCTGTTGTGGGCTGAAGTCTAACGTCACCCTCTCACAAAGTGGAGTCAAAAAGGAAGGAGGGATGCAGGTCTTCTCCCCCCAGATGCTCCAGGAAAGTCGAGAGACATTCTCCTTTACCGGTGGGCATTTCTAAGGGGACCTTGACACACCTTACAGTTAAGAACTAGAGGCCTTGGTACACGGGTGCACATAATACGGTCCGCCGACACATTTTGTGCGCCTCGCAGACCGTGTCCTTGCATAATTCATCTGTATTTATGCTTTTATTATAGACACAAAACTTTCGCAGCGTGAGCCCGCATAGTTCCAATCAAGGTCGATTCTGGCCCATGCAAACGTTTGAGTTGTGCACCACTGCCTTAGAACGTCAAGGCTAGGTCACTGGTCGCCATAGCCTTGCGTGCTGAACTTTTCTCAGCAGCCTCATTCAGTAATCCCTGTCTTCAGCCACATCACAGCGCTTGCTGGAGGTGCTTGCCAAAACATCTTTGCATGCGTTGTCCATGGCTATATCAATGGAGCTGCTCCACCTCTGCAGGGACGTTGCTTTGGACACTTCAAAGGTCACTGAGCATCCCTCTCCTCCAGTATTTCGACGACTGGTTGATCCACAACGGCTTCTTTAAGTTCCTCAGTTCATGATGACCCAGCTCGGCCTTTTGCCCAATCTAGAGAATTTGGAGTTTTTCCATCTCTGAATTTCGTATATGTGGGGATGAATTTTCTTAAAAACGGGGGATTAGTCTGCGTCCCTCGGAACAGAGTAGACAAAATCCTGGTCCTGTTGGAGGTGCTTAGAGCAAAGATTTTGTTGTCGGCTCGCCTATATCTGTCACTTCTGGGGACATTGAACTGGTTCCCCTAGGACGACTGCACTTGCGCCCCCAAACCCCACTCCTATCTGTTTACGGACGCGTCAGATTCGGATGGGGCGCTCACTTGGAGCTGGAAGGGTTAGTTTTTTAGGGTTCGTGGTCCGGGAAGAAACTACCCTCCACATTAACAATTTGGAAATGTGGGTGGTATTTATAGCCCTACAGCCATGCGTGGACAAAATAAGGAGTCGCTGTGTGATGGTCTCCTTTGACAACACTTCGGTGGTAGCGTACCTCAAGAGATAAGGAGGCAAACATGCTCCTTTGTGCTTGGAGGTTTGGAACCTCCTTCGCTGAGCAACTTCTGAAGGGATTTCCCTACGAGTTGGTCACATCCCTGGCAAGAAGAATATTTTATCAGACAGTCTCTCCAGCAGAGACAAGGTAGTCCTCACGGAATGGTATATGCGCAATTCCTTGCAGACTCCCTGTATAGACTGTGGGGGAGACCATTAGTGGACTTGTTTGCGACGAGATTGAACAACAATCTCCCCTTTTAATTTTAAGTCTCTCCAGTCCCAGACAAAAGAGCCTGGGCAGTGGACGCTTTCAGCCAGAAGCGGGATCATCTGTTCGCTTATGCCTTCCCACCCTTCAGAGTGGTCCCTCAAGTCCTTACAAGGGCTTTGTCCGACACAACAACCCATAGATTCTCCACCTTCACGCTTGGCTCGTCTCAAACGATCTCTCCGGCAGGACAAGTTTTGGAGCGAAGTTGCCAAGTGCATCGTTTAGATCAGGAGACGCTCCAGTTCAAGGGTCTATGATGCCACGTAGAGAATCTTTTTGCGATTGTTTCAATAGGAAATGTGTCAATCCTGGCTGTCCCTCTATGAGCCCAGTGGCTTATTTTCTTCTCTTCCTTTTTGAAGGAGATAATGCTCAGTTTCTACAATTAAGGGCTATAGGGCAACCCTATCTAACACTCAAATTCTCAAAAGCCCCAACCATCGGTTCGGCTTCTCATATTGCCGACCTTATCAGGTATTTAGAACTGCAGAGACCGGTGTCTCGCTCTCTAATGCCTAGATGGAATCTCTCATGGGTGTTATGGTCTTAAACAAACCCCGTTATGAATGATTGGGAGAAGCTTCTTAAGAGAACCCTGTCCTCAAGACTGTTTTTCCTTGCTGTTAGTGTCTGGGAGACGAGAGAGCTTCTTGTGTCTTGTCTATAGAAGAGGAGGGTTGTCTACGATTCAATGGCACTTACGAGTCAGTACCTCTCCTTTGTCAACCTGGTTTCTTAGCAAACAAAAAAAAAAAATCTTACGTCGGTAGCTCCACTCCCAATAGAGACCCACAGTCTCAGACGTATCTGTGCTGGGGGATGATAAAGATCGACTGTTGTGCCCAGTTAGGGCTTTGTGATTTTATTTGTCCGCTTCTAAAAAGAGAAGAAAGGGTAGGAAGCGTCTTTTCCTTCCATTAAAGGGCTCTGCTGATATTTTGGTATACACTATTTTTAGGTGGATTGATCAAGAGAGCTTATTAGTCCCTTACCTGAAGGGATTTTTCATTCATGAAGATTAAAGCACACGAGGTTCAAGCTGTTGCTACCTCATTGGTCTATCTAACTCATTCGTCATTGGAGGATGAAATGAACGCCACGTTTTGGTGGTCACACAATACCTTTTCCTTCTACCTTAGTTCTTTGGCCCACCAGAGCGAAAGCATATATTTTCTAGGGCCATAGTCGCGGCACAAAAAGTGTTCCAGGCGGATACAATTTACAGTAGTGGACATTCCTACAGAGTAAGGGTGAGTATTTCCTTGTTTATATCAGTTTTTTTTTTATGCCATCAGCCTCGTTCCGAACTGGCAAATTCAGTTACGCAATAGCGGCAGATAACGTATTACAGTATTACTGATATTAAAATGTATTTGTGTGTGGAGGGGGGGGGGACTAATTGTAATGATGTAATACTTACCTGTCGCTATTGCCAAATTCCCTCCTCTCATCCTGCTCTGATGTCCCACGGCAGGTCTCGTCCTAAAAAAGTACTGACGTGGGGAACAGACTGAGTCTGTGTACTATAGTCTGAAACCTTACAGAACTCTCTCTTTCTCTCTCTCTGGGAGGAGGCATCTTCATTATACGGACGAGGGTAATTCCGTCCCGAGAAAGGTAAGCTACGCAATACGATAGGTAGTGTTATTACATCATTAAAATTAGTTTCCCCCCAACAAAAAAAAATAAAATAAAATAAAATTAGCACAGTAAGTTTAGTTCAAGAACACATATCTTGACCAAGGTGCAGGTCATTGAGACCCGTTGGTCAATAAATAATCGCCAGAGTCAACCATGTCCTGGTAGTAAGTTGTAACTACGTAGAGGACTATTAATCATGGGGAAGGCATATAATCTGCTGTTCACTGCACTCTTGTTTGTTAATGTTTTGTCTTGATTTTATGCCAAAGGACATAACTCAAATATTAACATTTAGAGGAAACAAATTAGACTTTACTGTGGTTACCTCCCTTAAAAATTTAACTACTCGTGGACTCGTGTTGTAGAAGCTAGAAAGCTTTCTCTAAAAGTAATTGCTAAAATGTTGTATGGATGTTGTTATAATGTCTTTTTTTAAGGAATGATGACAAGAAAAGACTTTTAAAACATTTCTGATTCAGATTATTCAGAGCAATATCAATATTTGCTTATAATCATTAAAAAAAGTGGGAACATCAGGGTTGGACAAATCCACTTGACCGACGCCCGGGACAATCTCAAATTCGACTCAGGCAAGCTCAAGTTTGCAAGATGCCTGCCCACTGGCAAGTCCCAAAAACTGAGAGAAAGAGGGAGGGAGGATGTGTTCAGTTTATAATGCTTTATGTTCTGCGAGTTTTATCCTGTGCCAACTTGCCAAAGTATATATATCAACACTTTTATTTAGCATTTATATCAGGGGTGTCAAACATACGGCCCGCGGGCCCCGCCAGAGTCATTATTTATTATTATTATTATTTATTTTATCTATTATTATTTATATCAAATCTGGCCCGCCATAGCAAATGATTTTGACACCCCTGATTTATATGTACATAATAACACAACTCGCAAGATTTCTGTTACAGGTGTATCTAGAAATATATTCATCTCTACTGATTAGGAACGTGGATTTCTCGAAAAGCACAATCAACCACCCATGAATGGTGTTTATCATCTATTGACGTATTGTTTACGTTGTAATTACATAAGACCGATACATATTTACTGTTTGGCAAATAATTCCATGGATAAAAAAGGTGTTCTAAGATAATTCAGGTGTGTAAATAAATCAAATATTCCAAGTCAAGCTTTCATTATTGTCGATGTAGTCGAAGAGATGAGTCTGTTAGCATATCTTGGAAAAAATAAGGGAACTTGACGAAGCGTCCACAAACAAATCAAATGATATGGGAACTGAAAAAGTGATGAATAAGGAATAATTCAAACACTGAGCAAATGTTTAGATATCTTTCATCTTTTAAGTAAGAATGTTTTCGTGTTATTTAATCCATTTGAGAATTGGAAAATTTTATTGGTTTCGATAAATTTCAGCAATAATAACTCTTGTCCACACTGAGTCGATGCAATCCAGTCACCGATGGTCGGATCTGAATGACGAGTCACATGACCATGCATGATCATGTTGCATAGTGCATAAAAGGGCTAATCCCTGGCATGAATATGACTCATGAAATGGTGTACAATGTTCTGCAGACACTGCATAAAATATCCAAAAACTGTACATAGCAAAAATGGGACAGTAAATCCATTTCCAGAGGGACTGGCAATTATAGGAAAGACCCTATCAACTCTGTCTATCTATCTGTCGGCCTGTCTTTGCTCTTGTAACTATCTGTGCATTCTATTCTCCAGCTATCAGTTCAAACCCTCAATTTATTCTCCTATACATATCAATCTGGTAGCCGCGGTAGCTCAGTTGGTAGAACCCTTGACTCGTAATTCAAGGGTCGCGTGGGTTCGAGCCTTGGCTCGACCAATATGGGTATGTGAGAAAGCTTGCCAGTAGCTTCCCGTGGGTCGGTGGTTCTTCCCGAGATCTCCCCAGGCTCTTCCTCCACCAAATATACTGGCCACCATGTATGGCCTATCATGTGCTGAAATGGCGTTAAACCCCAAAAATCACAAAAAATTTCCAGCCCTGACCATGAATGTAATTTAATGCAGTGTTATGTTCATCCCTCTGACCCAGCTCACTGTATTGTCACATGACCCTTCCTAGCAATCATCATTCTGGATGTTTTGATTTAGATTATTAAGTTATCTTCAAAACATGACCAGATTCTCATTCCAATACTTTGGTTCTATTTTTACCAACTACGGCATCTGCAGTGGGGATGCATCTTAGGATGAGTGTGTGCTGGACACTCAGATTGGATCACTGTGACTTACTTTCCAGGAACTAATAAAAATTACTTAACAATAATGACTCAAGTCTTAGAAATAGGGGTATATCTTCTACTCTACAACTAACAGTATTGCTTCACAATACTAATCTAATTAAAATTAAATTTTAAAAATGTACATGTATGTCCTTGTAGGTTATATAACCCAAGTGGGCCGATATGTGTCCTTATTTATCAATGAATGTTTCGTTAACTTTGTCACTTACATCATTTAAAAGCACATAAATATTTTACCTGCAGAGAAAAGACCACTCTTTTCTTATTTGTTTACATTTTTGTTAGTTCATTGGAAGAAACATCCTTAGCCACTACTCACAAAGTTAGTTGTTAGGACAAAATATATCTACCATCAGTGTTTCACGCACTTCCTCTATGAACTACTTGCCAAAGGACTTGATGTATATACAAACACTTACAGGTAAGTATATTGTTACCTGCATCAAGTGCTTCTTCTAAACGCATCTGCTCTTAACCTACGTGTCATAAAAAAGTTTAAAAATCCAGGGATACTGACCATATAATACGAAAATTAAAAAAAAACAAACAAACAAAAAAAAAAAAACAAAAAAAAAAAACGTTATCTTCGAGGGAGATGTAATTAGCAAATATACATTTGAACATTTTAAAACAGTAGGTCAGATAACTAGGACGCTTTTTATTTTCATTGTTTTTTTGTTTTGTTTTTTCTCTTTTGGGGGGTTGCACAGTTAAACAAATATTATATCTAATGAAGAAAGTCTAAGTGTTTGAAGATTTTGAAAATAACTTTTATAACTTAATGCATTTATAATTAACTAATTACAATATAATCCCGAAATACACTTATCTATGAATCTATTATTATTGTTGTTGTTGTATTTGCATGCAAATTTCAATTGAATTTACCCAGTTGTTCAGGTCTCTTTTTAGAAATTAGAAATGACAATCGAACTTTTTCTCTAACAAATTCGACATTGCCTTTGTAAAATCTGTCTAAAATAAATTCTCCCTCACGTTTTAGAGACATGGCAACGATGACGTCATCTGTACACGAATGGCGACATATCGCGGGGAATGTGGATTAGTGTAAGGTAGCACGAGGTCCAAACGACAGGTATTGTCAGACTGTGAATGTTTACAAATAGCAGAGGCGCGTTTGAACATCATGATTCGTTTTGACCAACAAACTCTAGGTAACAATTTCAGCATTTGTCATTTTCATCTTTCATTTCCATGCAGTTTTCGCGTGCCTTCGTGGTTTACTTCTGTAGACGTCTTACATTGTACGACTACTTCTGTAGAAGCTGACCGAAATTCATCTGCTATTATTCCCATTCACTTGATCGTCATTTGTCAACGCGCTTATAATAAGCTTAATATTTTTATTTTTTATTTTTGTTTACAGAAGTATATCATATCGTGAGCAAATTTGAAAAAATAAATTTTGATGGTAATTAACTAAAGCATTCCTGTTGAGCTGAACTTAATTTGAATGACAAACATTTGTTTACAAGCTGGAGATGATTTTCGCGTGTTGATCTTGATCATTATGGTCCTCAGTTTGGAACAGTTTGTTCATGGAGTGATCAAAATAGACAATATGATATTAATGACATTGTGTTGGTGGAATCTTTTAACAATAGGTGACATGGACTGATAATACATCTTCATAGTTTGCATAATAAATTTTACACAATTTACATTAATAATGCAATATAAAACGTGTGAGAATTTCTTCTGATCCATGTTTTGCTTTACGTAAATAATAATAATAATCATAATAATAATAATAATAAAATATTGCAGCAGTTCACATTAAGTGTTTGGGCCTATGTACTACTGATCAAAAACAAATCTTAATTAAAGCAAAGTCATGCTTTCATAGGGATTCTAAACATTTAGCATTTGTTGTTAATGCCTGCACCCATGGGTAATAATTACAAGTTTACAAAATGTTACTGCTGAGCTATATTTCACACCTTTCAAATTGTAGAATTTTTAACTTTTCTTATTGACTTTTAAAATATCTTGGTGTCATTTCATTATTTTTGTGCATAGGGATCAATAGGTTTTCGGAAATTTTGTTTGCACTTTTGTTTGTATAACTTGACCAAAGTGACAACATTTCTAACTGTCCACATAACAAATAGATAAAAGTTATGTGCATGCATGGTGTCTTATATATTCTGTATGGATATTTTACACATCTTATCACTTATTGTTTACAAAAAAAATGTAGCATGTTCATAGAGGATACAAAATTAAATTATAATTATGTTTTTGGCCTCAGTATTTGTAATGTATACACTTAGAATGATGGGACACATTTTATGAATGAACAATAATGGTATGATAAGTGTACTACTGTATACAGGTTTATAAAATGACCTTGATCTTCAGTATTTGTTTAAGAACATAGGATTTGGTCTGGAAAATCAGGAGTTTGAATGATGATAAATGATAAGTGTAGAATGTGAGACATACTGTTTGCATAAGCTGAGATTCAAATAATTGAGGTTGGTTGGTTTAACACTCTGCTTTAATGTACAATTGGAACTACTTGATTTTTCTGATACTCAGAATTTGTAAACTCTTTAAATGTATTGTTTGTCAATTCACCATTTTGAGGGCTACCAGTTTTAATGGATTTCACAGAGGCAGCAAACCACAAATTTAAAAAACCCAAGAAACAATAAGCCTCTTGAAACAATAGACTTCATCCCCTATTCACGAAAATTAAATACAGATTAAAATCTAATTTCCCCATAAGCTATCAAAATAATTACATTCACATTATTAAAGGTTCTTTCATGAGGACAGTGCTTTTATAGACGTATAATTTTGTTAAAATAAAAAATCATGTGGTTTAAAATAGAAATAAACGTTGAATCTTAATACACAAATATTATTAGATGTACTGTTTTTGTTCAAGTACATACTTGTATTTTCACCAACAACTACTCCAACAATTAAAAGATCATGGTATATGGATTGTTAAGCTCATTGTAAATTGTACTCACTGTGACAGTATTAGTGAGTAGTACTGAGTGCATTCATTTTCTGGGGGTCTGTTGTGTCTATTCAAAACAACATAATACACAATACATTTGAAGCCATCAAAGCTATAATAAAGGTAAGCTAATCATAATCTGACTTCACACATTGGAATTATTCAACCCTTCAAAAGCACAACATTATATTGTATCCATAGGGCAGATTAGTACAAATGTAATGAAAAAGTTTTATAAATTGTAATGTGTGTACATTTTTTTGTCAGGTAGTTTGTGGGTAGGAGTGTTTCTGTGAAACCTTGACAATTGTCCACTATGGTATGAAACATTAAATCAGCTCCTAAACCTGTATATAGCATTATCCTAGGTCAGCTTGCTTTGATCGATTTTTATTTTGATTAAGTTTACTTGATCTTTCAATTGTAGTCCTTAACACAGGGGTAAATTTAGTTTTTTTTCCTACGATGATTTTAATTTGGAGAAGGTTCATTTTGCCAATAATATAGCCATCAAAAAGTGTACCTTTACTTATAAAGGGAGTTTGACTGAACCTTTGAAACCCTCTCTGGATCCACTGCTGTTTACATGTAGATTTCACAGATACCTTATATATGTAACAGTTGAATTCTCTTATAATGTTCTACAACTCTCTTGATCCCTCTGTCATTTACGAAATTGTATGCATAAACATAAAATTTTGTTTTCTCTCAAAAGAAGTATTAGATAAGAATATGTCAATTATGCACACTAATTGTATCCCTCTTTACTTACTGGGACCCCACTTTTCCTATTAGATCCTACAGTTCCTGGAGACTGAGGGGCCAGGACTCCCAATATCAAAGGCCTACAGAAAACTCTGCATATGAATGGCTTACAATGGCATTTCTCTGGGACAAACCATAACTGACAATTAACCTTGTGTATGACATAGTGTGCAATAACTTTGTAAACCATTTATTGCAGGAAGTTTTAATAACTTAAAACTGTTTGGCCTAAGGAGAACAAAAAACTTGAATTTAAAAAGAAAATGAAATTATTGTTGATCAATCTGCATCAGATTGTCATCTTTTGAGCATATTTTAGCTCACCTGGCCATAAGGCCAAGTGAGCTATTGGTATGACCCTATGCCCGCTGTGCATTGTTGGTCAACATTTGCTATGTTAAACTTCTTCTTATATACCACTGGAAAAATCTGAACCAAACTTGGCAGAGAGCATCCTGGCATGAAGGGCTTTTCATTTTATACAAATGATGCCTTTCCACTATTAACAGTTACTATAAACAGAAAAACCTTTAAATGACTCTTGAGCAACAACTGCTCAGCATGATTGGACAGAAAACATCCTGACATGAAAGGCTTTCAATTTTGTACAAATTATGTCAATCTGCTATGAAAAAGGCTACTGTTACTAAAAATGGAAAACCTTTAAATGACTTCTCAAAAACAACTTAACAGAAATTTACTAAATTTGGCAGAAAGCATCTTGGTATGAAGGCCTTTCAAATTCTTCTAAATGATGCCAATTCATCATCAAATATGGCCACAGTAACTAAAAATAGAACCTTTGAATGACTTCTTCTCAAAAACCACTCAATAGAATTTGACCAAATTTGACAGAAACCATCCTGATATGAATTAGCTGTTAAATTTATACAATTTATGCTGATTTGTAGTCAGATATGGCTGCCATTACTAAAAATAGAAAACGATTTTAACAACTAAAATACAGCTCGATTGAATTGGACAGAAAGCATACTGGAATGAAGGACTTTCAGTTTTGTACAAATGATGCCGATTTGCAATAAAATGAGTCCTCTGTAATGACTTTTTCTGAAAAAAATCTAAACAGAATTTGACCAATTTAACAGAAATCATCTTGGCATGAAGGGCTTTCAACTTTATACAAATATTTGATCTGGTATCAAATATGGCTGCAGTTACTACAAATAGAAAATCTTTTGCAACTTTTCAAGAAGTGCTCAACAGAATTTGACCAAATTTAACATAAAGCTTCCTTGTTTGAAGGCATTTCAAATTTATGAAAATGGTGCTGATCCACCATCAAATACAGCTGCTGTTTCTTAAAAAGAAAACATTAAAACAGCTTTATCTCAAACATTGCTCAACAGAATTTGATCAAATTTGACAAAAAGCATCTTAGCATAAATGCCTTTCATTAATAGACAAATGATGCTGAAATGCCATCAAATTTGGATGAAAAGAAACCATGAAACAACAATTTAAAAAATGCAATAAACAACAATCGAGGAAGTTTCTACAGAAATCATCCTACTAAAACCAGATTTCATGGTCAACTGCTCTTGCACTTGGCTGTTAGACAGATGTTGGCCAAGTTAGTGATCTCTGGCCTATTTGGGCCTCCTGTTATTGCTTTTTTCCCAACTGTGGATAGTTAGGACCAGGACAGTCATGCCATCTCCACTGGGTAAATTTAGTTCTGAATAAAAAATACACATGGATTTGTCAGACCATGTTAACAAGACAAAATTACACATCAATGTATACAAAATATACACAAGTGCAAATACATGTATGCACCACATTTTGTTAAGGAATAAATAAAGCCAGATACTCACTTTTTTATGACACAAACTGAACTAAAAGTCACTGGAGCATGAAAAATAGGTCACAATGACCTTTTGAGGTGAAAGTGTCATACCTTTGATATTTTTTTAAAATAAGAAAATACAGTGAATAATTTCATCTGAGCACAGTTAAATATTCACAAGGCTCCATTTCACCAAAAATATATTAACCGTCAAGTTAAGTCTTAAATTAAGACATTTCACTGGTCAATTTGATGTCAGACTTAAATTTTAGCCAATCACATTGCTGGAATTAGGATTTAAATTCCAGACTTAAGCTCTGTTTTTGAAATTCAGACCAGGTATGGTAAATTTTGGGCTTTTTGTTTTTATGAAAAAATTGTGTATATTATAGTATTTATACTATAATGTATGTAATTTTTGGCACACTTGTTATTAATTATTTTTTTCACATCTAAAAATCATAATAGGTAAACAATTATTAATTTTATTTATAGCTGAATCTTATGGAAGAAAATTTTCAAATGCTTAATGCAAATAAATGGTTCACTGTAGAAATATATAAAGTAAAATTTTCTGTATGTTACATGCAGATGAAGTTAAAAACAACATTCTTATCATAGTTTGCTCACACAAGCTTTGTGTCAAAAATCTTTGAATTGTAATATTTTAGCACCATTCATTTCTTGCAAATCCAGTTGATTTAGTATATTACCTACATTAAGTTACCTAAATTTTGTTATTTGTCTATCGCATATTGTGTGACTATATTGCTATTATTGTGAACAAGATCTTTATAATTTTAGTTATCTTGCTCAATTCTTAAAAATATTGTCCTTGCAAACATGCTGTAATTACAATATTTAATTTCACTGTGTAAAGAGTTTATTCCAGTGAAACTTGTCTTAAGATTAATTACTGGTGAAATGTTGTGTTACGACTCTAGGTCTTAAAATATGTTACAGAAAGAAAGTGAATCCAATAAAATCAAGTAAATTCAACAAGCAATTTATTTCCAGACAATTAAAGTGAAAATTCAAAAGACACTTACAATTTGTGAGTTAAATTCCAAATAATCCTAAATGTCCTAATCACAAGTCCAAAATAATAGAATGTTGCAAATGAATTCAAATAGCATTGAATGTACTGATGTACCACAAAGATGTAATCCAGAATGTATTTGAATGAGTTCACATAAATCCCAAAATCATGTATTAATCCAAAAGTCAATGAGCACTTTGGTAATTCAAATGAATATTTTAAATAAATAATTCCTGTCAAATTATATCTGATTTCAACAACACAACTGTAATTACTAAAATAGATTCCTTTCAGACTGATCTTTAGAACTGGAATTCTAGAACACATGCCTACATGACCTATGTCACATCAGAATGAGTAATTCTAATGGAAAAATACTGGCCTACCTGACATATGTCACAAAAGTCTAATTGCAAAATGCCTATTTTAATATCAGTAATAGCTTACTCTGTTGCCATTGCTTAGCTAATCTATTTCCGTGACGGAAAATACTTGACCGTATAATGAGAATTCATCCTCCCATAGGGTTGACTCAAAAGTTCTAGTGAATCGAACCCCATGTGAACCCCACTGTCACCATGTGTAACCCACAATTCCTCATTCTTTTTCTGGTTGTCATCTTGATGAACACGGTGAAAATTATCACTTGAGAATCGCCTTCGCTGATGAGTGCACATAGCGATTTATGCTCTTTCATTATGTTTTTCGTAAATTACAGGTGGTATTTACCCTTGACCATTATTTTCCTTGTCTGGAAATATCATCTCTCTTGAGAGTTTTGGCAATTTAATACCAAGAAACGTCCTGTTCATAATCTTGGTTAGTAAGTTATTTCCCCTTCACTTATTGTTTTGTTGAGGGATTAATTATTGCCTTTTGAAAATTTGTATTGATTTATAAAGCTCGTGTAGTTAAATTTATCTTTTTTTTCCCTATCCCTGCCGCCGACCAGTTGATTTTCTTTTGTTTGCTTTTGAAAAACTCACGAAAGCATCAGCATTTAATTTCCCTTCAATCTGATTAGTTGGCTATTTTAAAAGCTCAAGAAAGCAGGTCACACACCATCCTTTTCTTCTTATGTGTGTTTTATATTGAACTCCGGTTAAATTTTAATTAAATTAGTATAGGAATTTATTCCTTTTTGTTATATTATTAATAAGCATTATTACCAAGCTGGTTTTTTGCTTAAGTCTGGTAAAGAGATAAAACTAGAGTGGTTTAGCCACCTACAAGGTGAGTTCCTGCTAAGGCTTGTTTCCAATGCATTTATAACCATTATCTTGTTTTCAGCGTCTTTTTTTTTTACAGCTATGTCAAAGCAGGAGGTTGGGAGCCCCCACAGGAAAGCCCCCTGGGACACCCACCCCACCTGCCTTTCTTGCACTGACTGCACGAGGACAGATGGTTGTCCTTTTTGCTGTCTATGGTCTGACGAGGTTTGGGACCTTGCCAAATGTAGAAAGAACCTATAAGGGATTTAAGAAGGTCTCTTCTTCTTCATCTGAAATTTAGGGTTTTTCCATCTCTGAATCCCTTGGGTCTCAGAGAGGGATTAGTAGGTGGGTGGGGAGTGAGTCACGCCCTCCCACGAGGAAGCAGCAGCACCCTTCCCGATCCCATAAGGCAGAGAGCAAGTTGCACCCTCCCAGGAGGGAGGATAAGCACCCTCTCCATTCCGCTAGGACAGAGAGTGAGTCACACCCTCCTGTGAGGGAGGAGCAGCACCCTCTTTCGTCATGTAGGACAGAGAGTGAGTCATGCCCTCCCGGTCTAGCCTCATCACCTAGAATGTTTACCAGGGTAATGGGAGTAGTTGCAGCCCACTTAATGTCACTGGGTATCCCAATCCTCCAATATTTCGACAATTGGTTGATCACCAATGGCAGGCTCAAGTCCCTCAGAAGAATCAACCTGTCTCACTGTTGGTCTATAGGGACCAGACTGGGTCTCTTACCCAACCTAGAGATGTCGGAGCTTTCTCCATCTAAAGATTTCGTCTATGTGGGGATGAATTTCCTTACAAACAGGGGATTAGTCTGTGTCCCTTGAAACAGAGTTGGCAAGATCCTGTCCCTGTTGGAGACACTGAGAGCCAAGACCACATTGTCAGCTCGTCTTTTTATTTCTCTGCTGGGTACCTTGAACTCTGCAGTGGACCTGATACCCCATGTTAGACTACACTTGTGTCCTCTCCAGTTTCTCCTTCTGGGAAACTGGAAACCGCACAGGGACCCTCTGTATGTTTGGATTTCTTTACGTCAGGACTTCCACCATCATTTGTCTTGGTGGATCAATTGGGACCGTTTTCTTGCTGGAGTCCCTACACACGCCCCTGATCCCCACTCCTATCTGTTTGCAGACACGTCAGATTCAGGGTGTGGCGCTCATCTGGAGCCGGAAAGTCTGATTCTTCAGGGTTCATGGTTCCCAGGAAGAATCTACCCTCCACATAAACAATTTGGAAATGAGGGCAGTGTTCTTAGCCCTTCAGGGGTGAATCAACAACATAAGGGGTCGCTGCGTGATTGTCTCCTCCAACAACACATCGGTGGTGGCTTACCTCAGGAGACAAGGAGGCACACATGTCCCTTCTCTCTGCATGGAGGTTTGGAACCTCCTTCGTTGGACAGGAAAGGATGGATAGTCATCATGGAATGGTCTCTGCACCAATTCGTAGCAGACTTATTCAGACTTTGGGGGACACCCCTGGTGGACGTTTTTGCCATGAGGCTAAACAACAAGCTCCCCTTTTACGTCTCCCCAGTCCCTGATCAGAGAGCCTGGGCAGTGGATGCTTTCAGCCTGAATTGGGATTGTCTGTTCACCTACGCCTTCCCACCCTTCAGGATGATTCCGCAAGTACTTCACAAAGTAAGGAATTCCACTGCTCAGCTCATGTTGATAGCCCCTCTGTGACCCCAACGATTGTGGTTCAACGATCTTCTCGACCTGCTGGTAGACCAGCTCATGACGTTACCCCAGAGGAAGGACCTTCTGTCGCAGCACAGGGGTTCTCTTCTGCACAACAGCCCACAGATTCTCCACCTTCACGCTTGGCTCATCTCAAACGACCTCTCTGCCACAAGAAGTTTTCGAGCAAAGTCGCCAAGTGCATCGTTCAATCCAAGAGGCGATCTACATGTAAGGTCTACAATTCCAAGTGGAGAATCTTTTGCGATTGGTGCAGTAGGAAACATATCAATCCTAGCTGTCCCTCTTTGAGCCCAGTGGCTGATTTTCTTCTCTTTCTGTTTGAACAGAGACAATGCTCAGTTTCTTCTATCAAGGTCTATAGGGCAACCCTTTCTAACACTCAAATTTTTGAAGGGTCCAGCTATTGGTGTGGGCTCTCACTTAGCAGACCTGATCAGGTATTTTGAACTGTAAAGACCAGTGATTTGCTCTCTTGTGGTCCCTTTATAAATCCCCCTATGAACCTTTAAGTGAGGCTTCTTTCTAGAACCTTACCCTCAAGACTGTTTTCTTGCTGTCGTTAGCATCCATGAGACAAAGGAGCAAGCTTCATGCTCTACCCACAGAGCAAGGCTGTTTGAGATTCAGTGGGAATTATGAGTTAGTTTCTCTCCTTTGCCAACCAATTTTTTTTAGCAAAAAACCAGTTTTCGTCTTTTGCTCCACTTCTGATTGAGATCCCCAGTCTCAGTTTTATCTGTGCTGGGGATGATCAGGATAGACTCTTATGTCCTGTTAGAGCTTTATGTTTTTATTTAGCAGCTTCTAAAGGGAGAAGGAAGGGTAGGAAGTGTCTTTACCTCCCCCTTAAGGGTTCAGCTGATATTTCAGCTTCCACTGTTTCGAGGTGAATTACCAAAACTATCAAGTGAGTTTACCAGATCCTTACCCGGAGGGATCTTTCTTTCATGAAAATTAAAGCTCATGAGGTGTGAGCTGTTGCTACCTCATGGGCCTATTTAACTCATTCGTCTCTGGAGGATGTGATGAAAGCCATGTTTTGGCGATCTCACACGACCTTCCTCCTTTTTCCTTCGCTTGTTGACTCACCAAAGCGAAGGCATATTTTCCACTAGTCGTAGCTCAAAAAGTGGCACATGAGGATACCATCCAGCAGTAGTCAACACCACTACAGTTGGGGTGAGTATTCCTTGTTATTTTCCTTTACCAGTTGTGAGATCATCAGCCTTCCACCAAATTGGCAAATTCAGCTAAGCAATAGCAACAGAGTAAGCTATTACTGATATTAAAATGTATTTTTTTTGGGGGGGGGGGCAAAACTAATTTTAATTATGTAATACTTACCTGTAGTTATTGGCAGATTCCCTCAACCCTCCCTGCACTGATGTCCCCCTAGTATGGCTACATTCTGAAAAAGAATGACGAATTGTGGGTTACACGTGGCAACAGCGGGGTTCACATAGGGTTTGATTCACTAGAACTTTGTAGTCAACACTATGGGAGGATGAATTCTCATCATGCTGTCGGGTATTTTCCGTCATGGAAATAGATTAGCTAAGCAATAGCAACAGTAAATATTACATAATTAAAATTAGTTTTAACCCCCAAAAAACTATATGAAAATACTGGCCTGCCTGTCACATGTCACAACTTACGAGTATTAACAAAAGCTAAGTATGTATTTTCAAATAACCATGCAAAAACAAAAGTTATGAATGTAAACATCATTCATAACAGTTGGAGTATACAACTTTGTGAAAAATGTATATCTTTACATAGCTATGAGTCCAAAGAATCGAAAATCATGTAAAAATTCATAGGGTTGCATTTGTTTGTGCTACTCTCAGTTAAATATCTATTCCCAAGTCATTATACATAGAAATGTGTGGCAAAAACTGTCCATAAAATAATAGCTGAAAAAGTATTTAAAATTCATCTAGTTTGCACAGCTTGAATATCATAGACTTCTTTTATCAATTACACAAAGAAAAAAGCATATGTTGATGTATGAATTTTGACAAAATGACAGTTATTGAGGTCACATATGATGTCTGCAGTGATAAGCCTGCATGGCCAATTTATGGCACAACAAAAGGCTTTGTGGCCAATTTATGGCAGGCAATAAATCACTTAAGATTTCACAAGGTCTAATATTTTTCTTTTTCGTTATTTAATAAGAGAGAATAGCTGCAACCGCATCATTTTTCTTTCAATCTCTCCTTGAGAGCATAATGCTACGATACACTTAGGTAACAACTGATGTCATATAATAACAACATGTACGTTATAACTGATGTCATCTAGTAACAACATATAGGCAACAACTGATGTCATCTAGTAACATCATGTAGGTAAC
Source organism: Margaritifera margaritifera (assembly GCA_029931535.1). NCBI lineage: Eukaryota > Metazoa > Mollusca > Bivalvia > Unionida > Margaritiferidae > Margaritifera > Margaritifera margaritifera. The sequence continues at coordinate 1,422,700 of JAQPZY010001537.1, read as the reverse complement.
AGCTGTGATCTAGTAACAATACTTAGGAGACAACTGTCATCTGGTAACAACACTTCAGTAACAACTGATGTCATCAAGTAACAACACTTCGGTAACAACTGTCATCTAGTGACAACAGGTAGGTAACAACTGACATCATCTAGTAACAACACATAGATAACAACTGATGTCATCTAGTAACAACACATTGGTAACAACTTGTGTCGTCGATTGACAATACATAGGTAACAACTGATGTCATCGATTAACAATACATAGGTAACAACTGATATCTAGTAACAGCACTTAGGTAACAACTGTCATCTAGTGACAACATGTAGGTAGCAAGTGATGTCATCTAGTAACAACACAGGTAACAACTGATGTCATCTAATAACACTTAGGTAACAAATGATATCCAGTAACGACACTTAGGTAACAACAGTCATCTGGTAACAACACTTGGGTAAAAACTCATTTGATGACAACACATAGGTAACAGCTGATGTCATCTAATAACAACACTTAGGTAACAACTGACATAATCTAGTAACAACAATTAGGTAACTGACATCTGGTAACAGTAACAACTGACATCATCTGGTAACAACACATAGGAAACAACTCATCAAGTAACAAATATGTAAGAACTGTTGTCATAATAACTGACATCATATAGGTGTCATAATATAATGATCACCTCATTCGAAGGTATGAAGTAAGCATTGATTGTACATAAGCAGACATTCTTAAAAGATCACCCTTCTTCCAACATAAAATGGTCTCTCAAGAAAAAGTTGACTCAATAGAAGTCATATTATATAACAAATTACCTTGTCTGAATTGACAAGTGATTTATCAAAATAGTGATCTTTCATTTCAGGTTTTGCTGTATCAACTACTTGCAAATCCCTCAAACTTTGACTTCTTTTGCAGATGTCCAAGGCACAGAGCGGGTATTTAAGAAAGTCGTTCACCCAGGCCAAAAGACCAAAAACTTTGTAGATAGAAATGGAGTTCCTGTTCGGATGCCTACTGCTTCTACCATCGTCCGAAATAGTGCCTATGTTCTTAGTCCCCGTGGTGTTCCTACACGCAAATCGACTCACTTTTACAGTGGCCAATTAATTGGACCAGCAAAAGTCAATGATTGGGTAAGAAAAAATTACTTGATATGTAAATGTTTAGAAATTTTGCCATACAGTTTGCCTACCTTCCATTACAATTTAGGATCAATATTTTAATTGACCCTTCTGTAAACAGGAGATAACTATGCCACAATTGATTCATGTTATCGTCTCCTAGCAGCCAAATCCACACTCAGACATCCACTTGTAGTGAATTTGAGAAAAATGTGATTTTTTTGCTCTACTTTGATTTTTTTTGAGCTTTAGCAGTCAATGCAAAGCATACCTTTAGTATAATGCTTTCATTGTAGGGTAGGGAAAGGCATTTATTTTAGTGAGTTAAATTTTTAAGGAAAATTCTCATTTAAATAAACCACCAGAGTCTGTTGTTAATGACTGCTATGGTAGACATAAACCAGCATTATATATCCTGGTAACCCATGTCTAGATTGTTTGACAGTTTCTTGTGGCTTCTATTGGTTTGAATGCTAATTGTTACTGTGGAAACATTTGTAAAATAAATGTTAACAACAGCAACAACAACATTTGACAGGAAAGTTAGGCGGCAGGAGAAATACCTGTTAACATTTGATCTTTACAAAGTGTAAATGAGATTCATCTCATTCATCTCTCATGGTGGTATCATGTATTTCTTATGCATTTCAGAACATTGGTATTGAAACATTGTTTGACATAACACTGTATTATCTCCTTGTTAAGGTTCTTGTGACACCAGAAAGTCAAGTGTAAACATTGTTCATCAAATATAGATTGGCAATGTGCATACATTCATATGTCAACCAGCAAGAAAAAAAATTTGTTTTACTCCTTTTTGCGTGTGTGTGTGTTTTTGCATTTATGTTTGCTTTGTGTACCTTCTTTTTATGCCTGCCATAAGGTGGAGTGAATGTTGTTATGATGTCTGTCAGTTAACAGTTTTGTTACTTGAGTTGTCCACTATCTACAGTTACAAAACTTTGTGGATGGTTTGCTCTTGGGATAAGGAAGAACCCTATTTATTTTGGGGTCAAAAGGCCAAAGGTCAAGGTCACAGTGACTGAAAGAAGGCATGGTTTCCACACAATAACTCTAGTTCTGCATCATCTACAATTAACAAACTTGGTGTATGGCTTGCATTTGGAGTAATGAAGAACCATATCTATTTCAGGGTCAAGAGGTCATAAGGTCAAGGTCATTGTGACTAAAAGAAGAAAAATGGTTTCTACACAAAATATTCAGTTATATACATAGAGGACTGGTAAACACAGGGTGGCTTATAACATGCCATTCACAGTACTCTTGTTTTATTTATAACATTTGATATTTACAGTTATCTTAAAAAATGTAATTACAGATATTTACAGTTATCTTAAAAAATGTAATTACAGATATTTACAGTTATCTTAAAAAATGTAATTACAGATATTTTCACAACAAGTAGGTGGCACCATTGAAGTTAGATAGTTTAATCGCTCGAGCTTGTCTTCGTTATAAAGATTAGAAGAATATAGATTTGTCTATTTTATAATGTAAAACGTTTTTTCATGTTTTTTTCTTCTCACTTCAATGACTCCTGTTAAAGAAAACTTTACTAAAAGCTGGTGTGTATTGGGGCGCTTGCTTCAGCTTGAAGGGGAAAATAAGGGCCATTAGATTAACACATCATTTAATGCGTAAAATACAGACTTTTTACAGACATTTTGGGGAAGACATGTATGTTCTGAAGTAATGATAATATAAAGGGAATATCTATAAATGGGAAAGAGTATAAAATAAGTCAGTATACTGATGATACTTGGATATATTTGGATGAAAGCACTAAATAATACTCTACAAACATTGAATCAGTTTTATAAAATATCTGGATAGAAAAATAATATTGAAAATGCAAAAGCCAAAAAACTTCAGAAAGTTAGAAAGTACTCTGAACATTTGGAAAAGGAAGAAGTTGACATTGTTTGGACCATTAACAATGATAAAATCCCTTGCATTGTCCAGATTCACTCATTTATTTCTCTCTCTATCCTATCCTCATCTGAACTTAATTAAGAAATTGATTACAATCAAGTATACATTATTATGGTATGGTGGTTCAGATCAGCTAAAAAGAAAGATAATTATAAAAAAATATGAATGCATGGAGTTGCATATGATAGATTTGATTGGATTTATAAAATGTCTGAAAATTATGTGGTTGAAGTGAGTGCTGGAAAAGGTACAAAAATTGGTTTGGCGTACTTTGATTTTTAAAACTTTGTACAGTTTTAAATACCATTATTTTTCATATTTTCAATATTACCTCAAATCTGTTTTGGAAAGATGTTTTAAGTGCATGGTTATGTTTTATGAATAAAATCAAACTAGAGACAATCAACCAGATTTTATTTTGTCCTGTTTGGATACCAGGTGAATTTGTGCACACTGGTAATATTTTATATAAAAATTGGTTTAAGAGTGGTATTAGAAATATCATAAACTTAATTGATTATGAAGGTGAGGTAATTTCATTTATAGATTTTAAACAGAAGTATCAAATAAAAGAAACAGATTTTAATCTGTTTGAAATGACAAGAATACCTGAGAGATTGAAAAAATGCTAAATTGGAAAATGAAAAGGATGTAAAATTTATTATGATATTTTCTCTGATGCAAACATGATTTCTGAATTTCAAAAATGGGAGAAAGAAATATACATGTAGTATGTAATGCATGAAAAATGGAACTATTCATTTTCTTTTTTGAAGAAAATGAGAGATATGAAATCGAAAGATTTTCAGTGCAAAATATTGCATATAATTTTACTTACAAATTCAGCTCTTTATAGGATAGGTATAGTAGATTCAAGTAAATGTGGCTATTGTTAATAGATGAAAGAAACAATATCCCATTTATTTTTGGAATGTATGTGAAAGTGAATAATTACTGGAAAGAGGTAAATAAGGGGTTAACAATTTTTTTAATTAAATCTTGACCTAAATTAAAAACAATGTAATCTTGGCAAATTTGAATGGCATATGCATTGTTGATTTCACTTTAATTCTTGTGAAATATTGCATTTATACCAAAAAATTTATAATCCAAGTCTGAAAATAGAATCATTCCAAGCAACTTAGAAAAAAGTTGTTGAAGTTGAAAATTATCTTGCAAAAAAAAACCAACTCTGTGGATGAAGTTCAAAATAAGTGATCCCCCATTTACAGTTTATTTACAGTTTAGAGTATTTGGTCTGTATTTGTTATTTTCTATTTAGGCCTATCAATATTTTTTTTTTCATTATATTTTATTTTGAAATTCATTAATTATCATTATTTATTTATTTATTTTATTGAAATAAAGAAATACTCAACACCCTCTGCCTTAACATGCTTTTCACCCTCTTTTTCTTTCTTTCTGTCTAATCCTCTTTCTGATGTCTCATTCTCTTATTTTTATTCAAATGAAATTGCTGTTACAAATACTTTTTTGGCTATGACTATATTTACAGTTTTTTTGTGATATGATTAAGTATTAGACTTAAGCTAGTTGGAATAAGTGTATGTAATATTAATGTATCTAATAGTAATGTATGAACTGTTAGTGTAAAAATTCAATTTTTTTTTCAACAAAGAATTGGGGAGAAAAACCTGAGAGTTGGGGTTTTCCAAAAATACATTTTGATTTTTAAATTAGAAAGGCTTTCATTAAGCATGACAAAACAGCATACTCTGGGGCAATAATCAGCACCTTTAGTCATTTTATCTCATGGGGATAAATCTGTTGGATCGCTGCTCATTTAATGTCCTTTGAATACCACTTTTTTCAAAATAAATCAATAGGTAAATTAAGGTTTGTGGTAGAAGCTGTTCTGAAATATCACTGACGACAAATATCTGAGGTATGGGTTCCTCAATCAGTCCTGAAACCAGTTTTCTGTGTTTTTCTGTCACAGTTTTAACAACTTTTCCATGTGCTAGATAGATAGCAGAATGCATGTCAACAGGTTTTGTTTATGTTTCTCCACATCACCAAAGAGCGCTGCATACTAATTGGTCAACTGCCTTGTCAATCACTAGTTTGCTGAAGGGTCAAATTGATAGCCTCTTTCACTGACTCTCTAAGTGACTCTCTAAGCCAGGAGTCCCAAATCACTGCTCCCATTTGGAGTCCTACCCCTGTTTCTATGACACCTAGTCGAGTTTAAATACTATATATATATATATATATATATACATATATATATATATATATATATATATATATATATATATATATATATATATATATATATATATATATATATATATATATATATATATATATATATATATATATATATACAATGACACAAAAATTGATAACAGTGCAAATACAAAACAGTATCCCAACATTTCAAGCTAAACAAACTCTTTGTCAGGGGAAGATACAATTTACATCCACAAAACAAACACCAAACACAAAAGCCAAGAAAAATTCTTGACTCCTACATGTTTAAATGACAGGAAAATCAACAAACAAAGGATAAACAATAGAAGAAAGAAAGAAGACAAAATTAAAAAACAGTCTAAAATGGGTAAACTACATATCTATGTTATGCTGCCATGAGCCCAACAAAATTGTGTAAAAAAAATTCAAAGTGTTTATCGTGTGTATCACGCAGAGGTCCAAAGTGTTTTGACCTAATTCCAGGCTTTAAACAAAGGACTGACACCACGCGCGGCAATAAATCAACGCCATCATCAAAATGTGCAAATGAAATTATATCCCGGTAAAGTTATGCATGGAGGTACTAAGGAAGCATGTCAAGAGCATGGTATAGTGGGATAATGGACAAGATTTCAAATAATAATAATAATAAAAAATGATGATAATAATAGAGCAATAATAATTATAATAATAAGAAGAAGAAGAGGAAGATGAAGAAGAAGTAGATTAACAATACATGTAATACATGTAAAGAGTTATGGAATATTTACTTGAGTAAATATTATTCCAAAAAATGCATACGTCAAGTATAAACTGATGCCTGGTTGTAGTTATGATAATATTGCAATAGGAAGGTTAGACTTTTTGATTTAGGCCACACTCCCATAAGTTTTCAAATGAAGTATCCAGTATCATTCCTTACATGTGCGTTCTATATCGGTCAACATAAGGTTAGAATCAATTGGTAGCATCTTGTGGACCCGACTGAATGATCAGTTGAGTTGTAGTGGTTGGCAAGTTTCAAGTTGATTTTGTTGCGAATGTGGCTCTTGTGGTCATTCATTTGTTTTCTGAAATCAACGGTTTTGCCAACATATTAAGTGTCACCGATCTTGTATGTTAGAAGATAGATTACATTTTTGGTTCTGCATCCTGACTTTTGATTGATAGTGTAGCTAACTCCTGTCGTCGAACTTCTGAACGATTTGGTCTCAGGCATATGTTTGCAAATTAGGCAATGTTTGTCTTTGCAGCAGTATGTGTGTGTGTGTGTGTGTGTGGAAAATAAAGTGATATATTTGCTGCAGATCAAAGGTTTTGTGTGTTTTGATCAGCACATACTCTGAACAGTATTACATTGGTAATACGATATCTCAAATATCTAATTGTCTTTGATTTGTTCATCCATTAAACTGTCAAATAAACACCTTAACAAAGTAAAATAACAAGGTCACTATGTGTTGTTTACATATTGTTTCTTTGTTGGACAACCAATAAAGGTGTCGCTGACTAAGCTTAATTCAAAGGTGACTGGGTCTTGTTTACACATTGTTTTTTGTCCAACAAAACTAGATGTGTCACTGAGAAAGTTTGTTTAATCATTATGTTTTCTCAATTGTTTAAACACACTATGGCCACAAAGCACAAGACAAAAGAGATGTGAAAGCTTATCTTGTAGACTTATCAAAAACACTATAATTGAATGATTGTCCCAATGTCAGTAATAATAATATTAATAATAATACTTTATTTATACATGTAGAAGGTAACTTAATTAGTACAATACTACTCTCCCTTGAGGTCTTCTACTTCAAATGTGGAAAAATTAAATACAATATATACAACATAATATAAAGTGTCTGTGTATTATAACAATAATCAGATGTGGTTAAACATGTCAGAAAAATCACTTTTCTTTAAATAACTTTAGATTATCACTCTTTTTGATGTTTTGAGGAATACTGTTCCATATGAAAGCACCTGAATATTCCAGAGACTTTTGGGAAGTTGATGAACTGATGTTAATCCATATTCAGATGAGTTTGTTATGAATAATTCCTGAAGATATTGTGGAGCAATTCCTTGAAGAGACTTGTACACTAAAATGCTTTTTTGGTAATCAATACTTCTAGATAAATCCAGCCATTTCAATTCATGGATTGCTTGGTACATCAAATTTTTTTCAGGTATAATTTGTGCTGCTCTTTTTTGTAGTTTTGAAAGTCTGTCAATATTGTCTTTGGAACAATTTCCCCAAATAGTGACACAATAGTAAAAAAAGTGGCAAAATATACGCGTTATAATAGAGAATTCTTGTTTTCACATGAAGATATAGCCATTACATCAGTCCCTCATACCATGCATATTTCTTTAACTACATATTTGCCAAGGTGTGCCTGCACATCATACCTTTAGAACAAAATATGTAAAGTCTAGGGCTGAATAAAGAAAAAAAGATACTAGCAACAATAAGTAATGTTTATTATCATCCTCCAAGACTTATTTGGGGACCTCAATCAAATAAACCTTCACCATCCAACTTTACAGAAAATGCCCATTAATTAGGTGTTCAGGGTTATTACACCACTGGGAAATCTGGACAAAGTTGGGAGAAAGAAAAGGTTTGTTCCCAACCGGGAAAACCCGTTTTAAATATTGCAAATATTGATCAAAGTCGGAGAAGAACTGGGAATTTTCATCCACCACTTGATGACAGAAAAAATAGATAATTGATTTGTAATTGAAGTGGTCATGAGTTAAATTTATTACCAGACTTTTCAGAGGTTGTCGAACTCTTCAGTCAGTTGAGATACAGTTACTGAATGGATCATTTGGGTGCTTGCCCTAAACATATTTGTATAGTCAATCCAAGCACTTAGGCGAATCAGATTAGTCAAATAGACTGGTTACCCCATCAACTGCTCCATAGAAGGCGCTCTACAGATATTATGTACTTCTAAGAGAGTGACAGGTGTAAGGTGAAGTTGTTTGAATTTGCACAATGAAGAGAATGTTGGCATACCTCTATGTTATTTTCATGTACTGTGGCTGAAATATCTTTACATATTGTACTTGTGGAAATTGTACATGATCTAAGCATACAGCTGACAAAAATGGCCGCTCCCATGTGCTTGAAAAATCAGCCTGAATTGGTCCAAAGTACAGTATTTATAGCAGTTATTAAAAAAGGGAAAATGAATTTTGCCAGAGTAGGCAAAACCAGCTTTTGAAAATACAATGAATGAATTACAAAATATATAAAAAGTAAAAAAAGTTAACAGCTCTTTTTTCTTACAATTTACCTTTGAAGTCCAGGAAGTGAAAATGACCAAGCGGAGCTAGCAGTTTTTTTATAGGTGCACATCTGAATTAAGTCCAAGCTGTATACTCTATAACCCAAATTGCACCCATCAATCATACACCAAAATAAGAGAATTAAAAGTTCTTTTAATAATACCTAAGATATACAAGGTCTTTTTTAAAATATCCGGGATAACCAGTTAGGAAAAACTGGGAAATTCTTTTTCTTTAAAAATCTAACTCTAATCAAAATACCAAAACTGTAGAGTGCCACCTTAAAACAGATATGAAAATTTGTGCATTTGCTTTTTTCTTTCTCATATCATCATGTATGATTTTCTCAACAAAATGGTTTATTAACATTGATGTTATGCATGAAAATAAGCTAGTTATGCTTATTTTGCTCTAGCTTACACAATATGCCTTGTGGCAGTATTGTGTGTGCAGTGGCCTTAATTATGGGGAAAATTAGGAGTCTTAGAACACAGGAGTAAAGTCAACTTGAATTTAAAACTGTTGTATTAAGTGAAAGAAAAATATAGCAGAAATATTTCTTTTCATTTATTTGTAATAAAATGAAGGGAAAAAATGATGATAAAGCAGATTCACTTTCTTCCATATTCTAGTGATAGAAGAATTAGCAAACAATTTACCCTTTAACCTATGTGAACCATCCCTGTTCAAACTCTCTCCTACACAACAGCCTGCTGATTCTCCACCTTCACGCTTGGCTCATCTCAAACGATCTCTCCGCCAGGAGAAGTTTTTGAGCAAAGTCGCCAAGTGTATCGTTCAATCCAGGAGGTGATCTACATCTAAGGTCTACGATGCCAAGTGGAGAATCTTTTGCGATTGGTGCAGTAGGAAACATATCAGTCCTAGCTGTCCCTCTTTGAGTACAGTGGCTGATTCTCTTCTATTCCTGTTTGAAGAGTGACAATGCTCAGTTTCTACTATCAAGGTCTATAGGGCAAACCTTTCTAACACTCTCAAATTTTGGAGGGGTCTGACTATTGGTGCAGGCTCTCACTTAGCAGACCTGATTAGGTATTTCGAACTGTAAAGACCAGTGATTTGCTCTCTTGTGGTCCCTTTATAAATCCCCCTATGAACCTTCAAGTGAGGCTTCTTTCTAGAACCTTACCCTCAAGACTGTTTTCTTGCTGTCGTTAGCATCCATGAGAGAAAGGAGCAAGCTTCATGCTCTACCCACAGAGCAAGGCTGTTTGAGATTCAGTGGGAATTATGAGTTAGTTTCTCTCCTTTGCTAACCAATTTTTTTTAGCAAAAAACCAGTTTTCATCTTTTGCTCCACTTCTGATTGAGATCCCCAGTCTCAGTTTTATCTGTGCTGGGGATGATCAGGATAGACTCTTATGTCCTGTTAGAGCTTTATGTTTTTATTTAGCAGCTTCTAAAGGGAGAAGGAAGGGTAGGAAGCATCTCTTCTTCTTAGAAATATAAGTGTTCAGCTTATATTTCAGCTTCCACTGTTTCGAGGTAAATTACCAAAACTATCAAGAGAGCTTACCAGTCCCTTACAGAGAGGGATCTTTCTTTCATGAAAATTAAAGCTCATGAGGTGTGAGCTGTTGCTACCTCATGGGCCTATTTAACTCATTCGTCTCTGGAGGATGTGATGAAAGCCATGTTTTGGCGATCTCACACGACCTTCCTCCTTTTACCTTCGCTCATTGACTCACCAAAGCGAAGGCATATTTTCTTTGGGTCCACTAGTCATAGCTCAAAAAGTGGCCCATGCAGATACCATCCAGCAGTAGTCAACGCCTCTACAGTTGGGGTGAGTATTCCTTGTTATTTTCCTTAACCAGTTGTGAGATCATCAGCCTCCCACCAAACTGTCAAATTCAGCTAAGCAATAGCAACAGAGTAAGCTATTACTGATATTAAAATGTAGTTTTTTGCGGGGGGGGGGGGGGGGGGGGGGGGGGGGGGGGGGGGGGGCAAAACTTATTAATATATAATATATATTATTATATATTAATTATATAATACTTACCTGTTGTTATTGCCAGATTCCCTCCTCTCTCCCTGCACTGATGTTCCATTAGTAATGCTATGTACTGAAAAAGAATGACAAATTGTGGGTTACTCATGTGGAATACTGTGGGGTTTACACAGGGGGTTCTGTTCACTAGAACTTTCTAGTCAACCCTATGGGAGGATGAATTTTTATCATGCAGTCGGGTATTTTCCATCACAGAAATAGATTAGCTAAGCAATAGCAACAGGTAAGTATTACATAATTAACTACATTTTCCCTTACTATTAGTATGGTGCTCAAACCTTAACATGTGCCGATACCTATATATATATATATATATATATATATATATATATATATATATATATATATATATATATATATTATATATATATATATATATATTTATATATATATATATATATATATATATATATATATATATATATATATATATATATATATATACAGTGAAACTCCTCAAAACCAAACCCTCAGGATACCGGAATCCCCTCAAGACAGATATTTTTTTTAGTCCCAAAATTTTCCCTCTTTAATATCATCTTTTTTCCTCAGTAAACCAAAACCCCTCAACTCTGAACACTAGGACAACTTTCCATCCCAAATTTAAATGTTACGCTTAAAAATACCCCATAAAACCGAAACTCAGTTGAAACTTTGAAATATATTTTAGCTGCTAAATTCTTGACACATGCTGGAACAGATTAATAACGGTTAACAGGTGCTGTAGTAGTCTGATCGACGAGACAAAGACCGGGAACTGCCCCAAGGGCACGTGAGGTTAAAACAACACTTGACACACGCACCAACACAGATTAGTGTGTCTTTGCACCATACAAAAGAGTCAACTTTTAAGGCTAATTACATGTATTAATAACTAAAATGCTTATAGGTAAGCCAATTGAGAAAGACTATGTTTATCTGCTGATCATCTAATTGTGATTGATGCTATTCATTTTGGATACAAGATCAATAGAACATTGTTTGCTTTTTCTTTTTAAGTTAAATATCAGCGCTTTATTAACGAGCCATGTGACTTCACTTTTGATGCTCCGCCGACGGCGACCGATAAGAAATGTCAGATTCACTCTAATGATTTTCAATAGAGAAAAATCATTACATACATGTATTTTAATAGCCATGACTGTCGTTTGTCTTCACTCATTTGTCAAGATGTCAGAACGACCAGCTAAGTGTCATAGAATTGAACTATCCTAACAGGATAAAGTTAGTCTAATCAAAGAGTATGAATCTGTGCCAAAACCTACACTGAAGAAACTGGGGGAAACATTTGGCTTAGGAAAATCTACAGTTTCAGATATTCTAAAGAAAATGGAATTCTACAAGAATGAATTTGAAAAGAACAGTGATGCAAACAAGCGTTGTTTCAATAATGCCTGCCAATGGACTTATAGTAAAGTTATAAAAGTACTGTACTTCATTTCTTATATGTTTCTTGTGATGAGAACTGTATTTCTATGTGGAGCAACTGTATTTATTCCTGTGAAAGGATACAATTTTTGGTAGGAACGTATATTATTCAGCTAATTCTTCATTAAATGCATGTATCAAAAATAAAATAAAAAAATAACAGCTTTCTTAAATGTGTGCACTTTTACACAAACACACACTGATGCTTTCCTAACTGCATTCTCTCTCTCTCTCTGGCATCACATAAGAACCCAGAAAGAGATTTTTTTCACATCTGCAAGAGCCTCAGTAAACCGAAAACTTCTCAAAACCGGAAAAAAAATGGGTCCCAAGGGTGTTCGGTTTTTAGGAGTTTCACTGTATATATATATATATATATATATATATATATATATATATATATATATATATATATATATATATATATATATATATATATGCCGACTGAGACTATCACTATCAAATGTGTGAACATTATGTAATTTATAGGTGCATACTGGTAGCTTGTCAGACATTCAGGCCCAATGTCCATCACCTATTTGACTCACACTATATATCATATACAAATTCAAATCATCATAAACTGAACATTTTTCATTTTTCTGCATGCACTAAAAAATGAACATCAATTCACATGTGGTAAGTATCAGCATAAAATAAGCTGCACATGAGTATGTGTGGTTATCTTGACTCTGGTGATAGGTCAAATGTTACAGAATTGTTGTACATTTAAAGAAGTAAATGGTGGTAGAGAATGTTCTTGTCAGAGTAGGAAATTCAAAAGTTAGCAGAGAAAAACTAATGGACATTAATGAAAGATCACAAACATTCATTTTAGAATGTAGTTTTGTGCTAATAAACAAAACTTTGGAAACATTTATAGTTTAAACTGATATGCTTGCTTCTTAGACATTTGGAATCTGTCCGGATTAAACGAATGACATAGGTTTTAATTTATTTATATATAACCACTAGTAGATAAACATTTGTTGTAGATTTATTTTCTTCAGTAATCCAATCTGACTTGAAAATCAGTGTCCTTATGTCTTGGTCTTGGTTTTTCTTGATAAGAATCAGAATTTTTGGAGCCACAGAAATTATTAATTTGCTGAGTTTGATCATTCTAGATATGCATATTGGTTTAGTGAGACTTAGTGGAGTGTTTTAGACACATTTAAAACTAATTCCATGTACAGAAGTCTAAGGATGGAAATCAGACTAATTTGCCTTCTTGTACTATACATTTTTAGCTCACTTAACCAATGGGTGTGGATTAGTTGAATAGACCAATACAGATCTTTGAAATTCGCATTTCCTGTTGCCCAGGCCAAGTTAATTTTTGCATGGGGTTAGCAGATGCAGCTAAATCTTTTAGGAAAGATAAAATCTGAACTTACCTGTACTTGCCCACAGGTGCATTAACTTTTCAAAGCAAATTGAAGGCCTCAGTTACCTATGTGTGTTTCTCTTCCTCAAAGCTACGAGAAAATGTGACTTTAAAAAATGCTTAGTTTGAGCAATACTTCCAGGATAGGTAAATTCAGAAAAGAGGTAAAAGAAAAAGATTTTAGGCCATAGGGTTCAGGTTACAGTCATAGGGGTCATTTTTGGTCCCAACAATTTTTTTTTTCTCGTGTTTGTACCTATTGTTTCATGGTATAGTTTTTTTCAGATGTTGTACACATACATTTGCCATGATTGAGAAATCAGGAACTTTAATTATAAGGTTCTAGGGTGAATTAAAAATCTTTTAGTAATAATGGTGTTAAAGTTTTTGGGGGTAAGGTTGTATTTTCTGTTTTTATGAATTGATTATCAATTCATCAGATTTGCATACAAGTTTAGCAGGGAACTTACAAATGGGGAGGCCATAAAGTTAATAAGTCACAGGTCATATTATTACCTTGACTTTAAAAAAAATTAATTTGCATGTGATTTGATAAATGTTTATCTTCTTTTCAGATCACCAGTACAGATGTCCCTGAAATGAGGTCATACAGCTCAATGAACTCCTATGGGTAAGTGCTTTATTGGAATTTAAGGTCTGGTTTGGTTTGGTGTTTTATGGTACAGCAACACAAGTAGGTTATTTAGTGCCAAGCAGTTGGAATAAAGTGCCTTGCCAAGGGCACACTGTAGTAGCCAACTTGGGCTAACAATGTAGGGTTCAAACCCATACCATTTCAGTCATGAGTCCTGCATGCTAATTACTGAACCACTGCCTGCATTAGTAACCTCTTACAACACGCAGGATGGCTCATTGGGCCTATTCTACATCCCTGAGTTGATGGGGTTTGGGATTAGGTGTAAAAATGAATAGCCTGATAAATTGATTAGTCCAAATAAAGCCAGAGCCCAATGGTACCTCAATCTACACTGTAAATGATCTTCAAAACAGTAGCACTGGGGTCATGTCCAAATGATCTCAGATCATATTACAGGGGACCTCCCTATAACATGGTAGTTGGGGTCAATAAATGCTGACAGTCTTATGTACCTAAACTGCATTATAACAAGAATGATTGAAAATTCAGTGAATGCATTATTACAAAACTGCATTATAACTAGAATGATTGAAAATTCAGTGAATGCATTATTACAAAACTGCATTATAACAAGAATGATTGAAAATTTGATCAATGTGTGTATGAGTGGATGGGTGGGTGAATAAACAAAATGCCAGCTAACTGTGTAGTACTATGTAGATGCCAATTTATATAACAATCGGGACTAAGATAGCCTTATGCTTGATGAAAATTAATCATTGCTATGTAAGAACATTAATTATGATCTTAAGCTTTAGTTTCTGAAAGCTAACTGAATTATTTGTATTTGTATTTATTTTAGACAGTGAATTACTGGATTTTCCAAGTGAAATAATTGTGATATTTCACTGGAAAGAAAAAATATCATATTTTTTCACTCACCGGTAATAGACATTGATAACATTATGACTAAGAAATTTCAATCTTTTGTAAGATGCTTGTGTGGTGTAAGGTAAAGAAGGTTGCTTTGCATTCAGATGAACCGGGTTCAAATCCAGCAATGGGCAGATTTTTTTTTCTTTTTTTTTCCAGCAATGGGGAAATTTTTTTTTTTGTTTTTTGTTTTGGGTTTTTATCTGCTGTTTTACCTTGAATTGGGAAGGAGCATTATGTAACTACTGATATTTTATGTGCAAATATACAAAAAAAACGAGCAGAACATAAATGTTAAACTGCTGACATTATCGCACGGGATACAGTAAGAAATCAGCTACTTCAGTGTGTTATACAAATTGCTAGACAATACGTTTGAGCATAAAATAAACATAATATTTGCTTGCTCCGAGTGAATAACAGATATATTTCATCTCGTGGGTGAAAAACTTAATTATTTTCACTTGTGGCTTCGGCATTCGTGAAAATACTTCAGTTTTTCACCCACGAGATGAAATATATCCCTTATTCACTCGGAGCAAGCAAATATTCTCTATTTATTTGCCAGCTTGGCTGATGTTCTTAGTAGTGTCAGGGAATAAGGGACATCTAAGACAAAAAATTGGGAGACATGACACGACCATGTTATATGCAAATTTGTGTTATAATGAAGTGCATTATATCAGGGTTCCACTATATGCAGACGTACCTTAAAAATGCAACAATAAAACTTTGTGATCATTCTCCAATGTTTTGTCACAGATAAAGAAAACTACAATTTTCTCTTTAAAGACTTAATTACATCTAACTTCCTGATGATACTTCATTTTCAGACTGTATGATCAGACTTCAGTATCATGTGTTTTGCTTTAATAAACTAGAGAATAATATTCTTACAGCACAAAAATATTCCCAACTACCATTCTTGGCCCATGTCAGCATGTCTATGGCACTTATGCATTATAAAATCCATCAGTAATTTTTAGTATTAAAAAATAATTGTCCAACTTATTGTTTTGGTTTATTTGTTCAATGTGGTTTGGATTTCTTTCATGAGATTGAGTGAAATCTATTCCCTGCTGAAAATTTGACAGTAATGTTTGATTTGTTAATTATGGTAAAAGGTCATCTTGACATAACCTCTAATACAACTGATTTAGCTCCTAGTAGAGCATGAGCCTTAGAATCTGATTTCAATCAGATTTTAAAAAAATCTGGTTGGGAAAAAGCACTATGTAACTCTGGTTAAAACTTGATGTAGATATTTGCAGCTCTTTTTTTTTATACCCCACCATGAATATATTAGGGTATATAATGTTACCCATGTCTGTTCATCAATCTATCCATCCATCCATTGGTCTTCAGTGTTGTTTTAGGTCAGTTTTCAGGCACTGTGATGGTGTATTTGTGCTCTATTTTTAGTATCCTGTCTGATTGATGATACTGCTGTCCTTCCTGGGAAACTTATTAGCATGATTACACAAAAACCACATGACAAAGACAGGTGAAATTTAGTCCGCATGTTTTTATACATATATAGATAACCTGATTAGATTTTCATGCTATTTGAATGATTTTTGGATTTTGTAATGTCTTTATACTTTTTAGACTTGGACTATTTTACTGCAAACTTTGTTAGTTAGTTTGGTTATGCAAAAACCACATAACTGAGGGAAATTAAGTCTTGTTGACATGTTTATATCTATGTAGATGACCTGATTAGATTTTCACTGTTCCTGAATGATTTTTCAATTTTTTACATGTTTTTAAAACTTTCTGGACTTTGATTTATCAGTGCAAACTGTGTTGGCATGATCATGGAAAAAAGAATGACACAGACAACTTCAAATTTGATATGCACGTTTTTATCAATATATAGATGATTTTATTAGATTTTCATGCTCTTTGAATAATTGTCATATTTTTTAGAAGTTTTTGTGACTTTTTGAAGCATGATTACACAGAAACCACTGGAAAACTGAGGGTATGGAATGGCAGTTTATGTGTATATGTAAATGATCAGATTATAATTTTCTGACATATAAATGATTTTTTAAAGTTTTATCAGACTTTTAAACTTTCAGAACTTTTTGGGTCATCAGTGGGGCATACATGTTTTACAAACACAGGTCTAGCTTTTTGAGTTGCATATATGTAATGTTAGTAACATTAGCTTTAAATTTTTATTTTTAATAATCATTGATCTACATCTATTTTGATTGATTTGTCAAATTTGTTTCCATGCTTCCTCATACTTACTTTATTTTTTAATTCTTTCTAATTTCTTATACTTCAGCTGTTATTTTCTTTGGTTACTTTTTTGTGATATTTTCTGACAGCCGTCAATCTCCTTGATATGAACTGATAATGCTGTTAATATGATTTTCTTTTTTCTTGCAAGGACATTATTAAATATAACAACAAATATTATAAATGCTTTCATTCATACAGCATGCCTTTAGCAACAAAATGTTCAAAAGGTGAATGGTGTAGTTTTGAATACAAACAAAACAGTACCAAGAAATGACACTGGTTTACAGTCAAGACTTTTCATGTTCAGTCAGCCATTGTAAAATAAAATCATTCATCTTGGCCACTAATTGATATCCATTCTTGTTAGCAGCCCTCAAGCTTTCTTTCTGGTAAAGTTTTGATCCTAAAGATGATAAGCAAACAAGATAAATCAAATAATGCATTCACAACACAAGCCATATTCATGACTACATGTTTACTGGTTTTCAAGGGTCTTTCTTACTTTAAAACAGACTTGAGTGGTAACATAACTCCAACAATCTCTCACCAAGGTCAATTTCTATTTCCTAATTGAAACTATTGATAGAGTCTAGAGATTGACACTTGCACCTACTCAAGGTGAAATTTTGCCTGGCTATTTTAGGTTGACATTTGATATACCTAAGGTGGAATGGATTTTGTACATTATTCCTTTTACCTGTTAGTACCGTGCTAATATCATAATGGTTTGCCTTTTAATTCTTCCATATTTATATACCTGACTTAGGTGAGTTGGTTATGTATATTCAACATGCATTATCATGGTAGATATGAAATTTTCACCAAATTACTTGTCCATGTGACATTTTTCAGTTATATTACCAGACAATCATATCCACGGAAAGAAAATCATTTTTAAAGAAGATATACAGTAGAACTAATTTGTGAAGTTGAAGTGCTGAGGGCCCAGATTTTGTTACATTTTTTGGTTGCTTAAAAGTTTGCAAGGTCCCAGGTGAGAGGAGGCTTTGTGCCAAGAAGGAGCAATTAATTTGAGTGATGCTGATTACTTAGTTGATTGATGTTTGACTTGTTACAGTCATAAAGTATGAAAATGTAACAGCTTGTTTGTTGATATGCTCTTCCTTTGGAAAAGACAACAGAATTAAATTGATTATTGATTAATTTAGACCAAACATAACACAAAAAGATTCAGTTCTTCATCACATGTAGCATTCTAACCTTCTGAACTTTTTTTTATATTGAGTTGGTTGGTTCAACAGCACTTGTAACACATTATTGGCTATATCATGCTGAGGAAACAGGCCTGGGTGTGTATCGAACCCATGATCTTTGGAATATGTGTCCAGCTCCCTACCAACTGATCTATCTTGGCTCCCATTTTAGACAATTGTACAACAAGTTTTATCAACTTATGATGTGCATCTCAAAGGCTCAGATATTGGTTTGGTTTTGGTGTTTACATTATGGCACAGCAACACAAGGCAATCAGAGTAATTTTCTTTGCACAGGAACCCACCACAGTAGACAGTAGCCATTATCCAGGCTGATTAAATTGTAGGATTCAAACCCATACCCTTCTGGTTGCAAATCCTGCATGCTACCACAGAGCCACCATGACTCCTAATGATGTGGTCTTTAAGGTGAAGGAAACCTGAGAGAACCTTGAACAAACTGCCAACTTTAGATGGGTGACAACATCGATGTGTAAATTTTTAACCAGGAATCAAAACAGAACCACAGAGATGCAAAGCAAGTGCACCACCCCTATACTATGTAGATTCTTCTAGCATTGATGAATGCTTGCCAGAATCAGCTCAATCAGTTGATTGCTTGTCTACCCAGATTTTGTGAGGCCTTGGTTCCAGATTTGTGACCACTCATTTTTATACACCAACCATAAGGCAGAGCATTGTATGTTATGATAACCATTTGTTCATCCATCTGTATGTCCATCTGTCTGTTCCAAATTTCATTTTTACAATAACTAGAGTTCTCCACCTTCTACCATTACGAGACATTGTAAGCACTAAAAGTACTTTGCATTTGGGGCAAGGAAGGTAAAGGTAAAGGTCACTGGAACTGAAAGAAGGAACATTGTTTCCACACAATAATTTGAATTGTATACCAGATACCTTGACTAAACTTTGTAATTGGCTTGTGTTTGAGATAAGAAAGACACCTATTACATTATGATTTTTGGGTGAAAAGGTAACAGGTCAAGATCATCTTGATTCTGAAAAAAAAAGGTTTTCACACAGTATATAGAGGTTTTTTTTACCTACTTAGACCAGACTTTTTGGATGTAATGCGTTAGAAACAAAAAAGACATCTGTTCATTTTTAGGTCAAAAGGTGAAAGGTCAAGTTCATGAACTGAGAGAAGGAAAAACAATTTGTACTACAGGACTTAACTAAACTTTGCTGATTGTTTGCATTTAAGACAAGGAAGACACCTTTTGATTTGGGGCTTCAGTCAGAGTCATATGGACTTCAAGAAGGAAAATGGTTTCCACAAAATAACTCAAGTGCTATGCCACAAACCATGACCAAACTTTGTGGATGGTTTACATTTAAGACAAGAAAGGTACCTATTGATTTTGGGGTCAGTAGGTCAGAAATCACAATAAACTCTAGAACAGTGAAATAGTTTTTTGTTTCATTTAGTATTACTAGGCAATATTGCCTAGTGACAATGACAGAATACACGAGTTAAATTGGTAAAATTATTTTTTGTACCTGAGTACTGACCAGTGAAAGAGGGTTTTACATAAATGGGGCATGTAATGCACTGTTCATGCTACTCTTGTTCTGCAGTGTGACATTTTGGCATTTGGTGGCCAGTTTGGTAGTCATGTCTTGACCAAATCAGCACCAAAATTTTCACTTTAATATTAGTTATAGTCTACCTGTTGTTATTGCATAGCTGTACTTCTCCGGGAGGAAATTACCCCGACCGAGTGACAAAAATCCATCTTCCCAGTTAGTGAGAACCAGACAGCTCCAGAACACCGGACCGTATAGTGCGCACGCTCTGATATGTGCCATGGGCTTCATTCTTTTCCTGGTCGTGATGTCAGATTGTTCATGTCACTTCATGTGAAGAAGGTAGATGCCACCTCGTGGGTTCAACGAGCTAATTACTAAATTATTTCTTGTGCCATATTCTTCTAAGACATAGGATTATAACCTGATTGAGTTTTATCAACTGTGTAGTTAAGCTCTCTTGAGAGTTTTTAGACTTTTGTTACATACTCGTGCTGTACGCCTTGACAAATTATTTTGTCATTTTTACCCTTCACAGTGAGTTAGTTATTCAATTGGTGTGTGTTTTTTTTTAGTAAGGTGTGGGTTTATCAAATTATTGCCTCACGTATAATTAATTCACCGCATTTATACAGTGAATTGTGCTTTTTCATATCGTGGTAGCAGGTCACACACTACTTCATACTATTATACTTACATGGCCAGTTATCGTAGGCTACATTTTGCAGTTTTTATTTCAGATAGCCTTCTCTATAATTTACCAATCGTAACCCCTGGTTCTTTGCCAATTTCAGTAGGTCCCTTGCTCGCTTTAGCCTGGTTGACCAGTTACCTTGTTTCTTGCTGCTACACAGGGAACTGGTAGTTTCCCCTTATACTTTTTTGTTACACCTTAGTCAGGTTTCTTATTGCTGAACCCATATTTTAGCGTTCCATAAATAGTGTACACTTTCCTTGTATTCAAACAAATAACTTTTTGTTTGCATCATATTTCTTTCAGGAACAATGTCTCGATAAACTGTTGGGAGGTGTGGCCACCGCAAAGCCTCTTGGGACACCCCCCCCCCACCTGTTTGTCCTGCACTTGTTGTTAAAGGACAGATGGCTGTCCTTTTTGCAGCCTTTGGCCAGATTAGACTTGGGATCTGGCTGAAAGTTGTAGGACTTACAAAGGGAGGAAGAAGGTTTCTTCTTCTTATAGTTTTCTGGGTTCTCAGGTCTTAGACAAAGGTTACTCAAGTCTCGCTGGAGACTTCCAATCTCAATGGAAGGCCCCCTCCCAAGAATGGAAATAAACAGGTGGAGATTGAGTTGCGCCCTTCCAAGAGGTAGGAGCAGTACTGTCCCCATTCCATGAGGGCTGAGAGTGAGTTGCGTCCTTCCAAGAGGAAGGATCAGCATCCTCTCATTTCCACTAGGACAGAGACTGAGTCACATCCCCCCCTTGGGGGTGAACAGTGCCTCCTCTTGTCCAATAGGGCAGAGAAAGAGTTGCACCTGCCCGAGAGGGGGAACGACATTCTACTGACCCACAGCTTGGTTAGAGCTGGTAGTGAGTTGCCCCCAAAGCCCCCCAAAGGCACCAGGCACCATGGGTTTTTGGGGCCCATATGGTATAGAGATAGGAGTCGGGATGATTCCCCTCCTCTCTCCAGTTTACCGTTTCATCACATGGGGGATTGGGACCGGGTTTACAAATGCCAGGTTAAGGAAGGGAATCGATTGGCATCCCCCCTTTCCTTTGATCCTCTAATCCCTATGGGATGTGGGGTTTTCCACTGCAGGGGGGTGTTGGGAATTTTCCCTACATGCAACCTTGGGTTTCCAAATCTTGGCCACATGTTAGTTGTGTCAGAGCTGCCGACAGTGGTTCTTCGTCATCTTGCAAGGTTGGGCACAGTCAGAGGAGAAATAGACATTCTTCCTCAATACGCCCCAGGCAGTTGGAGAGTTGTCCTAAACCTCCAGTAGAGACCACTGTGACTGCCGATCCCTTATCTACACGAGAGGAGTTACCACTTCAAGTTCCTCCTCCCTCAGTGTCTCCTCCAAGACAGAAAGACATTGGGTCGCCTAATCCAATCTCCCAGGAGAGGGAACAAGACAAGGATGTCCTCTCTGTCCTCGTTGATGCAAATGAGTTTGACACAGAGCAGATCGATGTGACTTCCCCTCATATCGGGCCCTTATCCCCTTCCCTACCGTCGGCTAAGGAGGCAGAGGAGGAGGAGACCTGGTCATTTGATAAAGTGGTTAATGAGGTTTACCACCTCTTACCCAGTGATTTGTGCCCCAAACCTTTGATTCCTGGTGACTCCAAAATTCTTTTCAGCTTGGAGAAACTTTCTGGGTCAAAATTCTCGACCAGATCTTCTGTTACTCACCCATGCGGTGACAATCAGGGAGTTCTCTCACAGATTTAGCAAGGGCCAAGTCTTTGCCAGACAATGTCGGGGGTGGTCTGTTCCCCCTTCCATGTTGCAACCTTTGATAGCTTCCTCTAGCTACAAGGTTCATTTCCTGTACTTACCCACTAAACCACCCACCTTGGATGCAGAAGCAGCACAAGTGGGTATTTCTTCAGGACTTGCCAGCCAGTGAAAACATTGGAACCCCTAGAGCAAAAGGCTAAGTCACTCGTAACTGTAGCCTCACATGCTGAGCTTTTTTTCAGCAGCCTCATTCAGCCTGCTTAGAGGGGAATCTTTGTTCCCATTGGCTCACAACTGTCTATTGGTAGTGGTGGCTAAAACATCAAGACATGCTTTGTCCTTGTCCATGGCTTTGTCAGCAGAGCTTCTCCACCTCAGCAGGGATCTTGCTCTAGACTCCTCAAAGGCTTTATTGGAGCAGAGTAAGAACCTTCTGAGGGCTGCTCCTTTGGAGGCAGAGATTCTCTTTGGAGGTCTCATCCCCTTTGTGCCGATGCAGGATTTGAGTGACCATCAACACAGGTCTCTCACACTTGCTCCTGGCTCTTTAAAAACAGCCAAGAAGCGAAATCACCCTGATCGCCCACAGGGCCCATCAGATAAATTCTTTAAAGCTGCATGGCCTCAGGCAAAGCAACAGCCCCAATTCAGAGCTCCCCCTCGGCAGTTGGGTCCTAGAAGGGGAAGAAGTTCACAGGGCCTTCCCCCTTTCCTAAAGACAAAGGGGGGGGGGGGACGGCCCTAGGTACTTGCACCCTCTCCTGCTAAGCATACCTCTTCCATCCATTTCCATGGGCACCAGACTAGGTCTCTTTTTAGAGGCCTGGTTAGACATAACCGTCAATGGCTGGGTCCTTTCCATCTTAAGGGATGGCTACCATCTTTGGTTCCGGGATCCCCCTCCCCTCGTAAGGTCCCCCATTTGCTTCCACCAGTCAAATCTGGGGCTTTTAAAGGAAGAGGTCCATTCCCTTCTGTGGAAGGGTGCAGTAGAGAGGGTGTTAAAAGACCAATCGCTGGCCTTCTACTCCCAAATTTTTACTGGTTTCCAAAAAAGGGGGAAAGTTTCGTCTAATTATTGACCTTTCAAACCAAAACAGAATACTGCAGGAGGAACCTTTCAAGATGGAGACTACAACCTCAGTCAGGAACACCATAAGACCTGGTGATTGTGCTGTCTAAATCGAACCTCAGGATGCGTACCTTCACATCTGTATTTTTCCTCCACACAGGAAGTACCTCTGGTTTTGTCTGGATGGGGAGGTCTTCCAATTTCGAGCTCTGCCATTTGGCCTAGCCTCTGCTTCCAGAGTTTTTACCAGGGTCATGGGAGTAGTGGCAGCCCATTTGCGATCATTAGGTATCCCAATCCTCCAGTATTTCGACAATTGATTGATATGCAATGGCAGTCAAGAGTCCCTCAGACTAGACCGATCTTGATGTTGGTCCATAGTGACCAGGCTGGGTCTTCTATCAAACTTGTCTATGTGGGGATGAATTTCCTCACAAACAAAGGGTTAGTTCGTGTCCCTCTGGAGAGAGTAGACAAGATCATGTCCTTGTTGGAGATGCTAAGAGTAAAGACTACATTAACAGCTCGTCTTTTTCTCTCCCTGCTGGGGACCTTGAACACTGCAGCAGACTTGGTTCCCCTAAGCAGGCTGCACCTACAGCTGTATGTCCTCTCCAGTTTCTCCTTTTAGCTGCACATAAACAATTTAGAAATGAGAGCAGTGTTCTTAGGCCTTCATGGGTGTGTCCATCAAATAAGAGGTTGCTGTGTGTGGGTCTCCTTTGACAGCACATCTGTGGTTGCGCACCTCAGGAGACAAGGAGGCACACATGCACCTTCTCTCTGCATGGAGGTTTTGAACCTCCTTCACTGGGTAACTTTGGAAGGAATTTTCCTCTAAGTTTGCCACATTCTGGGCAGGAAAAACATTTTGGCGGACAGTCTGTCCAGGAAAAGGGAAGGTAGTCCTTACGGAATGGTCGCTCCACCAATCCATAGCAGACTCCCTGTTCCAACTATGTGGACCCCTCCCCTGGTGGATTTGTTTGCCACCAGGTTGAAAAACAATCTCCCCTTTTTATGTGTCCCAGTGCCCGACCAGAGGGCCTGGGGAGTAGACACTTTCAGCCTAAACTGGGATTGTCTGTTCGCATACACCTTCCCACCATTCAGGTTGATTCCACAGGTCATTCACAAAGTCAGGCTCTCCATGGTCCAGCTCATCTTGATAACCCCTCTGTGGCTCCAGCACTCGTGGTTCAGTGATATTCTCGATCTGCTTTTGGACCATTCATGGACCTTGCCTCAGAGGAGGGACCTCCTGTCACAACACGGACTCTCTCCTGCACAGCAGTCCACAGATTCTCCACCTTCACACTTGCCTCATCTCAAACGATCTCTCCACAATGAAAAGTTTTCGTTCAAAGTTGCCAAGTGTATCATTCAGTCCAGGAGAAGCTCAACGTATAAGATATATGATTCCAATTGGACCTTTCCAACACTCTTAAATTCTCAAAGGGCCCGGCCATCGGCACAGACTCTCATTTGGGAGACCTGATCAGATGTTTTGAATTGCAAAGACCAGTGTTTCACTCTCTAATGCCTAAATGGAATCTCTCTTGTGTCTTGTGGTTTCTTACAACAACAACAACAACCCCCCCCCCATGAGCCTTTGGGTGAAGCTCCCTTTGAGAACCTCACCCTCAAGACAGCCTTTCTGCTTGCCTTTCTGTCTGCAAGATGAAAGAGTGAATTTCATGCCCTATCCATGGAACAGGGCTGTATCAGTATCAGGTTCAATGGGAATTATGAGTCAGTTTCTCTTCCCCGTCAACCAGGTTTCTTAGCAAAAAAAACAGCTTCCTTCGGTTGCACCACACCTGATTGAGATCCTCAGTCATAGCCGTATCTGTGCTGGGGATGATCAGGATAGACTTTTATGTCCGGTTAGGGCTTTACATTGTTATTTGGCAGCCACTAAAGAGAGAAGGAAGGGTAGGAAGTGTCTTTTCGTACCCATTAAAGGCTCAGCTGATATTTCAGTTTCCACCATTTGTAGGTATTTCAGCTTCCACCATTTCTTAATTATCAAGAGAGCTTATCAGTCCCTTACTGATAGGGACCTGTCTTTCTTGAAAATTAAAGCCCATGAGGATCATGCCATTGCTACCTCATGGGCCTGTCTAACGCATTCCTCTTTGGCGGATGTGATGAAAACTGCGTTTTGGCACTCTCACACAACTTTTTCCCCCTTGTACCTTTGCTCGACCCACCAATGTGAAGGCATTTTCTCACTGTCACCGATTATCATTGCTCAGAAAATGGCCCAGGCAGATTCTGTTCCACAGTAGTTATCTGCTCTTCTGTGAGGGTGAGTATTCCTTGTGTTGTTGTTCACCAGTTGTGGGTTGATCAACCTCTCACCAAAACTGATAAAATTGAGCTATGCAATAACAACAGGTAAGCTATTACTGATATTAAAATGTATTTTTTTTTTGGGGGGGGGGACTAATTTTAATGATGTAATACCTACCTGTTGTTATTGCCAGATTCCCTCCTCCTACCTCACTCTGATGTCCAACTACATAAGATGCGCCCTCAAAAAGAATGAAGCCCATGGCGCATGTCAGAAAGTGCACACTAAACAGTCCAGTATTATGGAACTTTCTGTTTCTCACTAATTGGGAGGACGAATTTTCATCACTCGGTCGGGGTATTTTCCCTTCAGAAAGTACAGCTATGCAATAACAACAGGTAGGTATTGCATCATTAAAATTAGTTTACCCCCCCCCCCCCAAAAAAAAAAAACTACATACAAGTTTTGTTAGATTATTGTCATACGCAAACAATCAGCATCAAAATTGTCATGCTATCTCTTGATAGGTTATTGCCAATCTCAACCAACCAACATGAAAAATTTCACATTATCTTCGAGTTTTGATAGGTTATTGTCAGTGGGAAAAGTAGAAGGACATGTTCAATCAACTGGAGGAATACAGTATACACCTCTCCCTCGATAACTCATGCACAACGGGGTCCAAAAACATAGACAGCACTATAAGTGAGGGCGTGAGTTACCGAGAGACCTCAACAAAATTAAGAAGGGGATGCCATTCCCGCTAGACATCAAGAAAACAGCAGGGGGTGGGTTAACACAACTGTTTAATGCCTGAATGCTCGTTTTATAATTGCATTGGGAATAATTGTCAATAAAGAACTTTTTTTCTAATGTAGTTGTTTGTATCAATTACCTTTATTTTCAAGATACACAACCTCTGAAAGATCGTTAACAACATTAGTCCAAGCGGTTTCAGCAACATGTGTACGCGGAAATATTGTGTATTACATCGCTGCTTTTTGTTCTTGTTGATTCACAACAAAACAAGATTCCTTTTCTTCAAAAACAATGGACATTTATTTCATGAAACAACCGACATCGTCAAAACTCGATTTATTTATTGTTCTATTAATCAAATATGGATGCCATGATTTCATTGCAAGTTTTAGTGAAACTTCTTCTCATCCTTGAGGAAATCTCTGAGTGTTAATTTAGAAATTTTAAGTTCATTACAAACTCTGGAACTTGCTTCTCCGTATCGAACCGTATCTGTGAAACAAAGCTTTATATTCACCAAGTACTCATTTTGCTTGGTTTCCTTACTATCTTTGTGAATGAGTAGGCTAATTTCAGGTAGTTTAATTATATTGCTTACATAATAATATTTATAACAGTGTTCGATTGATCAATTGAAATGAGTTGACCTGACACATGGCTGTGACCGCTAGCTCTTACGCAGGTAGGATTTGCACGCCTTTTAACTTTTCTTCTATTCCACCCACTTTATTTGATTTGATACAAAAGACATAATTAACATGATAATACAAAGCAGGTCAGCTTTTAATTGAGCGTAACAAGACAACAAATACTTCCGCAAGTCGGAGATCTAAAAACAGTTGGCACTTAAAAACGGAAACGCTCGCGGACATAGCTGTGATGGTTGAATGATATTTGTCATGTTTAAATGCAAGAGGGCATATTGCATTTATGATTATTATACTGAAACCGAATTACAAGATAGCAAGATAGAACTAAAACACAAATTTCACTTGACAAAACTTAATTAATTGGTATTATTTTTTAAGTGTTACCACCAGTAGGCATTGGTGACATTTTCATTGACCGAAATTTCATCAAATATTGTTATTAACAGTGTACTGACAATGTTGTTTGGAAAGAAAATTAAACAAAATATATGATTTCTTATTAAAAGTTGAAAATTTCATGATGTTTATTCAAATTTCTGGGTACTAACCACTGTTTCTGATGATAAAACAAGTGATATATCAAGGTTTCATTTACTAATTTTAATCGCGATTTTTTTCACATTCAATAAATAGGGGCCAATTTTTGTTTTATTTTCTAGTGAAAAAAATGGGATCCACGCCTGACCCTGTGTTATAAGCGGGTTTGCGAGTTACCAGGGTGTGAGTTATCGAGCAAGCGGTGTATTCGGAAATCCATGAGATTCAGTCTTTGCAATTTTTGTGACTTGTGTTCATACATGTATGAGTCAGGAATTGGGGGAAAAAATTGATATCTTGGAATTCAGAATTTTAAAAATTGAACTGTCAGTTTTAACAAAAATTAAAAATGAATGAAAATGTAATATATATATATATATTTTCCAACCTTCAGTATGTTGAAGCTGTTGTCAATGAATTCCAGTTAGTACCACACTCAAATTAAGCTATTCAATGACTGGTTGCAGTTTTTACTTTTGAATTCATTTGGTTTTCAAGACAGATAAAATGAAAATATTTGCTTGAAAATTTGAAGCATAATATCTCCCCAGATATTGGTAACTTTTGCATAAATCTTCAGCTCTGGGTAGTTTTTGTTTAGACAATAATGGCTGAAAATTTTGAAAGCTTTCGCTTAAGTGGCACTGTGATTTCTAACAACTGAGTCTGGATTAAAGTCTCTGTCATTTTCTTTACAGGTCTTGCAATATGTATAATTCTTATTTGAAAACATACATGACTGTAATATTCAATTCTGATTTGTGGTACACATACATGAATGTAATGCTGTTTGATTGGTGGAACATGTACATGAATTGAATGCTCTATTTTTGATTGGTGGAACACCAAAATTAGTAGCAGTAAAACTGTTGATTTACTGTTTGAAACATTGTGACATCAGTTATTCATCCTGTGATGTAAACTACATAGAATGACTTTTTTTTCCCCTAAAATTTGTATTAAACATTTTATTTTAAATTTGTTAGACTGGGGATAATAATTTTATATTTTGCTCAGGATTTGAAAACATTAAAGGTACTTTACTTTTACTTCACAAATATCCATATTATCAGCTCATTGACTTGTCACCATAAAACTCAATGTGCAGCACTAACAACACCTTAACATCAACCTCAAATACAAAACTGTTATTTCCTAATCCATACACAGATAGCTTGAAACAGATTGTCTCTGAGTTTTCAACAGGGTCAATTATATCATCAACAGAATGTAATTGTGTCATTTAGTAAATAGTCTCTCACTGTAAAGTCCCTCAGTATAAAGCAACTATCACATTTAATATAACACAGGTGAGGTCATGGATCCATTAAATTGACTTTTGTTTCTGACTCTACTGGATGAGAACCAATTATTATTTTATTTCACATCATTAAATACCTGATTTTGTTATGGCTTTGTGGATCTCTGCAGTTTGCCAGGAGTAATCAGCAGAACAAACAATATATAGACCTTATATTCTGGTACATTATGCAATGGCAGATCATGGTCTGTGTTTGCAGTTGGACTTGACTTATACATTAGTATATATATGGTACCAAATTATAAAACAGCCATGCTCTTTAGATACATGATTTTAAGGTGGCCTCTCTTGTAACATGGTTCACTTTTAAGATCGCTCAAGACTATGTTATAATGAGGGAGTATTCTTTGTTGCCAATTTTGCCAACAAATAAGTTCAAAGTAATGTAAAACTTTTTATAAGTATGGAACTTGTTTCAATGAGTGCAACTTAAAATTCTTTTTCTGCACACTTAAAACAAAATACAGCACCTGTTACCTGTTTTAGCATGCCTGTTTTGAAAAGGAGTGTGTCACTTTGAAAGTTCTTACAATTTAAAGTGACTTGTGAAAACAAGTGCACTACTGTTTTCTTGAAAGAAATAGATTATTTACAGAACAAAACTTTAAAATTTACCGATAAAGATTTTTGGTAAATATGTTTCTATTGCATGAGGTAGGCCTCTTATTTTTATTCTTTAATGAAGATGAAAGCCTTAAAGAAAAAACAAAAACAAACACGGATCTCAACTAAAATAAATTGTTCATACTTCTTGGTTTATATCAACCATCAGAACAGTTCTGTAAGGGGCTTTGTTGAAGTTCAAAGAGAGTTTGATTTGATTACCAGTCATTTCATTTTTGATAAAGAATCAAAAGGAAATAGAAGTTTTGAGTTTGAGAATGCTGTGTATATACTGTATATCGTGTATTTTATGCAGAAGTAAAATTTGGTGATTTTTTTCAAAAAGGGGATTTTAATTTTGGCAAGTTGTATTTTGGTGATTGTTAATCCAGATAGGTAAATGGATGCTAAATTTTAACAAGATTTATATTCTCAATTTCACTGCTAAAGACTGCTAAATTACTACTGAAAAGTATTGCTACATATGGTAACTTCTGACTTTCGTGATGATTTAAATGATTAATGAGGAAAATTCAGAAAAATCTATTGACCTTTGCAAACAATCAGTGATACTTATTGCAGTATTGTAGTAGTCTTTACTCAAAATTTCAAAGGCTCTTTACAGATGAACAAAATTGGTATGATTTTGAAATTGCTTATGATGATACACTGTATTTTCAAAGAGGGCCATGAGATGTATTATCTTTAAGTACCTTATTTTATTCATTTGTTTATCATGTGCAGCACTGGCAGATCAGAGTACATTATATGCTCTGTTCTATTTATCATAATCTTCTGACACATTACACCACACCAGACTGTGGTCTACCCTGTTCAAAATTGAATATGCATTATTATGCACAAATAAATTACAGTCAGAGTATTACCAGTAATATACATGTACTTGAATGTAGTTTTCAGTTCATTTCCCATTATATTACTTAATCTGAAAACATTGTTCAGTTGTCCCTATACTGACACATTTTGGTTGGTTGGTTGTTATGGGTTTAACGCCATTTTTCAGCACATGATAGGCTATACATGGCGGCCAGTATATTTGGTGGAGGAAGAACCCGAGAAAACCCTGGGAAGAACCACCGACCCACGGGAAGCTACTGGCAAGCTTTCTCACATACCCACGTTGGCCAAGCCTGAGACTCGAACCCACATGAACAGAGGTGAGATGTCAGTGATCTGTAACGGCGAGCGCCTTAGACCACTCTGCCACCCGGGACCCCTGACACATTTTGGAAAATTTTGTTTAAAAGAAATAGCAGTACCGGTATTTTGGATTCTTTTTCTTTGTTGGTTAATGCATTAGTGCATACATGCATCTATTTCATCTGTCATTCCCATCAGCATCATAACTTTCATTTCACATCATGGGTCCACCCTGAGACAAAGATGTGCCATGCACCAAATCTGATCTGCTGTGACCTGCTTTCTGCAATTTATTGAACATATATAATAGTTACAATTTTGTCGGGGCTAACATTCCAATATACATGTATTAACGTTTGCTTGGGAAGAAGATGTGCCATGTACCAAAATTGGGTCACTATGACCTACCTTCCAGGGTTTACTCAACATCGCTTAAAAAATACAAACCCATAATGGAGAAGCAGATGTATCTTGCAGGCTCCTATCCACCCACAACTATAGTATAATACAGGAAAGCTCTGATTTTACATACATGTACCAAATTACTCATGTATAACACACCCAGCTGCAAACTGCATGGACCTAAACCTGCAGCCACCTAATGCATAATTAGATTAGGGTCACTGTTCATTCACTTTTGGTAAAGATTTCAAGTGAAAAGCATAGATCCAGATTTGCAAGCACATTATGAAATGACAAATCTGGATCTTTGCTGTTTGTTGTTGGGTGTGTGTAGTAGACTGTTTAATACAGTAATGCAAGGTAAGTATCTGCATAATGTGCTTATCTAAGTGTGCACACCTCAGCTAGTCCCAAATGGTTAAAAAAAAAAAGCTCATTCAATTCCTCTCATAAAAGCTATATCTTAGTGTAGTCCACCTTTTATAAGTTGACAATAAATTTGATTGATTTAGACCTCCACATCAAATCAAATGAAAAATAAAACCTAATTCATGGTACAATAATGATTGATCCCTGAGAGCTTTTCAAAATATTTAGATTGAAGCTAGAGTGTCCTGTAACACAATTGCATGAACACTTCACTATTGGTGAGCCCTCTCAGAGCGTAAGATAAGAATAAAATAAATAAAGATCCATTTGTTCACCCACTCACAAAGACAAAACTCATAGATCACAGTGACAAACATCTACCCTAATTCTCTCATGACAGCCATACTTGACGATGAGCCAATTCTCCTGCTTCTTCAAAACTGTGGCAAAACTTTGTTAAAGAAGTCTTTTCCTATTACAAGAACACCTATGCCAACTTTCTTCTTCAAAGTGAGATAAGGTGCTTTTATTCAGGCTTATACAGTCTTGGGTGTGAACACAGTGTACTGTATTTTCTTTAATATTTTGTACATGTTTTATTAATTACTTTCTTAATAATATGAATATTAATAGTAACAACATTGATCATATATATTTCAGCCAAGATTCTTAAGTAATAAAAATGTGATTTTTTTTGCTAAGAACACATGTATTCTGTATACCTATTGGACACTGTATACGTACAGTGTATTGGACACTGTATACATATTGGACACTGTATACATACAGTGTATTGGACACTGTATACATATTGGATACTTGAAAGAATGGGACAGCAATTGACCGTCTGAAACATTTTGCTACACATTCTAATAATAATAATTACGACTTTATTTAAAGAGGGTAACACAATTAGTTGCATGGAACTAATCCTCCCTGTGTCCCTCTGCTATATGCATATTTACATACAAAGTACATGTTCATAGTTCCACACACAATAATGAAAATAATAATTTTAAAAAACCCAACAACACATTGATAATAAGCTATGTGTATATATATAGACACAATAAACAGAATTTTTTAAAAGTACATGCTGCAACTAGGTACATTGTGTATATACGGTACAAAAATAGTGAGACAACAAACTGGAAGGATTGAAAATTTATACTGTAATGTATATGTCAAACTGAACAGGTTTCACTTTTCATCGATTGAATTAGATTATAATTAAATACATTTATATTTGTACTTTCTCTAATTTCCTTTGGGATTCTGTTCTGAATTAATGACCCCGAATATTGAAATTTTTTCTTAAAGAGTTCTTTATTTGGTTTTGGAATGGAAAGGTGGTTAGCTGAAATTGATCTTAAATTGGGAGTGTTGCCTTGTTTTCCAGCATAAAATAGTTACTTGAGATATAATGGGGCCATATTGTTTGAAACCTAGTGCATAAGTCTAGCCTTTCTCAAAAAAATATTTGTTCACTTACTGTTAATATTATGATATCATTCATTGCATTTGGGATGTTTTCAGCATTATCTATGATGAGTCTGGAAGCTCTTTTTTGCAAGCGGAATAATTTGCAAATATTCTTGTCAGAAGTGTTTCCCCAGATAACATTACAGTAGTCTAGGTATGGATGTATATAGCTTTTGTAATATATTAACCTATGTTTAGTTGATAGATATGGCCTTATCTTGCTTAATAACCAGAGACATGAATTGACTTTATGACATATGACTTGAATATGTTCATTCCATTGCAAATTGTTGTCAACCATGAGCCCTAGAATTTTGTCATGGGTAACCATTTGTAGACAAATTTCATTCAACATAAGATTCAAATTGTTATTTTCCAATTTTGCTCTTTTTGTTGGGTAGTAATTATTAATACTTTAGTCTTGTCTGTGTTTACTTCCATGCGATTTTCCTTACACCAGGAATATATTCTAAGTAAGGCTATCTGAAGGGAGACCTCTAGGCCTGATTTTAGCTGTTTGAAATCTGATAGAGTGGTGTCATCTGTATGTAAGTCGATAGATGAAATACAGTTGCCTATTTTCAGTGGCAGATCATTTATGAAAATGAGAAAGAGGAGTGGGCCCAGATCCCACATGTAATCGGTTCTTCTTTAGAAAAACTGCTATTTATTTTGACACACTGTTTTCTCATTTTTAGATATGATGTAAACCAATCAATCATTGAATTGTCACATTGATAAATGTTCAATTTATTCATAAGAACATCATGATCAACAGCATGAAACTACAACAACCTAGACCAGGTAGACTTAAGCATTAAATCCCAGATCAAAGATCTTATCCGTTCATGTGCACATAATAACTGACAGGAATATGTGTTAATTACCCATAATAATTTTTCCTTCAGGCAAGTAAAGCCAGTTGGTCTTGTACCTGTTCCATTTGGTCACATCATTATTCTTAATTACTGGTAGTATGGAGATAGCATGAAGTCACAAGAAATTTGTGCTCACTTGTTGAAATAAATTTCTGGAATTTTTTAGCATTGGACCTGTCATATGTTAGCAGCGCTAGGCTGTCTGACCTTTAATATTTCTTACTTGTTCCTATAAATTGAATAAAATTTGCTTTTTAATCTTTAAATCATCTGAAAAGAGTCATAAATGTGCATGATGCAAGCTGAAGTTGATTGATTGTGAGAGACTGGTAGTGTAACATTTTACTGGAAAGTGGCAAATTTAGCATGCAATACACAGATCACCGGTCGAAGCTTGATGTTCATCATTCAGACGTCTGTCTGTTCTCAGCCATAGCTAAAACTAAGTGGCTTACCCTATGTTCAGGATGGTTGACTATTAGTTTGATAAAAATAAACGTATTCGGACTTTCAGGATTACTGGAAAAGACTTGCTGATGGGTTGAATATGATAAAAAGAGGTTATGTTTTGTTAAGCATGTACGGCATATGCAGAGTCCACAAAAATCATATTAACATCAGTAATACATACCTATTGCTATTGCATGGCTGGTACTTTTCTCGTTGGAAAATACCCTGACTGTATGACGAGAATTTATGCTCCCATTAGGTAGAACCAGAATACTAGATCACCCCAGGTCCAACCCACAGATACATTTTCAGTGCACACTGTCCATCATTCTTTTTCTGTCACATGGCTGTAATGTCTGCCTTGTTTTCGGTCAATGAAGAATCACCTTTGCTTTGTGGTTAACACAGCAATTTTACTTTATACCTTATGTGCTTTGTCTTCATAGCTTGGAATTATCCCTAATTGAGAATTTTTTCTGTTTAAATTGAGCTCTTTCAAGAGTTATTGGCAATTGCTCTTGATACATTGTGTACTGCCTTGCATTTTATTTTTTCTCACCCCACAAGAGTATTAGCATACTAATTTTGTTATGATTTATTCCTAGCAAGGGTAGGTATATTGTTATTGTATTGTGTGTTTGGTTATCGAACACCGGTTCATTATCAAAATTCGTATCAGATAGTTTTCCTTGATATTATCCTTGTTTGTTAGCAATCTTACCAACTGTTTTTTTATTGCTAATTTAGTCGTACGTAGCTTTGATTAAACACGGTTGACTTAATTATCTTATAATTTTCATTACTCAGTTTAGCATTTCTTACCTAATTGCATGAAAGCATCAATGATTGTTTCAACTCTTTGTGACAACACCTAGGTAAGGTAACTTGCTATTATCAATATTTAACATAGACTTAGTCCACACCTTACCTTTTTTTTACATATTCTTGGGATAGAAGTTTTTGATAAATCTTTTTTCAGCATTCTTTTACAGCAATGTATAAGCAGGGTGTGGATAGGTGTGGCCACAGGAGAGCCCCCTGGGACACACACTCCACTTGCCTATCTTCTACAGGCTGTGAGAGGACAGATGGTTGTCCTTTTTGTAGCCTATGGTCAGACGAGGTCTGGGACCTTGCCGAGCATAGATGTACCCAAAAAGGAAGGAATAATTTCTTTCTGCATCTTTCCCAGAGTTTTTGCGGTTTTCCTTCTCTGAGTCCCTTGGGGAGGATTACCAAAGTCTCCTTGGAGACTCTTAGGGTTAGTGGGCCCCCTCCCAAGGGAGATTATAAACAGGTGGAGAGTGAGTTGCACCCTTCTGTTAGGGAGGAGTAGCACCCTACCCATTTCATCAGGGCAGAGAGTGAGTCACACCTTCCCATGAGGGAGGAGCAGCACCCTCTCTTTTCCACTAGGACAGAGCTTGAGTAGCACCCTTCCCTCAGTGAGGAGCAGCATCCTCTTCTGTCCAAAAAGGCAGAAAGTCATTTCCCGCGCCCCATGAGAGGGAAGCAGCACCCTCTACTCACCTGCAGTTTGGTGTGAGCTGAAAGTGAGTCATGGCTCCACATAAGGGGGGAGCATCACCCTTTCCGTCCCCAGGACCAGTTCTTGATGATGGGATCAAGCCATCCAGTAAGGGGAGAGCTCAGATATAAGTCTGTCAGATCTGGGGAAGGGTCTTTCTACAGATCTGAGTCATCAGACTGGTCATTGAGCAGTGACCAGTCACTGGTCACCGGTCTATGCATATCATTAACCAGTCATTGGAGTCCCTTCACAGGCTCACCATCAGAAATTCTGGGCCCTGGGCAGAGCAGTCATGGGCCCCTAAACGAGTTTAATTTTTTTTATACAAAAACCTGTGTACAGTATTGCATATAAAACCTGTACTAAAAAAAATCTACCATAACTTAGACTCACTCTTGCAAGGCACAAAGTTCAATATTTACTGCAAAGATTAATTTATTTTTTATAACTGAATTGATTGTGGGCGCATAGAAATCGCTGGGCCCCTGGGCAATTGCACCCTGCCCCCCCCCCCCTCTTGGCGGACCTGCCCATTCAGTATGGGGATAGGGATCAGGTCAAGACCCCCCTCTCTCCAGACTGCCGTTCCGTCCCACGGGGGGATTTAGAATTGGCTGACAGATGCCAGATTAGGGAAGGGGATTGGATCAGCATCCCCTCCTTCCCTATAGTACCTATAAATCCCTATGGTATGTGGGGCCTTCCTCCACAGGGAAGTGATTGGCCCTTTCCCTGCATGCAGCCATGGACTTCAGGACCTTGGCCACATGGCAGAGAGGTCGATGCTGCGGACCATGGACCCACATCTTCTTCTTACAAAGTTGGGTCAAAAAAGAGGGAGTGAGATAGACCTTGTTCTTCCAAATGCCCACGGAGGGTCAAGAGTCATACTCACCCACCTGCTGAGTCTGCTGCTAAGGACAGTCCTTTAGCTCTGTGTGAGGAGTTATGGGTTCAATTCCCTCTTACCCCCAAGTCTTCCCCGCAGCATAGAGACATTGGGTTGCATAGTCCTGCCTCCCAAGAGAGAGAGAGCGGGACAAAGACGTCCTTTCTGTCATCATTGATGCGCATGAGTTTGATACAGAACAGACCAACATGGCACCCCATCCCTTCGGGTCCCCTGCCTCATCTCACCCGTTGGTCAAGGCAGCAGAGCAGAAAGAGAGCTAGTCCTTCAACAAAGCAGTAAACAAGGTTTATTCTCTTTTTTCCACTGGCCTGTGTCCAAAATCTTCAGGTTCTGGTGATGCCAAAATTCTTTCCAGTTTGGAAAAACTTTCTGGGTCAAACTCTCGACCAGATCTCTTGTTGCTTCCTCACTCAGTTATGAGCAAGGAACTTTCCCAAAGGTTTAGCAAGGGCCAAGACTTTGCTTGACAACATAAAGGGTGGTCTGTCTCCCCCTCTATGTTGCAATCCTTAGTTGTGGCATCCAGCTATAAGGTTCATACCCTTTCCTGGCCCACTAAAGCACCCACTTCGGATGCTGAAGTGACTCAAGTGGGTATTTCTATGGGAACCTGGGCTCACCTTCCAGTCAAAACACTGGAATCCTTAGAACAAAATGCTAGGTCTCTAGTAACCATAGCTTCGCATTTTGACTTTTTTTCAGCAGCCTCATTCAGCCTGCTGAAAGAGAAATCTCTGTCACCAGTTGCCCTTCATCACTTGTTGGAAGCAGTGTCAAAAACTCCTAGGCATGCCTTATCCTTGCCCATGGCCTTGTTCTCCACCTCCACAGGGATCTTGCTCTGAACACATCCAAGGTCTTGCTAGAGCACAGTAAGAACCTTCTGAGGGCTGTTCCCCTGGAGGCAGAGACTCTCTTCAGAGGGCTCATCCCCACCACGGCTTCCCAGGATTTGAGAGACCAACAACATTGGTCCCTTGGATCCACTCATGTCCCCTTGAAGCTGGCCAAAAAGCAAAATCATCATGACTGTCCACAGGGTCTGTCCGCTAAATTCTTTGAAGCCACTCAGCCCCATTCAAAGCAATAATCCCATCTCAGAGCTCCTCATCAGCAGTTCGGCCCGAAAAGGGCCTGCCACAAAGGCCCAGGGAAGAAGTTTGTGGGCCCTTCTCCTTTTCCTAAGGACAAAGGGGGTCAGCCTTAGGGACTTGCTCCCTCTCCTGCAGAGTGTCTCTCTTCCATTGGTTACTGCAGGCATCAGGCTAAACCTCTTTTCAGAGTCTTGGCCTGGCGTAACAGTCAATGGCTGGATCCTTTCTATCATAAAAGGTGGTTAGCAGCTTCAGTTTTGTGATCTTCCTCCTCTAGTAAGGTCCCCCCAATGTTCTTCCACCAGTTCAATCTTGAACAATTTAAGGAAGAGGTTCACTCCCATCTTCAGAAGGGTGTAGTTGAGATGGTGTTAAACGACCAGTCTCCAGACTTCTACTCCCAGATTTTCCTGGTACCCAAGAAAGGATGAAAGTTTCATTTAATTATTGACCTTTTCTCCCTAAACAGAGGAACCTTTCAAGATGGAGATCACAGCCTCAGTCAGGAATGCCATAAGACCTGGTGACTGGGCAGTCTCCATAGATCTTTAGGATGTGTACCTTCACATCCCTATCTTTCCTCCACACAGGAAGTACCTCTAGTTTTGCTTGGATGGGAAGGTCTTCCAATTTCGAGCTCTGCCATTCTGACTAGCATGTGCACCCAGAGTCATGGGAGTAGTTGCATTCCATTTAAGGTCACTAGGTATCCCAATCCTCCAATATTTTGACGATTGGCTGATGCACAATAGCTGGCTAGAGTCCCTCCAACTAGATCTGTGTCACTGTTGGTCCATAGTGACCAGGCTGGATCTTTTGCCCAACCTAGAGAAATCACAACTCACTCCATCTCAAGATTTTGTCTACATAGGGATGAATTTCCTCACAAACAGAGGATTAGTCCGTGTCTCTCAGGAAGAATAGACAAGATCCTGTTCCTGTTGGAGGCACTGAGAGCTAAGACCATGTCGTCAGCTCGTCTTTTTCTTTCTCTGCTGGGGACCTTGAACTGGACCTGGTTCCCCTAGGCAGAGTGCACTTGCACCCTCTCCAGTTTCTGGAAACTTCACAGAGACCCTCTCTATGCTTAGATTTGTTTAGGTTGGGATTTCCACCATCATCTGATTCCGTGGAAATATCTGGACCAGTTTCTGGCCAGAATCCCCATGCATGTCCCCAAACCCCACTCCTATCTGTTCACAGATGTATCAGATTCAGGGTGGGGTGCTCATCTGGATTTGGAAGGACTTATTCTTCAGGGTTCATTGTCCCATGAAGAATCTTTCGTCCACATCAACAATTTGGAAATGAGGGCAGTGTTCTTAGCCTTGCAGGGGTGTGTAGACAAAATAAGAGGTTGCTGCGTGATGGTCTTTTCCAAAAACACATCGGTGGTAGCATACATCAGGAGACAAGGAGGCACACATGCACCTTCTCTCTGCATGGAGGTTTGGAACCTCCTTTGTTGTGCAACCTTGAAAGGAATTACCCTCCGAGTTGCCACATTGCTGGTACAAATAATATTTTGGCTAAGAGTCTGTCAAGGAAAGTGAAGTTAGTCCTCATGGAATGTTCTCTCCATCAATCTGTAGCGGATTCCCTGTTCCAACTTTGAGAACTCCATTGGTGGACTTGTTTGCCCTGATCAGAGTGCCTGGGCAGTGGACACTTTCAGCCTATAGTGGTATCGTCTGTTTGCTTACACCTTCCCACCATTCATGATGATCCCATAGATACTTCACAAAACAAGGAACTCCTCTGCTAAGCTCATTTTGATAGCCCCTCCAGTGATCATGAGTCAACAATCTTCTCAATCTGATGGTGGACCACCCCAGGACATTAGCTCAATGGAAAGACCTGTTGCAGGCCTCTCTCTTACACAACAGCCCACAGATTCTCCACCTTCATGCTTGGCTCATTTCAAACAATCTCTCAGCAGAGAGAAATTTTCTAACAAGGTTGCCAAGAATTTTTGTGTGATTGGTGTAGTAGAAAACATGTCAATCCTAGCTGTCCCTCTGTGAGTGCAATAGCTGATTTTCTTTTCTTCCTTTTTGAAGAGAGACAATTGTTAGTTTTTACTATTAAGGGCTATAGGTCAGCCCTATCCAACACTCTTAAATTTTCGAACGGCCCTGCCATCGGTACAGATTCTCACTTAGCAGACCTTATCAGGTATTTTGAGCTGCAAAGACCAGTGTCTAACTTGATAATACCTAGATGGAATCTTTCTTGTGGTCTCTTAATAAACCTCCCTATGAACCTTTGGTTGAAGCTTCCTTCGAGAACCTTGTTTTCTTGCTCTTCTTAGCATCTGTAAAAGGTTCAGTGTTAATTATGAGTCAGTTTCTTTCCTTTGCCAGACAGATTTTGTTAGCAAAGAAAACAGCTTCCATCAGTTCCTCCACTTCTGATCGTATCTGTATTGGTGATGATCAAGATAAACTTTTATGTCCAGGTAGGGCTTTACATTTTTATTTGTCAGCTTCTAAAGAGAGAAGGAAGGGTAGGAAGTGTCTTTTCCTCCCCATTAATGGTTCTACTGATATTTCAGCTTTCACCATTTCAAGGTGAATTGCTATAACTATCGAGAGCTTATCAGTCCCTTACCAATAGGGACCTTTCATTCATGAAAATTAAAGCCCATGTGGTTTGAGCAAGGGCTACCTCATGAGCCTATCTTACTCATTCATTGGCATTCCCACACTACCTTCTCCTTTTACCTTCACTAGTTAGCTCACCCAAGCGAAGGCATATTTTCCTTGAGTCCAGTAGTCGTCACTCAAAAAGTGGCCAATGCAGAACTGTCTACCATCCAGCAGTAGTCTTCAACTCTTCAATGAAGGTGAGTATTCCTTGTGTTTGTTTTTCTTTCGCCAGTTGTGGGATCATCAGCCTCCCACCAAACTGACAAATTCAGCTACGAAATAGCAACAGGTATGTGTTACTGATATTGAATTGTAGTTTTTGGGAGGATGGGGGTAAAATTAATTTTAATGCCAGATTCCCTCCTCCCACCCCGCACTGATGTCCCTTTAGTTTAGGCTGCGTCCTTAAAAGAATGATGGACAGTGCATGTGGGCAATGTATCTGTGGGTTGGACCAAAAGCGATCTAGTGTTCTAGAATCTTCTGGTTCACCCTAATGGTAGGACAAATTCTCATCATATGGTCAGAGTATTTTCCAACCGGAAAAGTACCAGCTACACAATAGCAACAGGTGAGTATTACATCATTAAAATTAGTTTTACCCCCCCAACCCTTCCCCCTACATTTAAGTGTCTTATTCACAAGACATGACCAATAATAAAACTGACCCATTGATAGCACATGAAACAAGCAAAGAGCATATTACTTGCAACAGAAAGGTTATTGCTAGTAAAGCAAGCATGCCACCTTCCATCATCAAGACCACAATTGTCCAAGCCTTTACAAAACTGAGAGCAGAGCAGAAGAAAAGGCTTGAATGTCTTTTCAACACTGCATATTGGGTAATTAAAGCTGGATAACCTTTCTCCAGTTTTGAGTTAGCTTGTAACATTCAGGACAAGAATGGTCTAGATTTGGAACAAAGTTACATATCAACAGTACATCTTTCCTCAACTACACAGTTTGTTCCATTGAGATGCCTATATACAAAGACAGATACTCAAGTTCCAGCTCATAAGCATTCTTTCTGATGGTAGCACTGATTGGGACATTCTTGAGCAAGAAACAGTGTATGTAAGGTATGTCTTGCCAGTAGATGCCCATCACCAGAATTATATATATTGATCCACTGGCTAGTGCCACACCAGATGGTGTTTATGCTGCAATCAAGGGTGCCTTAAAATGTTTTTTAAATTAAATTAGATTCTTCAAAACCAGATCCGAAAAAGTTTGGGAGTCATCCCTCACTTGTTTGTGGAAATTTTGATGAAAAGTAATTGTTCAAAACTGAAAGGAGGATGTGCTAATTATCATTGGCATACACTGTTTGGCTCATAAATTAGCGGGATGCTGCGTGACTGAGTGGTTTAAGGCGCTCACCTTTACAGATCACTCACACATCTCACCTCTGTCTGTGTGAGTTCAAGTCTTGGCTCAATCAATGTGGGTATGTTAGAAAGCTTGCCAGTAGCTTCCCATGGGTTGGTGGTTCTTCCCAGGTTCTTCCTCCACCAAATACACTGGCTG
Organism: Margaritifera margaritifera; assembly: GCA_029931535.1. Lineage (NCBI taxonomy): Eukaryota > Metazoa > Mollusca > Bivalvia > Unionida > Margaritiferidae > Margaritifera > Margaritifera margaritifera. The sequence continues at coordinate 1,380,594 of JAQPZY010001537.1, read as the reverse complement.
CCATGTATAGCCTATCATGTGCTGACAAATGGCATTAAACCCCACAAAACTAAATCAAACCATAAATTAGCATTGGCTGCATTAGATGCAAATAATAAGTCATCATTTTTGCCAGCCTTTGAGGATACCATTAAGGGCATATTTGGGTTTTACCAATTTTCACTCAAAAGGAGGCATTAATTGACAGAAGTAGCAAGTGTGATTGAAATTGATCTGGCCCATGAAACAGTTTCAGTGGCTAGCAAGTAAGGAGAGCCCTGTGTGCTCTTTAGAGGAACTTGGAGGCAGTTGTTGTTCACCTTGAACATGCATCTGCTACTGGCAACCATGCTGATGATGCAAACAAAGTCAAAGGCTATCTCAAGGACTTAACATCTATGACTTTCTTGAGAAGGTTGTATTTTATGCTTGACTTTAATATAGCTGATTTGTCCTGGGCTTTCCAGACTGAAGATCTGATTGTTGAGTTGCACAACATGGTACAGAAGTGTCTAGTGTAGTTAAGTGCTCTGAGGACCACCCATGGCAAAAATATGAAAGCTTTTCTGCAAAAGTATGATCCTGTAGCTACAGTTTTTGGCAAAAATTCACTGAAAGGATTATGTGAACCTGTTACTTTTCAGAAGTGTAATGAAATGCAAGTAATGCTATCAAATATATTCAAGATGGCTTTTTAAATCTGAAGGATTGACCAATCAAACAGCTGTCAGTGTTAAATTTCATGAATGGCATCTGGACAATACTTAACTTCACATGTATGGTGAAGAAAATTTAAAGCTCTTGCTGTATGAATCTGTGGTGGGTGCCTATTTCTCAGAGGAAGACAAGCAGACAATCCTAGACAATGGTTTACATTAAAACTGCATGATATCAGGTCCCTAAGGGTCAGTCCTCTTTTTGATGTGTATAGTTTAGTGCTGGGTGTGTGTGGGGTTGGGGGTTACTGACTGACAGATATAGCTAAGTTGACTGAATACTGTACCTCTTCACCATCTAATAGTGCTTGTGAGCATGGTTTCTCCAAAGTCAGCTGTGTGAATATGGAACTGAGGACCTCCGTGGCTCAACAGAATTTTCACAACCAGTTATTCATCAAATCAGAGGAACCAGAACTAATTGATTTATGTCTTGATGAGGCCATTGCCCACTGGTTGCTTTCTTCTGAGAAATCATGCCACTTGATACATACACTCCTAGGCCAAAGTGGAGTTCATCTGATATTGAGCAATCTGCCAAGTGAATTGTTACTTTTGGGGCTTCTGAATGTGTATAAATTGACTTTACGGATTGTTTTCTCATCTGTTTCACTAAAGGAGCTTTTAATTGCAAATACAATCCAACCTGTCCTAATGGTCACCTATACTCAGTGGTCACCTGGTCACAACAGCCATTCTAATTTCTCCTGGCAAATTTCCTATATAAATGTCCTGTATGTAATGGTCACCTGCCTTCTGTGGTCAGTAGCCAGATGCTTCCTAACCAAACAGTGGTTTCTCCCTGCCTTAAGCGGTCACTGGAGCATATCAGCAGTGACTGCTCCAAGTATGCAAATTAAACTTTTGTTTGATGTGCAAGGCATTATTTTGATAAAGTCATAACATGTGAATCAATGTTTAAACATGTCATATCTCGATTGTAATTACTGTACTCCAGTCACAATGTCAGTCAAACTCAAAGGTGTCAACATGTATGCTTTGAAAGCAAGGCAGTATTTATCCTTACCAGAGAGGATTGAAGCAGTTCGTTTGCTGGATAGTGGAAAAAGTAGTCATGTAGTTTCAACAGAAATGGGAGTTGGGCAAGGGATTAAGAATACGCAAGATATTATGGCCGATTTTGAGAACAACATTAATCTGAAGTGTAAGAGATCACGCACAATAACACCAAATAATGAGATTAATGAACTATGCTGGAAATGGTTCCCACAGATACATCCCACAGATTCAATGTATCGGGACCATTAATAAGGGAAAAGGCACTGAAATTGGCTACTGATTTAGGGATATCCGCAGAATCATTCAAAGCATCTAATGGATGGTTGGAATCATTCCTGAAGAGACAAAACATCGTGTTCAAATCCATGAGTGAGAAAAAGGGAATGTTGATATATGAGTAACTGACAACTGGAAAGCTGTACTTATAGCTGAATTAAAGCTATCACCCGATGAAGAAAAAAAAATCTCTGAGTAAAGAGATATGCTGCACTAGTGATATCCCTTACGTGTTATGTGTTACTAACAATAGCCCCAGGAAACTTCTTTTCATTCCCTAATCATCAGTGGTCTCTCACAAAAGCTGCCTGTCTTTTGATCTTGGTGACTTTGAGCAACTGCTTAATCCATCATTTGTTTGTAGTGTGAACACTTGTTTTCATGCCTAATTATACCAGCTGGCCTAACAAAAAGTCCTGTGTTTCACAATCACAGGTAAGCTGTCAATTAGTAATTTCTGTGTAACGTTTTATTATATTATTTTCTTTGGGGGGTGGGGGGGGCTAAATAGCTAAACTAAATACATGTATCTTGACAGCATACTACTACTGCTAATAATAATACATGCAAAATAATAATAATGATACTACTACTAATAACAATGCTAATGCTATTTGGTGCATAGTAGATGCATTTGTCACGAACCAAGTTTGAGAGCTGAACCTGATTTCAGAGGTCACCTGTCTACAAAGGCCACTGGCCTTTTTCCTTGGTTGCCCACTGTAGACTATGTTCTATTTCATTTCGGTGTTTGATGTTTTTCATCTGATGTTGAGAACTTTTAGACTAAAAGTTTTAGGTAACTACAGCACTGAGCTTCAAAGAGAACCCACCAATGGAGGATATGATCACATGGTTTGAAAATTTAAAAATGTTAAGGTTAATCAGATATTTATATGATTGAAAGAGCAATAAAGTAGTTATCTGATTTTTCAGTTTGCATTAATTCTGTTACTTTTTCCTCTTTCATTTATGTTAATGCACTTTAGTAAATATTCACATGTCAGACTTCGCTGTTGGACTAGTTCTTGGCTTATGCAGACCTGGGTAGTGTAGGGTCCTACTGGTCCTGGACCAGTGAGTCAAAAGAGAAATGGATGAGAGTTTAACAACACAGGAACAAAAGTACGTAATTTAGTGCTGAGGCAATTGGAATTAAGTGCCTTAGCCGAAGTGCACATCACAGTAGCTGACACGGGGTGATCCAATGGTAGATGTCAAACCTGCACCCTTTATGTTGTGAGTCCAGCACACTAACCACTCAGTCACCACTGCTCTTTTTTTTAAAAAAGAATGAACAAATTCTGGTCTATCATGTCATCAGCATCTGGGTTATTTTTTGCTGTGACAAAACATAAGCAAAGTCAAGCAAGAGAACCTACCATTAAATAAAATGTTGTGGAAGGGAACTAGATAATTCTGTGTTATAAAGTTCTCTGGTTGAGGTTATAAAGGACAGTTCTGGAAAGAGTTTGAGATCTTTAGTAGAATTGTTTGGAATTGGGGAAAACCCAAGCTGGTTACATCCTCAATAGACTAGACCACAACTTGAATATGCTTCCACAGTGTACAATCCACACACAAATTTGAACATGCAATAAATTGAAAAAGTTCACAAAAGAGCAACTTGGTAGGTCAAAAATTACTGCTTGCAAACTGCCACTGAGACTGATATGCAAAACAAATTGGATTGGCAATCACTTCAAGACATATGCTCAGATGCTCGATTGGTCATGTTTACAAAATTGTACACAAACTCTTTTATATTCCCTTACCACCTAACATAAGAGAACCAACCAGAATGACCAGACACGTGCACCCCCTTTCAATCGTCCAGATTTAGGCAATGACCAGGTATTATAAACACTCTCTTTGTCCTCTGACCATTGTACAGTGGAACGAACTCACAAAATATTGCTGTCTTGCCTGAACTATCTTCCTTCAAATCAGCAGTTCATGCGGTCTATTATTTTATACCATAAAACCATTGTTTTACCTGTTTTTATTATAGTCTCCTAATTCTTCATTAATTTTAACATTTAACACTATCATACATTTGTTGTCATCATTTGGCTCTTTTATTTTCTTCTTTTACTAATATGCACAAATGCGTAACTGTGCATAATCTTTGAGAGAGAGGGTGTTGCAGTATGGATATATAGATAGATAGAGAGAGATAGTATGAGTTGGTTCCTGATAAGTAAGGACACCTCATAATTAAGGGCACTGATCAAGTCCAGCAGGTGTCCTTAATTCTCAGGTTTCATTATATTTAGCATTGTTATGGATTGACAGTGTATGCAAAATTACTGGATAAAGCATATTACAGACAATACAGTACCTTTGAAATGTGGTATAGAAAATGGTGTTCTCTTTAAGTGTCATACAAAAATACAAGTGTCACTTGCAAAACATTCATCTAGCACAAATCCTTTATGACCATGAATTTTTTTGTTGCATGCACTGCACAAATGATTCTCATGTTTTACACTTGTTAATATAAATAATGAAGTGTTACTGTAGTGCAGGTGTAGGCTTTGTATATTCACTAGTAGATGCATTAATTTGGGATTCTATAAAAGAAATGTGCCGTATTATCCTAATTATTTTGTATTCTCTATTTGTACACCACCAATCATTATTGGTCATATTTACTGTTCGATCTTTAATTTTTAGTCCTGATAATTTTGCTTTCTTAGTAAGAGATTGCAAATAATTGCACTTAAGAATTAATTATATACTCGCGTATAAGCATATACCAACTGCAAACTGCATAGACCCAGATAATTAGCCGGCAGACCTGGGTCTATGTAGTTTGTAAAGACTAATCAGTAGAACAAACAACATAGACACTGATCTGCTGGCACATTATGTGACGGCAGATCAGGGTCTGTGTTGTTTGTATTTGGACCTGGCTTATACGCGAGTATATAGGGTATGTCTATTTGTACACCACCACCACACAAACAGCAGTGTACAAAAACTACAAACAATATACAGTAGTAGCTAAAAGTGTAGAGCTGTATACTGCTACTAATGTTGTATGTATTGGGTTTAACAGCACATCAGCACAATCCTATCTATATAGTGCCTAGCAAATTAGCTAGGTAGCAATAACGGTATCGGAAAAATCATTGCCAAAATCTCCAGGAAGACAAATCCCTTCAACAAAAGTAAATACATGTACCGTATATACTCACTTATAAATCCAAATGCAAACTGCACATCTATATGCAGTTTGTTAGGAGTATTCTGTAGAACAAACAACATAGACCCTGATCTGCCAGTGCATTATGCAGTGGCAGATCAGGATCTATGTTGTTTGTAGCTGGACTCATTATAAGCGAGTATAAATTGTATGTACCATGAGACAAAAGATAAAAGGTAAAGATGCTGCAAAAAACTCTCAGGTGAAAAGGTGTAAAATCCTTAAAATACTAGGTCAGAACTTTTCAATATAAATTGCACTCTTTTAAAAAAGATAAAGACCATTCTCACATGGAATATCATCATAAGATGCATCTTTGGGCAAACAGGTGGCCTACATTAGTTGTTTCTAATGACATGCAGGAGAGCATATCAGGCCTATTCTACATTCCAAACCTTGCACTGTTAGTGTATCATAATATCATAATATAAAAGTCCTGATATAATATTTAGCATAATACATGCATATACCTAATGCTAATTTTATGCAAACCATTTATGTTGACCATGACTTTGTCATCACTATGCATCACAACCTTTGCTGCTGCTCTCCAACCACTTTAAGGGAATGTACAAGGTATTTTATTGTTCATTCTTACTAGTATATTGTATCCTGCATATTGATATATAGGTTTTGGGATATAATACATTGTATCACAATGAAGATATAAATATTCTCAATATGCAGTCAAACCAGTCCTAATGGTCATTCTAATTTCCCCCGGCAAATTTCCAATACAAAATGTTGTGTGTAATGGTCACCTGCTTTCTGTAGTCAGTGGCCAGGTGTTTCCTCATCAAACAATGGTTTCTCCCTGCCTTAAGTGGTCACTGGAGTGTTTCAATAGTGACTGCTCAGTCTGTGCAAACTTAACTTTTGCTTCATGAGGAAGTCATTGTTTAGATAAAGGAATATCATATAAATCAATGCACAAACTTTTCTTATCTCATCGTACTCCAGTCATATTGTCAATGAAACTCAAAGGTGTCAATATGTCAAGTTCAAAAGCGAGGTAGTTTTTATCATTAGGATAGAGGGTCGAAACAATTTGTTTGCTGGATGGTGGGTAAAATAGTCATGTTATTGCAGCAGAAACGGAAGGAAGTCACCTTTTGTGCCAGTGTGCAGGTATAGTTTGATATCTTCATCTATTTGCTTGTGAATTAAAGCTATCTCTGGTGAAAAAAGTTCATCTTTGAGAAGAGATATGGGTTACATCCCATGTCATTAGGATCAAAGGTCATTCAGTATTTAAAACTTGTCTGTAAAGGCATGTGATATTTTGGTTCATGAATTACAAAGAATAGCCATATACTGCTTCTTTTCATTCCCTGTTAATTAAAGGCCTCTCACATAAGCTGACTGTCTTTTGTTCTGGGCAAGTTGAGCAGCTGCCTAATCCAGATATTAATGTTTTTGAAGCATGAACAGCTGTTTCCAGGCCGAATTTATACAAGCTGGCTGACCAGAATCAGTCCTCTGTTTTACAGTCATATCTAAGCTGTCAATCAGTAGTGAAATTAGTGTTTTGTCATGGTGCACAAAACAAACTGAGATCAGAGATTATTTAAGTCAGCGATGATTTAATTTATAGGATGGATTAAAGTGAGCAGGATACAGTAATCTTGTGGCAAATATAAATTTGGGAGAGAACAAAATATATGTGTGTTTATAATTTTGTTGAATAGTGGACATAAAACAATCTTGATAGTGTAATAATAATAATAATAATAATAATAATAATAATAATGATATTCCGTACATGGTATTTGTTCAAAAACCAATTTTGAAAGGTGAATCTGTGTACAGTTTTAGCTTTTTCCATGGGTGGCCGCTTTTGACAGGTTTGACTGTATATGATATAGCTGTATATAAATATGACAGTTAAACTCTTTGAAGACAAATAATTCAAGAAAACTCATAAAACATCCTAAATGCAATGAATGATACATGTATTAAAATGTTAACAGTAAATGAATGAATATTTTTTCAGAAAGGCTAAGATTATGCACAAAGTTATAAACAATATGACCCCATTATATCTCAAGGAATTATTTATTGCTAGAAAATAAGGCAACACTCCCAATTTAATTAATATCAATTTCAGATAACCATTTTTCCATTCCAAAACCAAATAAAGAACTCTTTAAGAAAAGTTTTCAGTTTTCAGGGCCACTAATATGGAACAAAATTCCAAAGAAAATCAGAGAAAGTGCAGATATAAATACATTTCATTATAATCTAAATCACTGGATTAAAAGTGGAACCTGTATGATTTGACAAATATAACTTCAAGGTATCAATTCTCGAACCTACCACTTTGTTCCCTCATTATTTTTGTACTGTATACCGGTATACCTAAAGTAGTAGGAACATGTTCTTATAACACTTTCTGTTTATGAAGTTCATGTCTATATTTAGCTTATTAGTACTCACTTTTGCTCCCACTAGAAAGAATTATGAGTAGTGTGTGTGCATGTGTGCACCCATGTACTATGTAAATATGGAAATAATAGAGGGCCACAAGGATGATTAGTAACATGCAATTAATTGTGTCACCCTCTTTAAATAAAGTTATTATTATCTATTATTATTATTATTATTATTATTATTATTATTACACAGAATTAACATACTTAGTAAAATGTACAAACTTTTTTTGGAAGAAAACAAAAATGGGTATTGTTAAATCATGTGACTTCAGTGATTCATTTTGGCTCCTGCATACTTGTATATAAAGTATAAAATCAATGAAACTCCAAACTTTATATTAGAATTTTCCAAATAGTCATCCGATTTTCCCCTAGACAAACAGGCATGTTTGATTTTGGGGTTTACCAGATAAAGAGTTAGACTATGAAATTTTCTATTCTGGACCTTGCCCTCATTAAATTTTACTTATTAACTATTAGTGTTAATTGTAATCATTTTCCTTTTTCTCAGAAGGTTTATTTTCTGTTCAAACTAATATATATTTATATATTTGATTTAATACCAAACTGAGCATTTCTAAAAAAAAATAGGATCTCTGATATCACTTACAAAACCTCGGAAATATGTTACACCAGGGGTTGGCAATAACTGTATGGTTAAATCAGTGCAATAACTGTATGGTTAAAATCAGGGGACAAGAGAACAAGCTTCAAAATTTGAAGATGCCAAATATTATGTTTTTATTACAATGAATTGCCATCTGAAAATTTTGATAGCTTTGATATAGCAATTTGGCAATCACTTGTGCCAGCATAGAGCCCCATCTTTGACCACAATATATGACAGTTGGATTTCTTATAAATTTAATTATAAAAGTTCAAAAACAACTGTAAAATATATACTTTAAAAAAAAGAAAAAGAACATGGGTTGGTTGAATAATATAGTCTAATGAAATATTAATAGGAAGGTTTTTAATGACCATCATGGTCATTAAAAACACCCTTACTGATATTTCATTAGACTACATGATTTAGCAAAACAAAAACCCATTTCTGCCTATTAATGCATCCTGTATACAGTCTGCAAAGGTAACAAAACTCCATCTTTGATTACATTATATGACAATTGGACTTTCTGATAAATTTGATCAGAAAATTTTAGATACAGCTTGAAGGTGTACAGGTTTTTTTTTTATATTCAAAGATATGGGTATGGAGAAAACATGATCTAATGACATTTTAAGAAAACATTTATTGACGGATATTTTGGCTTAATCATTCTTTTTCAGTGGTAAAACTTGTAAAAATTTGAACCCTTTCAAAATTAAAAATCAGAAAGTTATGGGAAAAAACTTTTGTTATTTCTCAAAATTGAAATATTTTAAAATTTGAACATTTGTTTCAGTACTCAGAATTTTTATATTTTCAGCTGAAAAACCAGCACATTGTATATTATAAATATTAAATTATATAGAATAAATGTAATATAATCAATATGCCTTTGCCAGGAATGAAGTCTGATGAAAGTATAAATTATTGTATAATAAGCATATTTTTGGTAATGCGTTATTTGTGTGCCAGAGAGAAAGCATGTTGTGAGCAACAAAAAGAAAGATGGATTATTGAAAGAAAGTACATGTATACAATAAATCTGGAGCTAAATGAGTGCTAATTTGCACGCAGTCTCGATATTGCAAAATTAGAATATCAAGAATTAATGATTTTATTATCAGCCGAACATCGAACACAAGACAAGAAATTATTTTAGCAATTTTTTTAAAAACCAAAAATCTGCACAAAATACTCTAAATTGGATGGGAAGTTTTGTATAAAGTCGTTATTAAAAAGTGTGATCAATTCTCAGAGTAAAATGTCGTTCTCTTTGTTAGCATGGCTGTCTGAGGCAGAAACATTGTCAAATAAAAGTCAAAGTTTTAAACAAAGATGTATTTAGCTGCTATAGTAATATATTTACACAAATACGTAGAATGAACCAGAGGGAGAGAGTGGCAACAGAAGAGTTGTGTGCATGATTGTTAAGAAAACAACTACATACATATTTTCACTAAAATTTTGGATAAAAACAACCTAAAACAATCCCATATATCATACAAGGACAACTGGTCTTTTGGATGAAATATTGCAAAACCGAGCAAAGCAGCATTTAGCTGATAAGGCCATAGGTTTCTCCATAACTCTTGTGACAGAATGCAATGGTTCTTAGTGTGGAACAACAGTGTGAAATGACAGCCCTGTAGTGGCATTTAAACAGGAGAATGTAAGCTCAGAATTTGTCCTTGATTTTCAAGAATTTAGCAATCATGGTGTAGTCATTTCCAATAAAATTAAAAAATTGAACACCAAAATTATTCAGACTAGGCAATTTTAAAATGACTTGAAGAATGAACAAAAAAATGTTTAAAACAAAATTTTCTAATGTTTACAGGTTTAACCTTATGCAGTCTCCAAAGGTTTAAAATTAACAGAACTCCATCTTTGATCACAATATATAAAGGTAGGACTTATAAAGGTTAGAAACAACTTGTCTTAAGCTGTTGGGGATTTACTTGAGGATTAACTGTGAGCAGAAATTTTTTAGTAGCTTAGCTGCAGAACAATATCAGTTCAAGGCCTATTTGGACCCATATGAAAAAAGTGCAGCTTGGATATCCTGTACAGTGGCCATCTTGAAAATATTATCACTACTCTTCTGAATGGATAGTCATTATTGACATAGAGTTTTCACCCAAAAGACTTCTTATAATGTCTAGTTGGTCATAAAGGAAAATTGTGCCCATTGGATATTCAATATAGGTGCCAAGGTGGCCATCTTGAAAATCTTCTTGTTGCTACTCATTCTGAATGGATGGTTATATTGGCACAAGGTTTTCAGTGAAGGACTTTCTTATGATGTTTAGTTGGTTCTAAATGAAAATGGGCCTGATTTGACATCCAGTATGGGTACCATGCTGGCCATCTTGAAATTTTGTTATTGATACTCCTCCTTAATGGATGGTCATATCAGCATGGGGTTTTCACTGAGCGACATCTTTATAATGTCTAGTTGATCCTAAATGAAAATGGTGCAAATCTGACTGCTAATATGGCTGGAATGGTGGCCATCTTGAAAATCATGTTATTGCTACTCCATTTTAATGGATTGTCAGATTGTCATTGGGTTTCAATAACAGACTTTTTATGTTTAGTTGGTCCTAAATGAAAATGGTGCCAATCTTACATTCAGTATGGCCATCGTGTTAGCCATCTTGAAAATCTTGTTATTGGTTCGCCTCCTGAATAGATGGTCATATTGACTTGGGCTTTTCACTAAAAGATTTCTTGTGATGTCTAGTTCATTCTAAATGAAAACGGTGCCCACTGAACAACGAATCTTGAAAATCTTTTTTTTAATATCAATAAAAGCTTACTCTGTTGCTATTGCGTAACTAATCTATTTCCGTGATGGGAAATACATGACCGTATGATGAGAATTCATCCTCCCATAGGGTTGATTGTGTAAACCCCACAGTTTTTGCACGTGACTCCCACAATAATCATTCTTTTTCCGGTTGTCATCTTAATGAAGACGGTGAAAATATCACTTGAGAAATTGCCTTCATAAGACGAGTCCACGTAGTGACTTACGTTCTTTCATTTCGTTTTTTGTAAACTACAGGTGGTATTTACCCTTGACCAGTATTTTCCTTGTCTGGAAATATTCAACTCTCTTGTGAGTTTGGCAATTTGATACCAAGAAACGCCCTGTTCTTAATCTTGGTTAGTCAGTTATTTCCCCATTCATGTATTGTTTGTGGGGGATTAATTATTGCCTTTTGAGAATTCCATATTGTTTTCTTAAGCTTTGGTAGGTAAATTATCCTTTCTCCCTATCCCTGTTGCCAACCAGTTGATTTTCTTTTTTTTTTTTTGAAAAACTCACGAGAGCATTGAAAATTAATTGCCCTTAATTCTGATTGGTTGGCTGTTTTTAAAGCTCAGGAAAGCAGGTCGCACACCAGTCTTTTCTTCTTATGTGTGTTTTATATTGAACTCCGGTTCAATTTTTGTTTAATTAGTATAGGAATTTATTCCTTTTGCTTTAATATTAATTAAAGCATTTTACCAAGTTGGTTTTTTGCTTATTATTCATATCCAATACTCGATAAATCTGGTTTACGTCACCTTGTTTTATCTTACTACCTATATATATAGTTGTGTATATACATACAGGTGAATATAAATATATATCACCATTATCTTGTTTTCAGTGTCTCTTTTTTTACAGCTATGTCATGGCGGGTGGGGAGTGAGTCACACCCTCCCGTGAGGAAGGGCAGCACCCTACCTGATCCAGTAAGGCAGTGAGCAAGTCGCGTCCCTCCCGAAAGAGAGGAGCAACACCCTCTCCATTCTACTAGGACAGAGTGAGTCGCATGAAGGATAAAGAGCGAGTCATGCCACTCCTGGAAGGGAGGAGCAGCACCCTCTCCATTCTACTAGGACAGAGCGAGTCACATGCAGGACCGAGAGTGAGTCGCGCCCCTCCTGGAAGGAAGGAGCAGCACCCTCTCCATTCTACTAGGACAGAGAACGAGTCGCATGAAGGACAGAGCGAGTTGCACCCCTCCCAGATGGGAGGAGCAGCACCCTCTCCATTCTACTAAGACAAAAAGTGAGGTGTCGGCCAAAAGTGAGTAGCGCACCCCTGTGAGGGGTGAGCAGCACCCTTTCAGCCTCCATATCCCGTTGTCGGCGACAGGTTCATGCCACCCTGAAAGGGCTGAGCATCGATCTAAGTCTGTCAGATCTGGGAGGATCTTCATACAAATCAGAGTCGCCTGACTGATCGTTGACCAGTCACCGGGTACTGGTCGCCGGATACCGGGCAAGAGTCACCGGTCATAGGGCTACGAGTACCAGTCATCACCAGTTATTCAAGGCCCATCAGTATGGAGAGAGAGTCTGGGTCAAGACCTTCCTCCCTCCAGACTATCGTTCAATCCCCCTTGGGATTTTGATTTGTCATACTGACGTAGGACTAGGGAAGGGGATCGGATCAGCATCCCCCCTTCCCCATGATTCCTTTAAACCCTTACAGGATGTGGGGCCTTCCACCACATGGCAGCGATTGGACAGTCCCCTGCATACAGCCATGGCCCCATGGCGGTGAGATCGATGCCGCAGTCTATAGAAGGAGGGAAGGGGACAGACTCTCCCCCAACCGCACCAGGAGGGTTGAGAGTCACTCTCATACTTCTGCTGTACCTGCCACTAAGGACAGTCCCCCCTGGTTCTGCATGAAGAGTCACGAGTCAAGGTCCCTCTTACTTCCAAGTCTCTCGAGCCTAAAAAAAACAGAGACACTGGGTCACATAGTCCTGCCTCCCAGGTTTGAGTGCAGGATGAGGATGTCATTTCCGTCCTCGTGGATGTTCACGAGTTTGATATGGAACCGACAGAGGTGGCATCCCCTTCCTTAGGATCTCCCGAACCATTAGTTAAGGTGGCAGAGGAAGAAGAGGTCTGGTCATTTGACAAAGCAGTTAATGAGGTTTACCGTCTATTGCCCAATGATTTGTGTCCCAAGCCCTCAGGCTCGGAGGACACTAAGATTCTCTCCAGCTTGGAGAAACTTGCTGGATCTGCCTCTCATTCAGATCTCTTGTTGCTTCCTCCCTTAGTTAAGGTAAAAGAAACTGTCACAAGGTTTTGTAAGGGCCAGGAGTTTCCTAGACAATGTAGAGGGTGGTCTGTCCCCCCTTCTGCTAGTTATCAGGTTCACACCCTTTCCTGGGCCCTTAAACCTTCCACTTTAGACGCCGCAGCGATGCAAGTGGGTATTTCCACAGGGACTTGGGCTCGCCTTCCAGTTAAAACACTGGAGGCATTAGAGCAAAAAGTTAGGTCACTAGTAATCATAGCTTCACATGTTTATCTCTTTTCAGCAGCTTCCTACAACCTACTTAGGGAGGTGGCTCTGTCGCCACTTGCTCTTCATCGTTTGTTGGAAGGAATGGCAGAAACATCAAGACATGCGTTATCATTGTCCATGGCCTTATCGAGGGAGCTTCTACCACCTCCGCAGGGATGTTGCTTTGGACACATCCAAGGTATTACTGGAGCACAGTAAGAACCTTTTGAGGGCTGCTCCCCTAGAGGCAGAGACTCTTTTTTGGAGGGCTCATTCCTTCCGACGTCTCAAGACTTGAGAGACCAGCAACATCGCTCTTTCACCTCCGCGCCTGGCCCGTCGAAGCAGGCCAGGAAGCAAAGTCATCCTGAATGGCCACAGGCCCTTCACCCAAATTTTTTAAAGCCATGCAGCCCCAGTCTTAGCAACAACCCCAGTTGAGACCTCCCCTTCGTCAGTCGGCCCCTAAAAGGACACTCCGCAGAGGCCAAGGGAAGAGGTTTATGGGCCCTACCCCCTTTCCTAAGGAAAAGGGGTGTCAGCCCTAGGGACTCGATCCCTCTCCTGCAGAGCGTCCCTCTTCTGTGGGTTACAATAGGTGCCAGATTAAACCTTTTTTTTCAGAGGCTTGGTCCTGCATCACGGTTGATGGCTGGGTCCTCTCTATCATACAAGGAGGATACAGTCTTTGGTTTCAAGATCTTCCTCCTCGAGTGAGAACCCACATGTTCTTCCACCAGTCGAATATCGTGCAGTTAAAGGAAGAGGCACACTCCCTTCTCCAGAATGGTGCAGTGGAGAGGGTGTTCAATGACCATTCTCTGGCTTTCTACTCACACATTTTTTGCGGTACCCAAGAAAGAGGGAAAGTTTCGTCTAATTATCAATCGTTCCTCCCAAAAGAACTTTCTGCAGGAGTAACCCTTCAAGATGGAAACAGCAGCTTCAGTCAGGAAGGCCATAAGGCCTGGCCTCTGGGTGGTTTCCATCAATCTTAGGATGCGTATCTTCACATCCCTATCTTTCCTCCTCACAGGAAGTACCTTGCTTGGACAGAGAGGTCTTCCAATTTCGCGCTCTGCCATTCGGTCCAGCCCCGCACTAAGAGTGTTTACCAGGGTCATGGGAGTAGTTGCAGCCCATTTAAGGCCACTGGGTATCCCAATCCTCCGATATTTTGATGATTGGTTGATCCACAATGGCGGGATCAATACCCTCAGAATTGACCTGTCTCGCTGTTGGTCCATAGTGACCTGGCTGGGTCTATTACCCAACCTTTAGAAGTTGGAGCTTTCTCCATCTCAAGATTTCGTCTACGTGGGGATGAATTTCCTTACAAACAAGGGAGTCCATGTCCCTTGGGACAGAGTAGACAAGATCCTGTCCCTGTTGGAGACGCTGAGAGCCAAGACCATGTTGTCTACCCGTCACTTTCTTTCTCTGCTGGGGACTATACTGGCATCCTCTCCAGTTTCTTCTTCTGGCAAACTGGAAACCGCACAGGGACCCTATGAATGTTTAGATTTCTCTAGGTCAGGTCTTCCACCATCATCTGTCTTGGTTGATCATTCGGGACCGGCTTCTTACCGGAGTCCCTGTACTCATCCCCGATTCCCACTTCTATCTGTTTGCAGATGCGTCAGATTCAAGGTGGGATGCTCATCTGGAGCCAGAAGGTCTGATTCTTCAGGGCTCGTGGTTCCAGGAAGAATCTACCCTCCTCATAAACAATTTGGAAATGAGGGCAGTGGTTCTTAGCCCTTCAGGGGTGTGTCGACAAAAAAGGGGTCGCTGTGTGATGGTCTCCTCTGACAACACGTCGGTGGTGACTTACCTCAGAAGACAAGGAGGCACACTTGCCCCTTCTCCCTGCATGGAGGTTTGGAACCTCCTTCACTGGGCAACCTGGGAAGGGATTACCCTTCGAGTTTGCCACATTCCTGGCAGAAAGAATATTTTGGTGGTCAGTCTGTCCAAGGAAGGACGGATAGTCATCACAGAATGGTCTCTGCACCAATCCATAGCAGGTTCCCTGTTCAGACTTTGGGGGACACTCTTGGTGGACTTGTTCACCATGAGGCTAAACAACAAGCTCCCCTTTTATGTCTCCTCAGTCCACGATCAAGGAGCCTGGACATTGGATGCTTTCAGCCTGAATTGGGATCGTCTGTTTGCCTACACCTTCCCACCCTTCAGGATGATTCCACAAGTACTTCACAAAGTAAGGAACTCCACTGCTCAGCTAGTGTTGATAGCCCCTCTGTGGCCCCAACGAGACTGGTTCAATGATCTTCTCAACCTGCTGGTAGACCAGCCCAGGATGTTACCACAGAGAAGGGTCCTTCTGTCACAGAACAGGGGTTCTCTTCTGCACAACAACCCACAGATTCTCCACCTTCACGCTTGGCTCATCTCAAACAATCTCTCTGCCAGGAGAAGTTTTCGAGCAAAGTCGCCAAGTGCATTGTTCAATCCAAGAGGCGATCTGCGTCAAAGGTCTACTATGCCAAGTGGAGAATCTTTTGCGATTGGTGCAGTAGAAAATGTATCAATCCTAGCTGTCCCTCTTTGAGCGCAGTGGCTGATTTTCTTCTCTTCCTGTTTGAAGAGAGGCAATTCTTAGTTTCTACTATCAAGGGCTATAGGGCAGCCCTTTTCTAACACTCTCAAATTTTTCAAAGGGTCCGGCTATTGGTGCAGACTCTCACTTAGTAGACCTGATCAGGTATTTTGAACTGTGAATACCAGTGTCTTGCTTTCTGATCCCTAGGTGGAATCTCTCATGTGTCTTGTGGTCCCTTAATAAATAATGAACCTTTAAGTGAGTCTTCTTTTGAGAACCTTACCCTCAAGACGGTTTTCTTGCTCTCCTTAGCGTCCATGAGACGAAGGAGCAAGCTTCATGCTCTATCCATAGAGCAAGGCAGTTTGCGATTCAATGGGAATTATGAGTTGGTTGCTCACCTTTGCCAACCAGATCCCCAGTCTCAATCGTACCTGTCCTGGGGATGATCAGGATAGACTTCTATGTCCAGCTAGAGCTTACCAGTACCTTACCAAGAGGGATCTATCTTTCATGAAATTAAAGGTCATGAGGTTCGAGCCATTGCTACCTCATTTGTCTCTGGAGGATGTGATGAAATCTGCATTTTGGCAATCTCACCCTACCTTCTCCTACTTTTACCTTTGCTCGTTGACTCACCAAAGCGAAGGCATATTTTTCTTTGGGTCCACTAGTTGTAGCTCAAAAAAGTGGCCCATGCAGATACCATCTGGCAGTAGTCAACGCCTCTACAGTGTGGGTGAGTATTCCTTGTTATTTTCCTTAACCAGTTGTGAGATCATCAGCCTCCCACCAAACTGTCAAATTCAGCTATGCAATAGCAACCGAGTAAGCTGTTACTGATATTAAAATGTGTTTTTTTTTTTTTTTTTGGGGGGGGGGGAACTAATTTTAATTATGTAATACTTACCTGTTGTTATTGCCAGATTCCCTCCTCCCTCACCGCACTGATGTCCCACTAGTAAGGCTACATCCTGAAAAAGAATGATTATTGTGGGAGTCACGTACAAAGACTGTGGGGTTTACACAGAGAGTCATATTCACTAGAACTTTCTAATCAACCCTATGGGAGGATGAATTCTCATCATAAGATCAGGTATTTTCCGTCACAGAAATAGATTAGCTACACAATAGCAACAGGTAAGTATTACATAATTAAAATTAGTTTTACCCCCCACCCCCAAAAAACTACATTTTTCACTAAAAGACTTCCTATATTATGTAATTTGCACTAAATTAAAATGGTACCAAGTAGACCTACATTATGGCCATCATGGTAGCCATCTTGAAGATCTTGTTATGGTGGGATGGGGTTTTCACTGAAAGATTTCTTATGATATCTGGTTGGTTCTCCATAAAAGTAGGGCTGATCAATAGTGGTCATCTTAAAAATCATGTTATCACTACTTCTCTTGAAGGGATGATCATGTTGACATGGGGTTTTCACTAAAGCACTTCTCACTATATGTTGTTGGTCTTCAATGAAAATTATGCCAATGTGACATCTCCCAAAATTTGAAGATCTCATAATAGCTACTTTTTCTAAATTAATGGCTATACCAATAATTTTAAAAAACTGCATCTTTCTTGCAATATTATGTTATTCTTTTATTAAAATGATGTTGATCTAACATTCAGATTGGCTGGCTTGATCCTGAAAACCTTTTGATGGCTTCTTCTCCTGAAAAGATGGTCTAACATCTATCAACAGGGTATTTGACTAAAACCCTTTTATAGCAATATGTAGCTGGCTCTGAATGACAATGATGTTCAACTGACCTCCAACATAGTACCATGGTAGGCATCTCAAAAATCTTGTTATAACTTATCTTGCATGAATGGTGGCATTGACATGGGCTTTTCACTAAAACACTTCTTGCAGTATTTAATCACTTGTGGATGATAATGGTACAGACCTGACCACCTAATTAACTGAGGTCAATTCAAAGGTCATTGCTTGCATTTTTATACTTCACCAAGTTTATGAACACAGTGACTTAAGCATATATATATGAATTTTGACCAGACTGGTATTTACTTGCATTCCAAAGAACAAGTTGATAGTCAGCACTCTGGCATTGATTTTAAGGTCAAAGGTCTTAACTTGGGTTTTTAGATGTACTGGCTTGTGAGCATAATAATATAAACAAGTATAAATGGATTTTATCATACCCATTTGTGGATATATCTGGTGAATACCTTCAATGATACCACTTAAATAACTTATTTTTTCTTTCAAAAAGAATTTTATTATAGATTTAACCAAACTTTGCCTGGGGGTATATCTTGACCATGTGTGGGAGATGTTCAGTGATTTATTGTCCATGATGTCAGGGTAGAGGTCAAAGGTCTTGACAGAGAATTTTGTCCACCACTTACAAGCATATTGTGAACATGTTGACTCAGATAAGTAAGAAGATATTTTTGTGGCCAAATTTGGTATGTTTAGAGCTTCTAAAGAATATCAAAGGTGGTTTCTATACTCAGCAGTTAAAAAAGAAAAATAGAGGACAGAAGAAACTGATTTATCTTGGATTCCTGGAAATTCTTTTCAGCCAGTTGAGTGTCCGTCCCTTTGAGGGACTCTAGTTTGATTGTCTGCTGTGGGTTTAGATGTCTTCATGAGTTGAATGCATTTGTATAATGTGAATTTAATCAGATTTCTCTTTGGAGAACAGGAGCTGTGGTAACTCAGTTGGTAGAACATCAGACTCATAACCCAAGGATCGAGGGTTTGATACATGCCCAGGCCAGCCTTCATTGGCTGATTCTTTGTGTCCTTGGGAAAGGCACCTACATGTAGCTCCCATTTCCTTGCCACAATATAGCCAGTACTGTGTGAAAAGTGCTATTGAAAACCAACCAATCAAGCTCTTTTAGGAACAGTAATTAGTGCCTACATGGATTCCATTTGCATCACACAAATAATGGTTTCTGCTTGGCATGGTTTTGCAATATTTTGTCCAGTAGACCAGTTCCCTGAACAGGATACCATTGTCCAGACTCTGCCATTGTGTGGAAACTGTCTGGAGCCCTGACACAGCAGTCACTGCTAACTTAATAATGTTTATATATAATGACGGCTGAAAAGTTCTCAGAATGGTAGAGAAAGTTTGAGCCTAGGATAACTACAAATTTCCATCCAAGTTCTATCATAAATATGCTAAAAGCACAAAAAGTAAAATATTGTAAAAACTTAAAGTACTGACTTGGTGAAGCTGGACCAACTCGCTGACTCATCATGTGGCGAATTCCATTTCATATGATTCCAAGGCACTTACAGGGGAAATATAATGATTTCCAGTAAACATGATTACAGTATTTTGATTGATAATACTCTGTAAGTATTGTTTTTGTAGCTTAACTTAGATTAAAGTTTAGTGTTTCTTGTTATGATGAATGCATCTACAACACTAAGAAGGATAAATTAGAGAGGAAAATGTTTCTAATATGCCATTAAAGTTATATTTAATTATGAAGATGAACATTTATATAGAATTATAAAATAGGACAGGTCACTAGTCATTGCCAGAGTTTTTGGTTGATCGTTATAGCTGTTCATTTGTTTATGTTTGCAACACATGAGCTTGACATCAGATAGTGTCTACATTTATTTCTCTCTGGATCATACCCTTGTCTTTATTAGATAGAGGGTTTGGTCCAGATAAAAAGTAGACACAATCTAAAGTCAAGGTTCTGTGCTATGCAGTCATTGCTAATATTCATAGATATACAGTGCTCTCCCAGTATAATGCTGTTCATGGGAACCATTAAAGTGGTCCACCTTATAGGTGATATGGTCTTATATTTAGGTATTTTATACATGATATTACTATAATTGATAATGAAATGGGATCCATGATCATATCCACCTTATAACAGGGACCATCTTATACTGAGGTGCCTTATAGTGAGGGACACACATGAATAGTTGTAAATCCTAGTTTCATGTGATATGAATTGAGTAAATTCAGCATATATGCGACATCATATTTTTTAAATTTGATAATTGTCAATGTGCATTTTTGTATACTTGTGGTGTTATAACAGTAAATAAAGTTTTAGAAATTTTGTTCTTTACTATATTTGTATTAAAAAATGTATGCTCACACAGATTTTCTGATTTAGAGTACATTTGGAACTCCAGGATTAATTGACACTTACACGCATGCATGCAGGTATACATTATATTCATCCATCCTTCATTGAATACTTCTGTGTGTGCAATAATATTTGAAGCAAAAATGTAAAACAGATATTAAAAAATACATTTGTATTTGCTTAGCAACACTTGATACAAATTTACACTGATCACTTCAGAGATTTTTGAAAAATGACAACATGGTATATGACTTAAGAAAAAAGTTTCTGTACATTTGTAAAACAAAAGTGCCAGGGTCTTTGTTGCTAAGCTCTTAATGTAATTTTAAATTAGCTGTCGGTGGGTATATTCATGCAGTATTGTGTAAATTTACCTATTTGCTATTGTTTACATTTGCAGGTTTATTTGAGCTAAGTCTGTTAGGCTATGATCCTCTCCCAGGCTAACATATGTAGAACAAAGACAAGTAATACTATACTAGAGACAGTGTTATAGTCTGCTTGTAATGTAAAAAATATATGTAGTCTCAAGTCATCATAATTGGCAAAATTTGTGGTCCTGTTCCAGGGAAAACCCTATTCCAATACCTTATGGTGCTTCTAAGTACTGTGCTCTTGGCATCAAACATGCTTTATTTGATTACTTATATCTGCAAGTAGCAAAAATACAAACTATAAGAAAAAAATGTTCTTCAAAAAAGTTACCATATTTACATGTGTTTAACATGTATTCAACTGGAAACAGCATGAACCCAGATCTGCTCACCTTTAGATCTGGGTCTATGATGTTTGTTTATTTATGATTTAAAGTCAACAGGATACACCCTGATCTGCCAGCACATCATGGGTCTACCCTGTTCCCAGTTACATACACTTTACACCAAATATGGTAGTCAAAATGTTTTATTTAACTTTCACATGTAAGCTATCAAGAATTGACTTTTATTAACCTGATCTGTTTTGTGATGGTAAAAGTATGCCATACCTCTTAATAATTACCATATATACTTGCTTATTAGTGGAGTCCAAATGCAAACTGTACAGACCCAGATCTGCCATCACATAATGCATCCACAGATCTGGGTCTATGCAGTTTCTTAAGAGTAATCAGTAAAACAAGCAACATACACCCTGATCTGCCAGTGCATTATGCAACAACAGATCAGGATCTATGTTGTTTTCAGTTGGACTCTGCTTATAAGTGAGTATATACGGTATAGTTTGTTCTTTAAGATTTTAAAGTGAACTTTGATATTCAGAATAACTCAGTTCTTTAGTGTTAAGCCAGATTTTATCACATTGTGCTGTATATACTGTATATAATGGTAGCAAACAACGATTGCTATAAAATACTCTCAATCAGTTAGACCACTCAGTTAAGATGTCTTGTATATCTTGTATAGCTTCTAGTGGTTTTAAAGTCTAAATAAAACAAGTTTGGGGATGTAGAATAGGCCTGATGTGCTCTCCTGCTCGTTGTAAGAGGCGACTAATGGAGGCATGAGTCACGGTGGTTCAGTGGTTATCATGCTGGATTCACAACCATGTTCAAATACTACCATTGGATCAGCCTGGGTTGGCTACAATGGTGTGTTCTTGGGCAAGGTACATGTAGTTTATTCCAATTGCCTTGGCACTCTATAACCTACTTGTGTTGCTATGCTGTAAAACACCAAACCAAACCAATCTAAATAGAAGTTCTTGTTGCCATTGGTGTCATTGTTTATTTGTAGTTTTAAGAATTTGTAATGTTCCAATGTGTAAGTATTTCAAGAAACTATAAAAAAAAAAAAGATACTCATCGCAAGCAAATATTTAGAATATGCTGCAATTTTTGTGCCCTTTCCTTTGTTACATCATGTGAAAAAGTGGGGTCTTCAAATTTCCATACTAAGTAATCAGTTGGAAATTATATTGTGTTTTACCCATAAATATTCATAGAATGGAGGAAAAAATTCACAAAAATAGGGAATATCAAACATAATATGGTACACAGTGAATGCCTTGATATTTGGTTTCTTTTTTTTTTTGGTACAGTGTTGTAGTAGACACAACACAGCATTGTGTTCACATATGCATTGTTACATATGGTAATTACCTTGGCTTGGAACATTTTATTTATTGTAGAAGTAAATTGATATAAAAGTCTGATCAATGCTTGTTCTGATACTTCACAAATTTTGTCTGAACTTCAATAGATTCTCATTGACTTTTATAACCAAATTTTATTCTGAAAATGGATACACCATAAGTGCTTGCCAAGTTAATATATGTGTAAGTATTAGACAAATAGTTTTGTTTTTCTACTTTGTTTTCGTATAGATTTTAATGAGGTGGCAAGAAAAGCTTGGAATATATGGCAGTACAAAAACAACTTTCAAACATCAAAATATACTGGATTATTGGTGGTTTTCTTTGGGGGTGGGGGGTGGGGGTTAGCCAGCAGAAAATATATTTCTAATAGTGATGTTTTCCTTGGAAGCCAGCTTTTAACAAGAACACCACCATCAGAAAGACATCAAACTAAATCAGCTTCATTTTATGTCTTTTTGTTGTTGTTGGTACTATCAGTAGTTTTAATTGAAAATGTTGCATGATACTAAAGAATGGAGTTTGAGGTATCATATTTCTGATCAGTCCTCTGGCATTTAAGAATGTTGACAAGAGTAACCATCGTTTTTTTTATCTTACTGAGTTACTTGCATGAATTCTTTCATTAATCTTGACTCATTTCTCAATACAAGTAAAGAGAATTTCTTAATTTTTCGTATCGGAGTGCAAGTAAATACTGTAAATAAAGCAGGTGTAATAAATCTTCCACAATGCACTATTCAATAACACACAAATTCTTGCCTGAAGAGTTAGATGTTTTCTCTGTGTGATATTTTATTGCAGAAGAACCCGAATGTTTACCTGAAATGCACTCAGAAAGTTTATTGATTGATGCCACTAATACCAATTACAACCCCTACTGTGGTGATAAATTTGCAGATGTTTACATGAGAGTTTAGACCATTGAATATTGATAAATATCGTTTAAAACTCTCTGGGTGCCACTAAACTTTTTTAGTTTTTGCTTAGAACATTTAAACAAGTGCACAACTATATAAAATATTAGCATTTTGGAGAAGAACATAACTAATTTGACTATCAGAAAAGTGGATGGTTGTTTATTATATCTAACAGCCCCTCTTGGATTGTGGGTAACTACTTGGTATGTGGTAACTGTAAGTGTGTGCTGGAAGATCAAGTGATTCACTTGGAGAGACATTAGGTGAACACCATCTTGGCATGACATTAGTCAAGTAACTTTCAGTGATCAGAGTAGTCCAAGTTCAATATTAAGTGATGATACAGTCGTAAGGTTTACCATCTGTAGGATTCCTACCTTTCATTTTAGGTGTTTTACTAAGGTAAGTGTAATTATCTGAACACTACAATAGGATATCATAATAACTTAGCATTGATGGAATTTTTATTTTTATCAATCTTAATTGTACTTCTAGCATTTTCTCTATATAAGAAATTGTCACAAATTATTGATGGACACAATCAGTGGCATAACTTAAAATTTGGGCCCCCTGGAAAATTTCAGAAATGGGCCCCCAGTGTAATAAAACTTGGGATTTTATGCCTCCTTGTTGAATTGTCCCCCCCCCCCCCCCCACCGCATTGCAATGGCTGTGGTGGCAGTAGTTATGCCCCTGAACACAACAGATCTACAGTATTTGAGCAATTCAAGTCTTTAACCTTGAAATTTTTTTTCATAAAATTCAGCCCTCTATAAATTTGCAAAGCCTTGGTTGGAAAAATTGTGTTGTACTGTATTTGCTGTTTTATTAAAATTGAACCAGAAAGGGGGTGGGGTATCACTAAATGATACCAACTCACTCATCCATAGGTATCTTTTATCATCACAAATATTAATAATAGCATCATATGAGCATAATTATTGGCAAAGGCTTGTATATTTTTATATGGTATTAGTTTATACAATCAATACAAATTGTACTGGAAACCTTGCAGACTTAAGACTGTATTGCCAATCGTATGCTGTTGTAACCAAATAGTATAGTTGATTTATGATCCAGTGGTTAATGATATAAACATATTCTATACACAAGAATTGGCATATTACATTTTAAGTATGCAATTTATGCATATATTGCTGTATGAAATGATCACCTTATAAAAGCCAGTACCTCGAAGATTAATTATTATGTTGTCAGGTTGATTTGACTAGTTTTTGACCTAGTTTACTTATCTCACATTACTAGAGCCTTTTGAGTCATTACTATGCCTTTTGCAGTCAACAGTACCATTCAATAAAATCCTAAATTGATAAGACAAAGTATGTCCTACTATTACTACTGCTACTACTACAGTGGTTGCTTGATATAAAGTCTGCCAGTATCTTTGGAAAAGGATGTTTAACAACAGAACATTTGATGAGTAACATTATATTTCGAAGAAACATGTTTTAAGTTTGCAAGCTACTGTTCAGTTTCTCATCATTGCAGGTAGTATATACCCAGCTACCCACTGGTCATGGACAAATGAAACTGTGTCATTGAAAATGATAATATTTCATTTTTAAATTTACAAGGCACAAAATACACAGCGAGTTCACATTCATTTTGTTTTATCTATGTTTTTAAAAGCACTGAAATATGAATATGAAAGTGATTTGTTTGATACCAGGTGTCTTAGCATGAAATCAGCTTTTTTGTCCAAACCATCATTTAGACCGACCAGAAATCAGGCAGCATGTACTTTATGTAAAGGTGCTTTGTATATGGAAAGTTAACATCTTGGAGTCATTGATAGTAACCACCTGTGATGGGAGCCATAGTAGCTCAGTTAGTAGAGTGTTAAACTCATAATCCAAGGGTCCCAGCGATGTTTGATACCTGCCCAGGGCAGCCCAGGTCAGCTGCCTCAGTGTGTCCCTGGGAAAGCCACTTAAATTCCATTTCTTTGGTATGATATGGCCACTAATATGTTGAAAGTGCAGTTAAAACCAACAAGCCAAACCAACCAAACCATCCGTGATACTTCAGTGAAGAACAAATGGATCTTAATTTTCTTTCAAATAAAGCTAAGATAATCCATTGCCAGAGTTATTCAGAAACTAGTGGGATAGGTATTGTTGTGATAGTGTGGTGACAGGAAACTTGGATGGCATCCTTTTAATCACACTGAACCTCTTGAGTAAAGTTGAGATGAGAAAAATGGTACTTACTGATTTCTGAAAGCTGAAACCTCTCAAGTTTCAGCCCCCAAAATTGAACCTTGTAAAATTTACTTAATGCAGGTGCTTCCAAATTTGAAATAGGCTGAAAAGGTGCCTGAATTAGAATAAATATGATTAATATTCAATTTTTTTATGCCTGCCATAAGGCCAATCATATTATGTTATGATATCTGTCTGTCCATCTATCTGTTATCAATGTGGTTTCCACACAATAACTTTAATTGTCCACCATCTACAGTTACAAAACTTTGTGGATGGCTTGCACTTTGAGTAAGGAAGAAACATATCGATTTGGGGCTGAAAAGCTCAAAGGTCAAGGTCACTGTGACTGAAAGAAGGACACTGGTTTCTGTACAATAACTTGAGTTCTCCACAATCTACAGTTACCAAACATAGTGGATAGCTTGCATTTGTAGTAAGGAAGAACTCTATTGATTTTGGAGTCAAAAGGTCAAAGGTCAAGGTCATTGTGATTGAATGAAGGAAAATGGTTTCAGCACAATAACTCAAGTTCTCCTCCATCCACAGTTACCAATCTTTGTGGATGGGTTGTACATAGAGTAAGGAAGAAACTTATTGATTTCAGGCTTAAAAGGTCAAAAGTCAGGTAATTAACTGAGAGAACAAAAATGGTTTTTGTACAATAACTTGAGTTCTCCATCATATTATAATTACCAATCTTTGTTTATGGCTTGCATTCGATGTAAGGAAGAGCCACATTAATTTTGGTGTGATAAGGTCAAAGGGCAAGGTCACTGACTGAAAGTAGCAAGTGGTTTCTGCACAATAACATTAGTTCTACATGGCATACCACAACTAAACTTTCAGAATGGTTTGCACAAAGTTTGGAAGAAGGCTACTGATTTTGGGCTCAAAGGTGAAGGTCATTGACTGAAATTAGAATGGTTTCCGCTCTATAACATTATTTCTACATCGCAGACCTGGCCAAAACTTTGTTGGTAGCTTGCACTTAGGATAAGGAAGAAGCTTATTTATTTCAGAGTCTAAGGTCAAAGTCACTCTGACAGAGAAGAAAAATGCTTTCTGTGCAAAACTTTCAGTTATCTACATAGAGGACTGTTATACATCTGGCAGGTATATAATATGCCATTTATAGTACTCTTGTTATCTTCATGCTCTAATTATGCAATATTATAATATTCTCTTTCTGTTAATCCTGCTGTCAGTCTGTAACCACATCTCTTTCTAAGCTGCTGGGTGGAAATTCACCAAACTTGGTAGATAGGTTGCCCATGTGGTGACCATCTGCAAGAAGTGTACAAATTTTGGGCCTCAGCCCTGGGAGGTGGTCAAAGGTAAAATATACACAAATTGCATATACAGTGCCATTTTTTAATATATTTTTTTACGAAACTTTGCACATGTATTTATAGGAAAAGGACACATAATACATGTATATGTAACATATTTTGGGTTACAACCCCAGGGTTATGTTCTGGACATAGGGGCAGTTGGGGGTGGGGGTGTGGTTGGGAGGGGTGGTGGCATATAATAAAAAACATGGAGATTTGCCATTGCAGGCCATGGAAGTTTTAGTGATTTAGGCACTTTTATGACACGTGTCCATGAGAATTTCATAAAAAATGTAAGACAGCAGCAGAAGATTAAAACACCAAGAAAATGTCAGAATGAGAAATTTGGCTTTGGAAAAACAGAATGTTTGTGTAAGTCCAAAATTTGTTCATTTTATCTTTTACTTCTGGCTACAGATTATATTATTTATGTGTAAGCATTGTGCTTGCAGCGTGTTGATAAAGTGCTTCCTCTTTCTAATGCTCTTCATGTGAGCCATATAAATCATCCCTGTTATAACTTATAAGTGAGGTCACCTTATTTTAATGTATGTGCAAGCACTGTGCTTGCAGTGTGTTGATAAAGTGCCCTGTCTCTAATGCTGTTCATGGGAGCCATACAAGTTTTCCTGTTATAACTTATTATTGAGATCACCTTATAAAATGAGGTATGTTCCAATAAGGCTGTATCATAATAATGCATATTACAGACAGAAACACCAAAAATAGAGTATCCAGTTTAAGCAATTTAATGGCATCCATGACCATACACACGTTACAAGGGAGACAGAGGTGTATATATATATATATATATATATATATATATATATATATATATATATATATATATATATATATATATATATATATATATATACACATGAGCATTTTAGTGAGGAACCACTATACTAGTATGCATTCCCTCATTATAATGCTCTCCATGGGAGCCATAGAGTATACTGTCTTATAATGATGTATAATGAAGACAAAAATGCCAAAAATAGAGTATCCAATTTAAGTAATTAAATGGGATCCATAACCAGACCCATATCACAAGAGAAGCAGATATATATGAGGAGTATTTGGAAAGTTCTGAATATTTTGTTATAATGTTTTTGTTTCTTGAACCTGTCAATAAATTTTAATGCTGAGTGAGAGACAAAATAATGTTCTATAAAATTATGTGCAGCACACCAGACAGCTGCAGAAATATGCTTGTGATGTAACATAGGTAAATGACAGTGACCTAAAAATGTAGGAGAAGGAGAACAATTCTGTTACTGAGCAAAGAGTATAATACAAAATCAGGGTGTTCTTAGCGTACTCTCAGACTGATATCAAAACCGAATTGGATAAAGTTTATGGATGTAATTCTGTCATATCCTACAATTTTGTATTGCTCTAAAGATGGTCAGAAATCCATGGAAGATGACCCACCATCTGGAAGACCGTTGTCTGTGATTGGTGAGCAGGAAGAATGCAGCTGTGAATGGAGAAATTGATGAAGATGCTTGATATACAGTGGAAGATATTTCTGTTGTCATGCATATGGAGCTTTAATTTGTCAGCTGTTTGTCATATATTGAACAATCATATGAAGCTCAGAAAGGTTTGTGCAAGATGGGTCCTGCATTTCTTGACAGCTGATCAAAAACTGACTCAGGTTGAAATCACCAAACAGCTACTTGCCAAATATGAAAAGAGTGACCAGAGACATTTGAATAAGATTGTTACAGGTGATGAAACATGGGTTTGCTGTTTTTAACCCGATTCAAGAGAAAATAATAAAGTTTGGATTAGAGAACATGAGCAGAGACCACAAATCACACAATATAGTTGGACTGCCAAGATACTTTTATACACATTATTTTTGTATGCAAGTCCAGTCATCAAGGTACCTGAGTCTTACTCTGCTAGCGTCACTGGACATTTTTATGGCCCAAAGTGTTGCCAGAAGTTGTGGAACACCCCCAAACCACCCATCCATGTACTGGTACCCTAGGTTTTGGTTTGGTTTGGTGCTTTATGGCACAGCAACACAAGTAGGTTATTTAGTGCAAAGACAATTGGAGCAAAGTGCCTTGTCCAAGGACACACCACGGTAGCCGACCCAGGCTGGTCCGATGGTAGGATTTGAACCTGCACCCTTTCAGTCGTGAGTCTGGCACAATAACCACTGAGCCACCAGGTACCCCAGGTATCCATCTACTCCTTGACAACTCACCAGCGCATAAATCCGCCATTGTGACAGACTTCCCGAAAGAGCACAGCATCCAAACTTTGCCACATCCTCCATACAGCCCTGATTTAGCTCTAAGTGATTTATGGCTGAATCCTGTTATCAAAGATCTGCTCAGAGGCAGATGATTTGAAATCCACCATGTGGTTGGAAGTGCAGTTTTCCAGTGTATGAACATCATATCATACAAAAGGGCTTTAAATAATTGGATAATCAAATTGAGAAAGTGTGTAGAGGTGCATGGAGATCTACTGTGAGGGGATGCACTGACATACAGTTCACAAATAAAGCAATTTGTTGTATAGTGCACTAATGTTCAGAACTTTTTAAATACCCCTGATACATGTATATATGAGTTATAGTGAGTACTCTCTAATTATGAGAGCCATAGAGTACACCACCTTATAGTGAAGTACATGATACATATAGTTTTACTACCACTTAATGAAATGGGATCCAGAACCAAACTTTTTGCCCATAGTATAGTTAAACTTGTACCACACAAATTTATGAAAAGAGACTTATTCTCTATAAAAAAAATTGCACATTGATTTTGTCGCATTAAATTGTCCAATTTTTTTTTTTAGCCAGTTCAGGTAGTAAAACTTTAATAAAATTTTACTCATGTAATTAAGAAATTTATGATTTGAATGCCATTTCACAGATAATAGGTCCATGGAGTGCATGGTCATATTTATTTTCACTTAGCTCAGATCTCCAAGTCTTTGATCATGTTAAATTTGTGTATTTCAAAGCTTCCCATCTGTAGATATATTGATTTTTAGACCCTTCTTTCAGAACAGTAAGTTCATTAAATTTATCTTTGGGATAACAAGTGCTGTATTTGTGTGATCTGTCAGGAGACCTGACAGGTTAAGCCTAAATAACATCATTGATAATGCAAACAAATGCTCAGAGAACCTGTTCAGTGTTGATCATGGTGATATTTTGAGACTTGCAATGTATTTATCTTGGAGATTGTGTGTAGGTGAAGTTCTTGGTTTACTTGCACACCTGGGCAGCTGACTCCAGATGGCCTGGGCTGGTATCAAACCTGCAACCCTAGGATTACGAGACCAATGCTCTATCAACTGAGCTAATGTGGATCTGAAACCAGTAAACCTCACATTGACTGACAAAAAACGGAGGTCAATATGATAGGTTTGCTGGTTCATAAAACTTCATATTCACTCAAATGAAGGCCTGTAATTCATTTTATCACGTAATTTAGTGCAGAACTTATTTCAGAAAAGTGAAATGCCATTTCAGCCCCACAACACCACAAAATATAGGCCATGAGGTCATGTGTAAGTCAATGACATCACCACAGTGTAATATGATGAATTATTGCAAATCAATGACATAGTGTCATCAAAACATTTCTCGCGGGAATTGTGTATAATTGAAGATATTTAAATCAAATTGTAGTCAGGCATGCATTCATCACTAGTAGATGCTATGTTGCCTACCAGTCAGAAGCCTTGCTCATAAATAAAGGTCACAAAGAAAGATCTGATTTGTTTTTTGAGCCACTTTTATGTCTACTTAGTTAACATTTTTAAATACAAGAGATCTAGTTTTAGAACTTCACCAAAATAATACCATCTACTATAAAATAAATAATACCATTTATCACCATCTGTTATTTCTTTGATGTGTTGAAAATTGTTACTTTTTTTTTTTTAATGTAGGAGACGTGATTTCGACATTGTTCATAATTATACAACTTTCTGTTCCTGAACTAGAACTCTTCTGATTCATAATAAAATAGATTAGTTGAGGGCCTCAATGGACATTCGATACGTATGTATTCTAATTGAGCTACCATTTTAAATTAGTATACCACTTAACTAACTGGTGTGTTAATACTACATTTAAGTACCTGATGGTAAGTTAGGTCAAGATCACAACAAACTGAGGTTTTAACCATTTTTGTAAACTATTTTCGTCTTCTTTGTATCTTTGAGAAGTTAGAGAGAATTTCAATAAAGTTTATATGGGCATACCTCATTGCTACAGAGCATATTGTGTACATGACTAATTTTATAGATGAAGGTGACAGATACATGTACATGTAGCAAGAATAAATATGATAATTTAATGGATCAGTTTATAAACTTTCCAGTGTTATTCTTTAATGACACTTTCTTGGTACTGGTTATCACTAGGCCATTACAATGTCAAAAAAATTCTTGGCAACCATTTTATGTAATATTATCCTGGCAAGCATCATCAGTTTATATTCGATGTTGCCTGCCTTTCTTGCATATTGCCTTTGTGTGGTTCTTTATATTTACATTTTTAGAACTTCATACATGTGACAGAACAGACAGGTCAGGTCAGGACAGATCAGGAGATTTCCAAAATTTGGTCAGGAGTTTTGATTTCAAAAGAGAGAGGATTTTCATCAATCCAATTTTTAGCATGCAAATGGACAAAAATTACAACTATTGAACAAATATTACAAAAATTTATATTAAAATATGCACATCACCTCATCAAATCAGTCCTTTCACAGTGACTAGTTGCCATTCATATATTTACCAAAAGCATTTTTAGCATTTCTTAGGAGATCATTGCTGGATTATATTGGTGGCAGTCCTAATCATTGTGTATCTTAACACTAATAGGAGATATACTGTTACTGGAGGTTTCCTCTAGAGTCAGCCTGAATTTTCCTCAGAATGAAAATGTCCTTTTTGTTGTCTGCATTGGAATGTGGCAATGTCAGACAATTCAACTGAGTTCACCAAGAAGTTTAAACTGTTTCCTTCCTGTGGGTAGATTCAGATTGCTGACTGCCTGCTAGAACTGCTTAAGATTGGTACTGTCTGGGTCTAATGTTGTTTTAATGTCAGTACGATTTCACATGAAGCACAAACACATAAATTATACCATCACACCCTTTGTGACTTTAAGTCTAATTTGCAGACACCTTTGTTGTCATCATTATCATCACTGTCACCACTTTTTAATAATGACAATCATATCCAGAAAATGATTATCACTTATTAGTATTATAGACAAAGACAAGGACTCCATTCATCCCAGGCATTACAGATTACAATGGCAGTTAGTGACATGTACTTTAATCTGGTTTACATTCATGTTTACAAAGGATTAAATCAAGGTCAGTGGTATATATATAACAATTTTTGTGATGCGGTTGTTCATAGTAGTGTAAAATGCATATTTTGCCTAATAATCATTGTCTCTGGTCACGTACTGGAGATGGTCACTCACGGCAGTGAGTTTATATAATAAATTATTATTATTATTATTGTTATTATTATTATATAAAACACAGTTAAGATCATGGTTTCTTATGAACAATAAAATAGTCACTATGTGAATAGTTTTTGTCCATTTGCATGAGAACTTTTGTGCAATTTATGAGTCGGGGAACATTATGTTGACTAGATTCGAAAAATGATCTGCTACCAGAAATGGGAGATTATGTTCAGCTATGAAGTTGGCAAATAGTGTCTCGGCATGTGTAACTTTATCCACATATGATGCAGATTCTGCGAACATGAATTTCAGTGATGGCATATTTGTTGTCGTGGTTAATATGCTTTTATGAGATGGGGTTTCTGCATGATGTCATTCTTGCCACCATAACAGACTTAAAATCAGCTTTACGGGAAGAGCAGAATGCATATTCATGTCCCTTTGAACTTGATTACAACTACTGAAATTCCTGTTTTCAACCATCATTGAATTTCGTGTGATATTTCGGTTGCTTGGATTTGGGTGTTTTGGCATTGGCATGCTTAGACATCTCGACAAACTTTAAACACCGAAGTCAAACCGACCCAGTTTTATGCCACTTGAGCTCTTGAGTAATCCAACCATAATCAATTAATATCTTTAATCCTGTCCAAATTAATTTTGATCATACATAGTATAGACTCTAATCCATCTCGACAACTTTAAGCACCGAAGCAGAACATACCTTGCAGAGAGATTCAAAGTAATGTTTATTGTTTTATGCTGATTAAGCTCTTTAGTAACCCAACCATAATCAATTAACGTCTTTAATCCTTTCAGAATTCTGCTCACACATAGTATAATCCACCTTGACAAACTTCAAACAATAAAGCCAGCCGACCATGCTGACAGGATCAAAGGATGAGTTAGCAACTACATTGTATTGCCCTGCTTAAGCCAGTTCAGAGTAATGTGACCACAGGCTATATTACCATAAATTTACTACACTGGGACCAAAATGTGAAAAGGAAAAAATTAAATTTTTCACTAATAATTTTTTTTATGTAGGAGATTTCAGTGAGTGAGGGGAGGGACAGGAGATACCCCTAAACTCGGGGGATAAACACTCCTGTGCAGAGGTTCACATGTATAGAACTTTACTTTTAATCAGCACTATATGGCCAGTATTGTGCTGACATGCCATTACACACTAATACAAACATACATAGATCCATGCATAAATACATATAGCCCCAAATTTAGATTGCTGGTAATTTTTGTCTTTATGCAGGGCTTGATTTAATTCATGGTCTAGTGTTGCAACTGGCAATCAACTATTGCATAACCAAAATTCCATTGGTCTTCTGACTAATCTGATCACCCAGCTAGATGTGTTTACCTAATAGCATCATTTTTCTATGCTGCCAGTCAGCCTAGCAGTCGGCCATTTATGTAAGTTGTACCATATAACATACAATATCAAATTACTATATCTTCATCATCTCTCATCTAATTCATGTGAAATTTTCACCACATACATAAAAGTTCTGCTTTAAGTACCATGATTTTGTAAGGAGAAAAGCACCGATTTGAAAGAAATAGCTACACCGATTAGTATGTGGAGCATTATTTTGTTTTTCCAAGAGGTAATTTTGTTCCTGTTGCAATTTCTAGTATCTTCTATAATATTTTGCCTCTTTCCCTCTTTCTTTTAGCCCCAGTTCAGCTGCCTCCTTACAACGCTACACCCCAGTAACACTGTCCTCAAAGAAACAGGCTTTTGGAAGCAGACCACGAAGACCAATGAAGCCCACTAAAAGTGCCTCCAGTGAAAGATTCTCTGTAAGGGAATGGAAATTGTTGCCAAAAGTCTAATTTTAATTGCTATACTGTCAGTTTAGTTAGTTTTGTGGGTATCAATTTTCATGGTTCTGTGAAAAATTAAATTTTCATTAATACTGTACATGTACATGTACCTAAATGCATGGATTTACAAAGCAATCTTATTGTTTCCCGGTAGCTCGGTAGTGTATCAGACTAGTAATCCATGGCTTTCAGATTCGAAACCAATCCAGGCCAGTCCAGGTTGGCTGCCTCAGTGTGTCCTTCGGGAAAGGCACTTAGCTCCTATTTCCTTGGCATGATATAACCAATAATGTGTTAAAAAGTGCTGTTAAAACCACACAAAAAAAAAAAAATTTCCTTAAAAGGATCATTGTTCCTTGGGTCTTTAAATTTGTGGTTTGTAGCAACCACCAAATCTAAAAAAATTGGTACATAACCCTGAAAAATATTGAATTCACAGTATTTGTTTGATTTAACATCACTGTAGTGAAATCTGTTTGTAGCGAACCACTTAAGAAAGGTAAAAAACAATCTATTCTCTTTATGTTCATACATACTATCAGGTATTTCTGTTTGTTTTTTTATGTAATTAATCAGGCAAATTTTAATATCAGTAATGCAATAACTGTTGCTATTGCATAGCTTACCTTTTCTGGGATGGAAATTACACTCGTCCATATGATGAGAATTCATCCTCCCAAAGGGTGACTTCCAGAAGATTCTTGAAGTCGACCCTATGACCTGGTGTATACCCAGTAGTCCTCATCCATTTGATGGATGTCTCTCTGTTTAGTGGATGCAAATTATGCTCTACGGAAAAATCGCTTTTGCTCGTGCCATACAGTGTGAATTGGGAGTTTTTAATACATGCATTATATTTATTGAGTGTATTTGCCCTCAGGCCAAGTGTTTTCCTTAGTCCAAATTAGCTCTCTTTAGAGTTTTTTTTGTTGACATTTTAGGTTACATTTATTCATAACCTTGCCTTTTAAGTTACCCCCCCCCCCCCCCTCCCAGCTTTATGTTTTTGACTTAATTAAGTTACGCTCATTTTTCCGACTTCAGGTAGATATTTAGTCTCACTATTCTTGCCAGATTAGTTTGTGGCCTCTTTTTTCCTTAATTTTGTTGAGATACTAATTTCCAAAATGTACATTATTTTCTATATCATTTATACAGAGTTTAACTCATAAAAAGGGGTCTCACATCAGCACTCATATTCATTTGTTTGTTCAGTTGTTTGCACACCCTTAAATTCTATTTAATCTTTAGAGGATAGTATACTTTTTTAGTTATTATATTACCATGATGTTTTGTTTTGCTATTCTTCGTCTCCAGTACTCAGAATTGAGTTTTAGTATCAGTAATACATGCCTGTTGCTATTGCATAGCTGGTACTTTTCCAGACAGAAAATACCCTGACCATGTGACAAGAATTCATCCTCCCATTAGGGTGAACTAGAAGATTCCAAAACACTAGATTGCCCCTGGTCCACCCCGCAGATACCTTGCACATATGCACTGTCCATTATTCTTTTTCGGTTGAATGGCTGTAATGTGTGCCTTTTTTACTATATTCCTTATGTATATTGTCTTCATTGCTTGGAATTACCCCTGATTGAACATTTTATGGTTAATTTGAGCTCTCTCGAGAGTTATTAGCATTTGTTCTGTACATATTGTGTACTGCTTTGCATTTTATTTTTCTCACCCCACAAAGGTTTTAGATTTCTAGCTAAGGTAGGTGTTTTATTAAAATATCCCTATCCTTGCCTAATTGGGTCTGCATACTCATTTTGATTTATTTTATTGTTCGCAAGATCTTAGGAAGGGTCTTTCTTCGCATCAGAGTCACCTGACCTGTCACTGGTCAATGGTGCGTGATCAGGCAGTCAATGAAGTTTACTAAATTCTACCCCAGGATTTGTGTCATAAGCCATCAAGCTCAGAGGACACAAAAATTCTCTCCAGTTTGGAGGGATTCTCCAGGCAGCCTCCCCCACATGATCATGGTCAAGGAGCTTTCTCAAGGATTTTGTAAGGGTCAGGAGTTTGCTAGGCAGCATAGGGAGTGGTTTGTCCAACCATCTACATTGGGACCTCTGGTTTCTGCTTCTAACTATAGGGTTCACACTACTGCCTGGTATTTCCCTGGGGACCTGTGCCTGCCTTGCAGTCAAGACACTAGAGGCCTTAGAGTTAAAGGTTAGGTCTCTGGTTACTGAAGGAGAACTCTCTGTTGCCAGCCGCACTTCAGCACTTACTGGAGGTAGTGGCCAAGACATCTCGACATGCCTTGTCTGTGTCCATGGCATTATCAGCGGAGCTTCTCAACCTCCAGAGAGATGTTACTTTGGACACTTCCAGGGTCTTACTGGAACACAGTAAAAGCCTTCTGCAAGTTGCTTCCCTGAAGGCAGAAACCCTCTTCGGAGACCTCATTCCATCTGTGGCTTCCCAGGACCTGAGGGACAAGTAAAACTAGTCCCTCACATCTGCTCATGGCCCATTGAAACCGGGCAAGAAGCAGAGTCACCCTGACTGCCTTCAGAGTCCTCCTGCAAAGTTCTTCAAAGCCATGCAGCCCAGTCCAAAAAGCAACCCAAATTCAGACCTTCCCCTTGGCAGTTGTGCTCTGGCATGGATCATCAGAAAGGCCAAGGGAGGAAGTTTGTGGGTCCCTCTCCCTTTCCTAAGGAAATGTGTGGCGGTAGCCCTAGGGACTCACTCCCTCTCCTGCAGTGTGTCCCTCTTCCTTTGATTCCCACAGGTGCAAGACTATCCCTTTTTTCAGAGGCTTGGTCAAGCATAATGAGAAATGGGTGGGTCCTCTCAATCATAAACGGAGGATACTGGCTTCAGTTCCAGGAACTCTCTCCTCTTGTAAGGAGCCCCATGTGGTTCCACCAGTTGAATCTGGTGTGATCAAATGAAATGGAACACTCCGTTCTGCAGAAGGGTGCTGTAGATAGGGTGTTCAACATCCAGTCTCCAACTTTCTACTCCCACATTTTCCTGGTTCCCAAGAAAGGTGGAAAGTTTCATCTTATTATCAACCTTTCCACCTTAGACAAGTTGCTGCAGGAGAAAACCTTCAAGATGGAGACCACAGCCTTGGCCAGGAATGCCATAAAGCCCGACAACTGGGTGATCTCCATCGACCATCAGGATGCGTACTTTCACATCCCTATCTTTTCTCCTCACAGTAAGTACCTCACTGGCGAGCCTTATCCTCCAGTATTTTGATGACTGGTTGGTCTACTATGGCCAATTAGAGTTCCCCAGACAAGATCTGGCTCACTGTTGCTCCATAGTGACCAGACTGGGTTTTATACCCAAAGTAGAGAAATTGGAGCTAGTTCCTTTTCAAGATTTTTTATAGTTGGGGATGAATTTCCTCATGAACAAAGGATTAATCCATGTCCTGTGGCACAGAATCCTGGCCCAGTTGGAGACACTGAGGTCCCAGACCTCATTGTTGGCTCATCTGTATCTATCCTGACCAGAAACCTTGAAATCCATGGCAGACCTGGTTCCCCTAGGAAGATTGCACTTGTACACTCTACAGTTTCTTCTTCTGGCAAACTGGAAACAACACATGGATCCTCTGACAGCTCAGATTCTCTTCAGCCAGGTTTCCACCATCATCTGAATTGGTGGACAAATTGGGACTGGTATCATGCAGGAGTCCCCGTGCACACCCCGAACCCCACTATTATCTGTTCATAGATGCATCAGATTTCGGGTGGGGCACTTATCTGGAGCTGGAAGGGCTAATTCTTAAAGGTGCATGGTCCCAGGAAGAATCTGCCCTTCACATCAACAAGTTGTACATGACGGCATTGTTTGTAGCCCTTAAGGGGTGCATCAACAAAATAAGAAGTTGCTATGTGATGGTCTCCTGCAACAACATGTCAGTGGTTAGTGTACCTTCCGGTGACAAGGAGACACACTTGCCCCCTTCTCTCTGTGTGGAGGTTTGGAACCTCCTTCATTGGTCAACATTGGAAGGGATTACCCTCCAAGTTTGCCAGATGCCTGGCTAAAAGAATATTTTGGCGGACAGTCTGTCCAGGAGGGTCAAGATAGTCCTCATGGAATGGTCTCTGCACCAATCCATAGCAGATACCCTGTTCAGACTTTTGGGGAGACCCTTGGTGGATTTGTTTGCAACAAGGCTAAACAACAAGCTCCCCTTTTATGTTTCCCCAAGTCCGAGACCAGAGAGGCTGGGCAGTGGACGTTTTCAGCCTGAAGTGGGATCGTCTGTTAATATACAAATTCCAAACCTGCAGGATGATCCCACAAGTTCTTCAGAAAGTAAGGACCTCCACTACTCAGCTCATTTTGATAACGCCTCAGTGACTCCAACAATTGTGACTCAGCAACCTTCTCGATCTACTGGTAGACCAGCCCAGGATATTGCCGTAGAGGAGGAATGTTCTGTTGCTGTTTTTGAGCAAAGTTGTCAAGTGCATTGTTCAGGCCAGGAGATGCTTCACATCCAAGGTCTATGGTGCCAAGTGGAGAATCTTTTGCAATTGGTGCAGTAGGAAACATGTTACTTCTAGCTGTCCCTCTATGAGTGCAGTGGCTGATTTTCTTCTCTTCCTTTTTGAAGAGAAACAATGCTCGGCCATCAGTTTGGATTCTTATATTGTTGACCTGATCAGGTATTTAGAGCTGCATAGCCTGGTGTATTGCTCTTTAATGCCTAGATGGAATCGCATGTGTTTCTTCTGGTTTTTAACAAAAACCCCCTTTGAAACTTTTGGTGATGCTTCTTTTGAGAGCTTTACCCTCAAGGTTGTTTTCTTGCTTTCCTTAGTGTCCACAAGACGAAGGAGCGAGCTTCATGCCCTATCCATAGAACCAGTCTGTCTGTGGTTCAGTGACAATTATGAGTCTGTTTCTCTCTTTTGCCAACCAAGCTTTTTAGCAAAAAAACAGTTTACGTCAGTAGCTCCACTCCCTATACAGATCCCCAGTTTCACTTGTATTTGTTCTGGGGATGATCAACTTTTATGTTCAGTCAGAGCTTTACATTTCTATTTGGCAGCCTCTAAAGTCAGAAGAAAGGGTAGGAAGTGTCTTTTCCTTCCTCTAAAGGGCACAAATGATATTTCGGCTTTCACTATTTTGAGATGGATTGTTATGACAATAAAGAGAGTTTATTAGTCTCTAACCAAGAGGAACCTTTCATTCATAAAGATTAAAACCCATGAGGTTCAAGCCTATCTAACTCATTTGTCTCCTGAGGATGTGATGAAAGCCCCGTTTAGGCGATCTCACACTATCTTCTCCTTATTCTACCTCTGCTAATTGGCACACCAAGGCAAAGGTATTTTTTTCTCTTGGGCCCATTGTCATGTTGCAAACTGTGACCAAAGCGGATATCATCTTACAGTAGTGGATACTTCTGCAGTAAGGGTGAGTGTTTCCAGTTTTGGGATCATCAGCCTCCCTATGAAGTGGCAAATTCAGCTATGCAATAGCAACAGGTAACATATTACTGATATTAAAATGGGAGGGGGGTTGGGGGGGGGTAAAACTAATTTTAAGGTTGCAATACTTACCTTTTGCTATTGCACGATTTGCTCCTCCCACCCCGCGCTGATGTCCCACTAGTGGTCTACAACCTTGAAAAAGGATGAGGACTACTGGGCATGCACCAGGTTGTAGGGTCAACTTCAAGAATCTTCTAGAAGTCGCCCTATGGGAGGATGAATCTCATATGGACAAGGGTAATTTCCATCGTGGAAAGGGTGAGCTATGCAGTAGCAACAGGTGAGTATTATGTCATTAAGATTAGTTTTACCCAGCTCCAAAAAAACACATATTGCTGTAACAGGCCTTCAGAATTGAATAGGATGAATGTTGAACCTTAAAAATGTTGATTATGAGGTGTTAAAAAACAAGATGTTTGGTTTCATGGTGTCATGACAACTAAGCAGAAGATAATAGCATCACTCAAGTGAATAGAACAAAATACATCAAAAATGTATCAAAATGACAGTGTTGGAGTCAGAACAGGACCATTGGATAAACATTAAATGATCTGTTCAATGGTAATTTTTTTTCTCAATGCAATAGTTAAACACATGTCAGATAATGTCAAGTAGACTTTATAAAGGTAAAAGTTAATTGCGTTAAGCATGCTTCACTGGAGAGGAGGCTATAGGAGAAGCATATGTTCAAATATAAATGTTCATAGTTTTTATTGTGATGTTTGTGTCATAAAAACAAGCAGCAAATGAAATATTCTTG
Source organism: Margaritifera margaritifera (assembly GCA_029931535.1). Taxonomy (NCBI): domain Eukaryota; kingdom Metazoa; phylum Mollusca; class Bivalvia; order Unionida; family Margaritiferidae; genus Margaritifera; species Margaritifera margaritifera. Next base: position 1,340,259 of record JAQPZY010001537.1, on the reverse strand, counting down.
ATAGGTTATGTTTTAATACAAAATGAATTTTGGAACATGAATTTTATATTGCTTTTATGTGGTAGTAAATTGAAAGTAATTTAAAAGGAATGAATTCAGACTAAAAAACATTATTTTCCAAGACATGCCTATGAAGTGTGACCACTTTAAATTGTTTTTGGATTTCTCACACAAATGCAGTTATAATTATCCCATGACATTAAATTTATTATATGCCAATGTAATTTTTAGCTCACCTGGCCAAAGGTTAAGTGAGCTTATTGTAGCCCTGTGTCTGTTGTGCATTACCCATCTTCTGTCCATCCATCAACACTTGTTTGTGACCACTCTATGATCAGTGCAGATTACCATTTCCAAAAAATAAATACTTAAAAAAACACATTTGCTTACTCTGGTGCTATTTTATGGAATGACTCCCCAAAACCATTAGATCAGAAACAAATCTAAATGTGTTCAAAACAAAATTGTATAACCATTATCTTGAAGGGCAGTTGTCATTTTAAATATTGAAATATTGCAATACATGCTCTCCAGTTTGCTCTGTTATTGCAGATCATATACACTTTGTGCTTTTATACTTAATGTATCCTGAGGACATCAGGGGAGAATAGTATATTATACTAACTGAGATAGCCTCATAAAATAAAGTGTTATATTTTATTATTATTATTATTATTATTATTATTATTATTATTATTATTATTATTATTACTCTAGAGGATTCATTTCTGATCAGTTAGATTTTTTATCAAAGTTAGTATGTAAACTTATATCATCAAGACCTTGGATGAGTTTGATAATAAGCGATATCTGTGCATATTAATGAAGTGATCTGGCATCTGATTGGCTGAGCTTGTGAACACTCTAGAGGCCATATTTCTCATAAAATTTGGTCATATTTTGTATCTAAGCATATATCATCAGAACCTCCAATGAGTTTGATTATGTGCAACATCCACACAAATTAATGAGGTGATTTTGCATCTAATTGGCTGGTATCTGTATGGTCTAGGAAGGAAGATCAATGCCACAAAAAAATCTTGGAGCACATAGTCTATTAATGACAATATAGCAACTATGTATGCGAAGTTTTTCTTTCTTCTCTACAGTTTCAACATCTGTGTAAATTTGCATTCACAAGCTGACATATGTCAACTACCCAGGTGAGTGATATTGGGCCTCTTGTTCATTCTGATACAGTGTTCAGTAAGGATGTTCATTCCATATTTATGCCCCTGTTTCTAGGCAGGAGTATATAGGAATCCTCATTTCCATCTATCTGTTCATTCTTCCATCCACCAAACAATCTTGCTAGTACAACTATAGTCCCACAGCTTTTGATGATTGCCATGCAACATGGTAAATATTATGGTTATCACCTGAAGATGCACATATCAACAAATGACTGTGCTTCCACAATTTTTAACAGAGTTATTGCCCTTTTTAACTTGCAGCTGAATCTAGTGTATGACAGAATCTTGTGAATGCAACTAGTCTTACTGATTTCAGTGGATTGCCTTGAAACTTGGGAAATGTTATGATCATTGTCTGAAAATGTGCATATTGACAAATCACTATGTTCCTGTTATTTTTGTTAGAGTTATTGCCCTTTATTACTTGACATCTGATATAGTGTTTGATAGAATCTTGTGAACACAATTAATCTCAGTTTTTGATGGATCACCATGACATTTTATATATGTTATGATGATCATTTAAAAATGCACATTAACAAATTACTGTCCTCTCACAATTTGTGTTCGAGTTATTGCCCTTTCTGTGTATAATGTATGGCAGAATCTTGTGAACACAAAACTTGGTACATGCTAAGTTCATCATCTAAATATGTGCATATCATCAAATCAAAGGTGTCCTGTGATTTTTCTTAGAGTTATTGCTCGTTTTTGTTTGAAGCTTGATGCAGTATTAGTTGCAGAAACAAAATGTACTTTTCATTATGTGTTAATTGTTTTTTCTGACGGTTTAAAATGCACTGCACAAAGTCAAGAATATGGCCACCACATCAGCCATCTTGAAAATCTTGTTCTCTCTACTTTCCCTTAACTGAAAGTCATACTGACATGGGGTTTTCACCAAAAGACTCCTCATGATGTCTAGTTGGTCCTAACTGAAAATGTTGCCAATCTGATGTCTAATATGGCTGCCACAGTGGCCAGCTTGAACATCTTGTTATCACTACTTCTCCTGACTGAATGGTCATATCAGCATTGGGTTTTCACTGAAAGACTTCTTATAATGTTTTGTTGATCCTAAATTAAAATGGTCCTGATCTGATGCCCAATATGTGACCATCTTGAAAATCTTGTTTTTGCTACTCCTCTTAAATGGGAAGTCATTTTGACATGGGGTTTTCATTAGAAGAGTTCTTATGTTGTCTAGTTGGTCCTAAATGAAAATGACTAATCCTCAATATGGCCACCATCGTTTATGTTGAAAATATTATCTATACTTCTCCTAAATGGATGCTTATATCATGGGGTTTTCACCAGTAGACTACTTATGATACCAAGTTGGTCCTAAACGAAAATGGTGATAGTTGCACATCCAATATGACTGCCACAATGGCTGTTTTGAAAATCTTGTTGTTTTCAATATTCCCCCTGAATGGATGATCTTTATGACATGGGGTTTAATGATATCTACTTTGTCCTAAATGAAAATGGTACCAATATCACATCCAATATGTCCACCACAGCAGCTAGTTTGAAAATCTTGTTATTGCTGAAGAATATCAGAGATGGTTTCAACACTCAGCAGTTAAAAGGAAGAAATGGTCTTATCTTGAATTCCTGGAAATTCTTTTCACCCAGTTGAGTGTCAGTTCCTTTGATGGACTCTTGCTTGTATGTTGGTGGTGATGTTGGGGGGGGGGGGGTAGGCAGGGGTTATGTTGTTCGTCTGTCCAGTAGTATTGCAGTGTGGTCTCCGACACTGTTGAAGATAAAGACTTGAAACTTTGAGGTATAATTGAGGGTGGTCTGTAGATGTGCAGAACAGTTTTAAAATTTATATATGAACCCTCTGGGTGGGGCTAGTGGTGGAGGAGGTTTTTTTAAAGTCTCAAACAATTTATTAAATATTGTAATTTGTAGATGTATGGCTGAAAGTTGGTATGTATCATCATCAAGGGCAGGGTTATAACATATGATGTGTTTTCATGTTACACCCACTGGTCTTTTCCCAGGGGTGTTGAAATGTTGCCCCTGGGTCATCACTTGGAATTTATTGAGATACCCACCTTATCACCACATATTGGTTTGAAGGACATGAGGAGAGAAAATCGGATATGTATCCAATTCAGATCCTGGGTCATGCCCCTAGGGTAGAGGAACTGCTGCAAGGTCATAACTTGGCAATTTTTAAGATCCCAACCAGTAGTTATATCAAGGTTTGAATGGCATGAGGAGACAAAATCAGACTTACATCTAATTCAGATCCAGGTCATATCCCTGGGGTTTGGGAACTTTTGGAAACTTTTGTGATCCCCACCCTATAACCAAATATAGGTTTGAATGACATGAGGAGATAAAATCAGATATATATCCTGTGCAGACCCTGGGTGATATGAATGTGTAGGAGACTTGTCCCTTGGTCATGAGGTAGAAACTGTTTAGATCCCCACTCTATAACCATTAATGAGCATGAAGAGATAAATGCATGTTTGCGTTATCCAACACAGGCCCTGGGTCATGCCTGGAGTAGAGGACTTGTAATTGGCTCATAACTTGGAAAACTATCCAGATCCTCACCCAACAACACCCACACCCACACCCATATATATATATATATATATATATATATATATATATATATATATATATATATATATATATATATATATATGAATAGAGTTCTGCACTGCAACCGGTTCCATCATCAGGTGGGGATTCCCTATCCTAGAGTGTTTCGGCGCTGACCCACAACACTCTCCAGGGTGCGCCGACTGAGTTGATCAGACTAAGCCTGGAACCGATTAGCTTTTCCATCGCTCCTCTCTCCTGCCAAATCTAATGTGAGGCTTCCTCTGCCTGTTTGCCAACCTTGGTTACTAAATTCCTGCTGCTAGGTCCTGTAATCCTGATGACTCCCAAGGCACGCCAAAAGGTCTGTGCTGCAAAGCCACGGCATCATATTTCCACCGGTAGATTCCAGACCTTCCATCCATATATATACTCACTAACTGGATATCTAGGCACAAATACACATTTACAGTGTTGCAGTAGAAACCCCTGGCCATATCCTCTAGTGGCATAGTTAAGAGTATGGGGATATGCAGTGGTGTGCCATTAACCTAATTCTAGTTAGGAGATTTACTTGAAAGTTTCCATAATACAAAAATTCACTTTGTAATCGTCCAATAACTTTTAAATTGGTTATTAATAATAATTCATATTAAAGCAGGATTAAAATTTAACTTGTTCGATCAAGCATGGTTCAACAAAAGTTTAGTACAGTTTTAAATTCAGATATGTAACATTCACTGTATTTATTCTTGTTTGGTATAATTCATTCAGTTTAATGCAGCTCATCCACCTCTCCAGAATAGTCTAAAAAATGATTACAAATTAATTTACCTAAAATTGTCCCCTCTGTAGACTGGCTTGATGGTTTAGTCCAAATTGAGCAGTTTCAGAACTATTAAAACCTCTTTAAACTGGTCACCTCTGTAAAATGACAAAAAATCTGTGGTCCCATCAGTGTTCAATTTAGGGAAGTCTTACTGTTTGATGTGAAGGAAAATGTATTCATTTGTTAGCTCTACTGTTCATAGACCAGAAGAGTTTATGTGATGGCATGTTGTCCATTGTTCATCATTATATATCTGTCCATTAGCACAAGTTTGTTGTCACTACTCCTCCTTAATTACTTGGAGGAATGCCATGACATTTTACACACACATTCATCTCTAGGTGTATTTGTTCTAAATGAAAAAGGGTGCTGCTTGGAATCTTGTTATCACTACTCCTCCTGAACAGATGGTCATATCAGTTGGTCCTAAATGAAAATGTTTCCGATCTTTCATCCAATATGGCCACGATGACCACCATCTTCAAAATCTTGTTATCGCTACTCCTCTTAAGCAGAAAGTCATATTGACATGGTTTTTTTTCAGCAAACAAATTCTTAATGTGTCTAGTTGGTTTAAACTGAAATATTATGCTGATTTGACATCCAATATGGCCACCATGGTTGCCATCTTGAATTTTTTAATCACTACTCCTCCTGAATAGATTTTCATATTGACAGGGGCTTTTCACCAAAAGACCTCTTATGATACCTACTTGTTCCTAAATGAAAATGGTGCCAATCTTACATCCAGTATGGTCGCCACAAGGGCCATCCTGAAAATCTTCTGATTGCTTCTCCTCCTGAATGGATGGTCATATTGACATGATGTCTAGTTGGTCTGAAATGAAAATGGTGCCGATCTTACAACCAATATGGTCACAATGGCAGCCATCTTGAAAATCTTCTTATAGCTCAGCAGTAGAAAAAAAGAAGCTGTCTTATCTGGGATTTCTGAAAATTCTATTCAGCTAGTAGAGTGTCATTACCTTCCAAGGACTCTTGTTTATTTACAGAGGCCTTTGTTTAACTATGTGAATTAGTTAAAATCTGCATCAGTAGTAAAAGTATGCATGAAGACACAACACATGCATGTATAAATCATCAATGATTCATTTATATTTTTCACTATTTATGGTTGGTGCAATGCATCAATTTGCTAGATGTAAAAACAGTCCATACAACTAATTTATTTTCTTGATTATGAAACAGAATTGCAAATAAATGTTTCTCATGACATAAGGAATAAACAGTAACACTCGCTTATATGGCAATTGACCTCTCGACTGGGTGCAACATATATCAATCAACTACCATATCACAAACATTCCAATTGCCCACTGAATTACACAGACAGGTAGTAACATTTTCCAGATTGCATTTTTACAGGTATATGTTTGACCAACTGAGTGGGTCATCTAGACTGTTTTTGCCATCTAGCATGTACAATTTCAAATCTTTATAACACAAAATTATTTTGTCCAATTTTCATAACATTTTCAGTTGCTTAAAAGTTTAAATTGCCAATATTTGTTTCTGAGAGAAAAATGACAATTTAAAAAAAGTATCTATGCTAATTAGTGGGAGGAGCATTCTCCTCAAATCCCAGCTGTCAGTTCACTCATGTCTAAAATCAAGGTACTTGTTTGCTGGTGCTTACTTGTGAGTTCCATGATTCTAGGCACTTATGAATTACTACTGTATCTGCTCCTGTTTTTCGTACACCCAGTTTCAAGCAATGTTGCCCCAGGATCTGATGGCATATCACTTTCTAGACAGGATCTGATGGCATATCACTTTCTAGACAGGATCTGATGGCATATCACTTTCTAGACAGTGATGATATTGGGGGTCACTTTCATATGGGGGATTTTGTGGTTGAAATGTGTATGTGGGGGGTCTAATAACCTCTATATTTTGCAGCAATTTTTAATTTAATAGATAGTTATGATTGATTGAAATTCTTAAATATAAGTGTTTGACCTTTACACAATAACAGAATATCACAACAACTATTTTTGCATGCTAAGGTTTTTTTTTTATGACTATGACTCTATCAATACTATTGTACTTTCTAATTCTATTTTATTTATGCTAATTCTTTTTTTTTCATTTTTCTTTTCAAAGACAGATGCCCAAAATCTAGTACAAACATAATTTATTTCATACCATAATATTTCTGAATTTCTTCTGTTATGTTCATTTTCCAGGTCAGTGTTCCACACTGCTTTTAACCATAATCTCCCAGTTACTTCCCTGCATATTTCTTTCCAAATCGGCCTCACAGGATGTCACTTCAGCAGCAGCCATACTGCATTTACTGGATAAATTGTGCAATAAAACCTCTTCCCTGCTTGTTTATAACTTGCTGGAGGCATTAGTAAGTTCTAAAAACTTTTCCAAATCAGGATATTCCTTTGAATGAAACATTAGAAATGTTAGCAAATTCCCCTCCCTCCCTTTTTTGTTTGTTATGGATGCATTTTTGGGGAAAAACACGATTGTGTTAGGGGTTTTGGTAGTTAAGAATCATGTGTTTTTCATATGACATGCCATGACTTGGCCAGTATGATATAATGTGCACTCAGATCTGGGTCTACACTGTCTGCAGTTGGATTCAGCATATCACACATGGGTAACTACAGTAAGCAAACATTTTCCTCATTCTCAACAATATTTCAGAGTGATTCACCAAGTGAAAAACATCACAGAGAATCAGAGAGATGGAATCCTAACTTGCAAAGTTCACGGCTAGAGAAAGAATGGTCAGCTGTCTCACAATCTCGTGCATTGAAACGTTCCTCAGAGGCAAGAAGCAAACCTCAAAAATCTATCCCAGATACAGTCACTGTCTTCTTTTCTCTATCTATATACTTCCATGTTGCTATCACACTGACTAAATACACCTGTCAAACTGAAACACTCGTTGTTCAGCCTGTATTATGTAACAATCTAGAGAAAATTGAAGCAGATTAAGAAATAAAACAGCAAGATTTAGTCATTGTGTTATTATGGTGGAGAATAACTACTGTCAATTAACTTTTAGTTGTGGGATACCAATTTTCATGGATTTTGTGGTTGCTAGAAACCACAAAATTAAAGACACAACATTTTGAAGGATTGAACTATGAATAAAATAGGACCCCTCCTTCCTCATTGGGGCATTTATGAATTTAAGTACTGACAAAAATGTCATTGTCTCTACAGTTATGAAAAATGCCCCTGAAAAGTAATGAATTTAAAGTAATTTGCCTATAATAACAGAATTTTACACACATTTTAATAGTTATAATTATCTACCTGACTTGATTAGATTTTAAGCTCACCTGGCCTTTGGCCTTATGGCATAGCCCTGCATTCATGAATCATCCAATGTCCATCCATCTAGCAACAATTACCTTGTTTCCACACTTGTGGCTTTATTGCTGATCAGATTTTGATCACACTTGGTACGTATGGTTATATCATCAAGATCAAGATCCTGGATGAGTTTGATTATGAGCAACATTGCAGCATATAAAATGAGGTGTTCTGGCATCTGTTTGGCGCAGCTTGTTACCACTCTAGAGGCTGTAACAAATTTATATCAAACCTGGTATATACAGACTTATATCATCAAAATCTTGGTTGAGTTTGAATATCGGTGACATGTGCACATAAGTAAGGTGATCACATCTGATTGGCCAAGCTGGCTACCACCCAAGAGACTGAATTTCAGGACAGATTTTGATCAAACTTGGTATATAAGCTTATATAGTGTGAACATGAGCAATGTCTGAGCATATTAATGGGGTGGTCTGGCATCTGATTAGTTAAGGTTGTTACCATGCGTGAGGCTGTATTTCTGAACAACTTTTAAGCATACTTGGTATGTAAACTTGTATCATTAAGATCTTGAATGAATTTTATTATGAACAGCATATTTAAATATTGCCACTATTCTTGAACAGGTTTTAATTAGGCCTAATGAAGTAGATTGTATTAACAGGATTTGAAGAATTCTTGTTGGTTGAGATTCATCTATATGGTTGGAAAACTCTAAGCAAATGCCAAATTACTTGAAGTTGCAGTAAGGTAAGTCAGGTGAGCAAATGCCTAACTCTTGGGCATCTTGTTACATGTATTTCCAGATCTGATGCAGTAATTAACCCTTTTGTGACTTGGATTTTTTGCACTTCAAGTTGTACAGCTTGTTAGCATGATGTAACTGAAGCTATTTCATGTTAAGTAGGGAAATTTTACACACATATTTATGGCAATATTTAGACGAGTTGGTTAGATTGTCACATGAACTCCAAGTTTTTGTTAAATTATAACCCTTTTTTTTACTTAGAATTTTTGCATGTAATTTGAGTCTCTCCTAGAATACTTTTTATGACTTCATTACAGCAGTTTGGGCACATGTGTTTTACAAGCACTAAATCTAGAATGTTTTATTTTACAGATTGTTGCACACAGGGTAGACAGAATGTATTTCATGACTGGGAACAAAATTCCAATTCATAATCGCTATCATGTAGCTGATGAAGAATTAAACAAATTGAAAGAACTGTCACAAACAAGAACATCATCTAAACAGTTGCGGTAAGACCAGTTAAATTTCTTTACCAACGGTTTTGAATTTTTTTATGAAATGAATTTTGTATATTTTGTTTCATTTGTACAAACTTCCAAAGAATTTAATTTAGTATGATCGAAAGCTAGATTTTCCCACCAAGTCCCTAAAATTTCTGTACATCATTATCGTAATTTCATGTCTTCAATATTTTTTCAAGCCTATTATCTCACTTGCCATCTCTCTATCTCCTATTCTATGTGTTTCTTTCTTTCTTTCTGTCTTAAAGTGAAAAGATGGGGTTTTCTGAGGAAGCTGAACTTCTTCTTGAAAAATATAAGAAGATGGATAAACATCTGGTTGAAAAAGCCAAGAAAATGGATGAATTTCTGCAGAAAGAACATAAGAAAATGGATGAAAGTGATAGGTTGGTAAGGATTGAGCAGAAACTTTCAAACATTGAACACAGGATTTCCCATATTGAAAAAGCTGTGGATGAAAATCTGAATAAGAACTATTCACAAGACAAAGATTTATTGAGTAGAGAAAGAGATGAATTGTTGTTTGATAAAGGAATTGAACGAGCCGTGTCTAGAGGAGGTGAAAGCACTGAATCAGGTATTGTGGTGGAAGATGATATTAAAATTGAGGATATATCAGATCCAGGTGACGAAGCTAACATGAATCTGGGTATGAGAAAGGAAATCATTGTTCAGGGTGTGACAAAGGATAACATTGTTCAGGGTATGACAAATGAGTCATGTGTCAACAGTGTTAAATTTCAGTCTAATGCTCAACATGAGCTAGAGTCAAAGATTACAGCTTGGGATATTCTGAAAGATAGTGCATCAACAACTGCAGTGGAGACATTGATTTGTCTTCTTGGGGGAAATTCATTCGATATCAGTCAAGTTCCACTTCAAAATATGATGTGGAAATTCAAAAAAGGACATCCAAATTCTATGACACTGGGTATACCACGAGGACAACGCCAAGCATATCGTTCAGGCAACAGTACAAGAAAGAAAATGAAAACAAAACTATTGCAGGATATAACTTATCAACAACTTCAACAGGAACTTCAGAAGCAATTAAATATTCAAAAAGTGAAACCACCACCACCGTCCCCACGGTCAGATATTATTAAAGTGAAACCAGTGCCATTTCAGTTTCAATATGTACAGAGTCCCATTCATATTCCATACCCAGAATATAGAATTGGCAAAGACCAAAATATCTTAAAATTAAATATACCTTCAAACAGAACAGTAAATATGATTGGTCAGCCAGGGGAAAATATACAATCAAGTTTTTCCTCTAAAAGGTGTGATGTCAAATTATTGTATCAGCACCAAAAAGTGGAATGTGATTGCAGTCATGACCCCAAACTCAAAAACGGGAAATTGTTATTGAAAGTGAAAGACGCACAAGTGGACCTCATTCATTATTATGACAGTATTTTTTAAACAAATTCAATCAGAGTTTGTGAAAATTGCAAAATGGAACAATTAATGATTGTACCAAAAAAGAATAATGTTATGCCCCCACCAAATCTGTGGTGGAGACATATTTTCTTCCTGATGTTAATCCATCCCATCATGGCACATTGTGTCAGTTCATATACGTCACAAATTTCATTTTGGCTCAGTAACTTTTGAAAGACCTAATGGATTGAAATTACATTTGAGGTGAGGCTTTACGTTAAGAAAACCTTGGTCAAGTTTAATTTTCATAATTTTATAGGAAATTTTATAGAGTTATGGCCCCTGCTTGTCTTAGCTCTTTGCCCTTCAAATCCATCATATTGGCAGGAGCAGCCATGTCATATGGACTCATTTCTAGTTTTAAAAAAAAATACATGTATCTTTTAAGTCTCACATAAAGACACTGAATTCTGGATTAAATCAGAATTCAGTATTTGACACGCATGATACCAGCTTCCACATGTCCATAGCCACTGGTATTTATGTGATTAAGATCTTGTTTGGTTTAGTTTTGGAGAAAAAGGTCTTGAATTTGGATTTCAGTAAAATTTTGTAAATTCTAAATAACCTTTTCAGTTTTAGCAGCATTATGGTAGTTGTAATATTTTCAGCTAGCAAATATCAGGTTATTTTCAACGTCCACTAGCATATTTCATATCTAGAGATAAAAATTGAAACACACTTTCAAAATATCACTAGCAAGAAACTTCTAGTTCATTTTGTTCAGCTTGCAATTCACTGACATATCAGAATTGTAACTAGCGAAATGCTAGTGTGCTAGATTCTACTTTGAGCCCTGAGTATATTGAAAATGTGCACATACAGGCCTTGTGAAATTAGCACATGTATGTGTGTAAATGGTACACAAACTATAAAAACAAAAAATATGCTTATCTTGCAATTGTTGCACTCTGTGATTATTTATGTATCTATTAACTTGTTCTAATTCTGCCTTTTCTTTCTTGTCTTAATTAACTATATTTCTGTATTACCTTGTTCTAATTCTGTCTTTTTATTCTTGCTGTCTTAATTAACTATATTTCTGTATTACCTTGTTCTAATTCTGTCTTATTTTTCTTGCTGTCTTAATTAACTATATTTCTGTATTACCTTGTTCTAATTCTGTCTTTTTTTTCTTGCTGTCTTAATTAACTATATTTCTGTATTACCTTGTTCTAATTCTGTCTTTTTTTTCTTGCTGTCTTAATTAACTATATTTCTGTATTACCTTGTTCTAATTCTGTCTTTTTTTTCTTGCTGTCTTAATTAACCATCCTTCTGTAATAGACTTTTAAATATGATTTATGAGCATAGTCATTGAATCTTTATAGATACTCATATTGTGATAAGTTTCACTATCAATAAGTGCATATTATAAATAAGTGCATTCAATCTTCACACTTTGGGCATGGGGATGTAGAATAGGCCCATTGAAGCCACCTGTGTGTTTTAAGGGGTGACTAATGGAGGCAGGAGTCACAGATGCTCAGTGGTTAGGGTGCAGGACTCATGGCTAAAAGTGTGCGGGTTTGAATCCTACCATCAGATCAGCCAGGTTGGCAATCCTGGTGTGTCCTTGGGCAAGGCATTTTACTCCAATTGCCTCAGCACTAAATAACCTATTTGTGTTGCTGTGCCATGAAACACCAAACCAAATCAATCAATCTTCAAAAATTTCAAGAATACCGGTAAGTATTTACGCTTATCATGCTTAGTATACCCTCATATATATGACCACGATTTTAAATGATACAGTTTGGTAGGTTTCATTGTAAATTTATAATTTTTTATCAATGACTGGATTTGACTTCTGTATCTATTGGCAAACTTCCCAAAGTTATGATCAACCCACCCCTAATGATACCCTAGATCAGAAACATCAGTTAAAGGATGACTGATTTAGTATTGTAATCAGTAGGGTATGTTAGTGTCGCAGTCAGGATATCATGGAATAACTAGGTATCTTCCAAAATCCAAGTGTAATTGTTGCGTATTAATAATATTTTATTTTCAATGGCATCAGAACTATAGTATCTGGGATGGCTATGAATGCCCCACTTCATGTGGAAATTAAGAATTTTACATTGCTGTCAGCTCTACTCATTGAGCAAGTTCTCTCCTCCTCCATAGGAGCTTCCCCCTAAATACAGTGATTCCTCATTATAACACTGTTCTGAGAGTCATAAAAGTGTATGGTATTGTAAGTGATGTCACCTTATATTTAAGTAGGTTCAAGATCAAAACTACATTATCCCAAAAATGGGCTCCTTATCCATACCTGTGTTATATGAGGGACTGTACTAAACTGAGGTGCTTTATAGTGAGGGATCACTGTAAATTGTTTGATGCCACTGATATTGAAACAACTTACTAGGATTGGATACATAAAAAATGCAGTGATACAGTGTACTTGCTAGAAGATCAGTTAATATTTGAAAATTTTACCGCAGCATAGTGTAAGAGTTACCTACACAAACTGATGATGTAGCTATTCATCTATCCAATTAAAACTTGAAGAAAAAAAAAAGCAAGAAGGTACAGTACATGTAATTTAATCATCTTTGTTGCAAGTTCAAATTTTAATAATAATGCTTTTGTTATTCTACAAGATTAGTAGCTTATATTTTCATACCTTTAGGCTTTTCTGGTATATTCTACATAAATATGTTTGATATCTGTTCTCTTTTCATTGTGAGGTACAAGTGTTGATAAAAAAGTTTTGGATCAACCCTAATAAATATTGTTATTATATATAACATCTATGACTAGTCATGTTTATGACTAATAGGTTTGCTTTATACATTTTTTGTTATTTCAGTAAACTAATAAATTGCCTTTTTTTCTTTTTCTTTTTCATTTCTTCCTTCACTTTGTCTGTTTACTTTGTCTTTTCTTCCTCCTTCAATCAAATTTTTTTAATAAAACATCGTGATTGGTACAATAAACATTGAAACTTATTATGAAATTATTATTTCCTTTGGTAATCTGGTCTACATTAATCTGTATATCCCATTTCTCCATTTGGTTTTGCTAACACAATCAAATTTCTGCAATTGTTTTTTGTGTATGAAATCAAAATGTAATGGTTTTCTCTCTCACTCTTTTCAAAAATAAAATTTTCATGAATATTTTAAGACCCATTACCCTTTGACATTTAATTTATATTTTAAAAAATTGACATCAAATTTTTGTTATTAATTTCATGAAATTGGTGAAAACTGTGTCTACTTCTGCAAACAAAATTTACCAATGATCACATTTCTGGATGGCCAATTACATATATTTGTCAATTTGAAAATTTATGCACTAATCATGGGTTTGTGTCTGTGCATGTGTCAATCTGTGTGTTATCTTCTATCTCTTCGGCACACCCTGTGCCTCTCTGATCTGTAGGTTTTCACACAGACACAGAGGTGACATGTATATACCTGATCCAGATATACCCAAGGTAAGAAAACTTTCCGGAATATATGTACCATTTACCTAAATTAAACTCTTTTTATTTTAGCCAAGCTCTGTAGTGCTTTCTTGCAAAGTATTATCAATTATACAACATACAAAAAGCATACACCCCTTCTGTCAATAACCAAATGAATCATTGTATCAATTATCCAAATTTCCAAGTTTCTCATACCCCTGCTTTAAGAAATGGTTATGGAATATTGGATTTACTCTGTCTATAGTGTCTGTCCATGCATGCATTTTTGGGTCAGTACATAAGTGAGTCTATTTATCTGCTATTTATGCCTGTAACTCTTATTTCAATAATAATAATAATAATAATAATAATAATAATAATAATAATGATAATAATAATAACATCTACATGTATTCAGATCAACTTGAAGTAAGGGTGCATCTTAGGATGAAAGTGTATTGCACACCAAAAAGTGGTCACTGTAACCTATGTTCCATGGTTAATTCAAACCTGGTTAAGAATTGTATTTACCGGTAGGTTCTATTTCCAAAAATTGCCACCCATTGCAAAATAGGTGTAGTCTGCGAAGAAAGTGTTACCCAAACTTGGTCACTTAGACCTACTCTCTAGATTCACCACAAACATATCAGCATTTCAAGTTGCTGTACTGCAGCAAGGCAAAACATGACTCATACCACAGAATCATTCAGCATCTTGTGAGTTCCCACTAATGGTTCTAGTTATGTCCTCCAACTCCAAAGAGTTTGGAAAATCAAGGACCTAGAGACATGTCCTGTATTCTTATTGTACCACATGGCTGATACTTCAAGTACATGTTCATTGAAACCAGACTTACTGAGTGGATACCGAGACTTTATAAAGGGCAGCTACTCTTAATGTGCAGTTTTAAAATCCTTTTTTTAAACGTTTACCCCATATTTCAGCTTGATATAAAGGAAATCCGTCCATACATAGGGATTGTAATTCACTCACCCAACCAGAAATGGCAAGTGAAAACTTCTGGTGGTTGACTGAATTTTCCAGTTGTTTGCCTGATCACTGATTCAGGGCTGACCAGTGTTTCTCTTTAATTAAAATGATGTTTGTTGAGAATATTGCTGGTTTTGTTCATTGAAACTCTACACTTTCTACCAGAACTGATTTTCCATTTGTTTTGATCAAGTGCATACAAATGCTTCACTCTCACTCTTCAGTACTAATAAATGCTTACCAGAGTGAGGGCAAACTGGTCTCAGTTTGTAATTACTTACAGATGGTTTTAAAAGAGTCACAGAATAAGTTTAAGTAAAGCAGTCTTTCACACAATCAAATTTCGGTTGTTAACATTGTCAATTATCAACTTCTATATTTCTATAATAGCTGGTTGAGTACATTTTTTTTGGGGGGGTGAGTAAATATTTGTAGTACTTCCCTGACTTGGCAAGTAGATTTTAATATCAGTAATACCATACCTGTTGTTATTACATAGCTAGTACTTTTCCAGGAGGAAAACACCTCGACCAGACCAAGAAAATTTTGTTCTCCCATTAGGGTGAACCAGAAACTTCCAGAACACTGGTCATCTCTGCATTAGGACCCCACACATGCTGGGCATGTGCCCTGATGTCCTCATAAATTTTTCAGTCGCCATGTTCTAATGTTCAACATCGCTTACGTAAGGAAGATTAGCCACTGCTTCGTGGGTCAACAACTGAATTATCAAGTGCCTTGTGTGCTATATTCTTAAACGTTAGGATTATACCCTGATAGACATTTATCACTTTTTATTTAAGCTCTCTTGCGAGTTTTTTTTAGACATTTGTTCCGTACATGCGGTGTATGTCTTGGCATTTTAATTTGTCCTTTTAACCCCTCTCAGGGCATTAGTGTTTCAAAATTGATTGGTTTTTTAAAATTCCAAAAACAATTTCTAAGCAGCAAAAGGTAGGTATTTTAATTTCCCTATCCTTGCTTTTTGCAGTCTATGGACTCGCCTGCCAATCATTTAATTCATGTTACCTAAGCAGATTGTACACCACTTTTTCACTTCATCTATCATGCTCGGTTATCAAACATGGGTTCTTTTTCAATTTAAGGACAGAGAGAGTATAGGATAGCCTTCCTTAAAATGTTTCCTTATTATTAGCAATCGTAACCTACTGGTTTTTTTGCTAATTTGATAGTCATTTGCTGTATTTAAGCTGGGTTGACTTGTTTTATTGCTTTTTCTGTTCTGAAGCTTAGTGTTGCTTCCTTTTAACATTTGATACTTAGTGTATAAGGTGTCTTTTTGCTGAATAAATTGTATTAACATAGACTTTACCTTGTGTATACTAACTTCGAACTTTTTGTATAACAAACCTTCTTTTCAGCATCTTTATTTCAGGAACAATGTCTGAGCAAGGTGTTGGTAAGTGTGGCCACAGGAAATCCTCCTGGGACACTCACCCCACTTGTTTATCCTGCACTCGCTGTAAGAGGACAAATGGCTGTCCCTTTTGTAGCCTTTGGTCCAACAAGATATGGGATCTTGTGGAGAGTCATCGAACCTATCAAGCGAGGAAGAAGGTATCCTCATTTTCCAGGTTCTTCTTCTCTGAGTCCACGGGTCTCAGAGAAGGATTACCCTAGCCTTCCCAGAGACTCTTAAGGTCAGTGGGCCCACTCCCAAAGGAGGTTATAAACAGGTGGAGAGTGAGTCATGCCCTCCCAAGAGGGAGGAGCAGCACCCTCACTTTACCACTAGGACAGAGAGTGAGTCGCACCCTCTTGCATCCAAAAGGGCAGAGAGCAAGTCATGCACCCCTCTCCTGTGAGGGGGGAGCAGCACCCTCTACTGACCCACAGCTCAATAAGGGCTGATTGTGAGTTACACCCACCCACTCGAAAGTGGGGAGCAGCACCCTCTCAGTCCCAGGAGCCCATTGTCAGTGATGAGATTGAGCCCCCTGACAAGGGGAGTGCTCAGATCTAAGTCTGTCACATCAAGGGATGAATCTTCCTACAGATCTCGGTTGCTTATTGAGTCCTTGCCAGGTCATCGGGTCCTGGGCACCAGGTACCAGGCACTGGGCATGGGTCTTTGGAGCCCCTATGGTATAGAGATATGGATCGGACTGAGTCCCCCTCTCTCTCCAGACTACTATTTCATCCCATAGGGGATCAAGAATTGACTCACAGGTGCCAGATTAGGGCAGGGGATCAGATTGGCATTCCCCCTTTCCACTACATTGTCTTACAAGGTTGGGCTTAAAATGAGGGAGGGGGATAGATCTTCTTTCCAAAAATGCTGTAGGCAGGCCGAGAGTTGCCCTAAACCACCAGTGGAGCCCACTGCTATAAACAGTCCATTAACAACGCAGCAGGAGTTACTGGTTCAAGTTTCACCTTCTCCCAAGTCTCTCCCAAAACAGAGAGACATAGAGTCACATAGTCCTGCCTCCCAGGAGAGAGTGCAGGACAAAGATGTCCTTTCTGTCCTCATTGAAGTCAATGAGTTTGACACAGAGCAGGCCAATGTGGTACCCCCTTTCGAGTACCCTGCCCTTTCTCACTCTACCGTTAAGGAAGCTGAGGAGCAGGAATCCTGGTCATTTGATAAAGCAGTAAATGAGGTTTACCACCTCTTGCCCAGCAATCTGTGTCCCAAATGTTCATGTTCTGGTGACTCCAAAATTCTTTCCACTTTGGAGAAACTTTCTGGGTCAAACACTCGACCAGATCTCTTGCTTCTTCCTCACTCAGTTACGATCAAAGAGCTCTCTCAGAGGTTTAGCAAGGGCCAAACTTTTCCTAGACAGAGTAGGGGGTGGTCTGTCCCCCCCCCCTCTACATTGCAAACCTTGCTTGGTAGCTGCTTCTAGCTACAAGGTTCATACCCCTTCCTGGCCCACTAAACCTCCTACTTTGGATGCTGGGTATTTGTACGTTGAGCCTGGACTTGCCTTCCAGTGAAAACACTGGAATCCTTAGAACAAAAGGCTAGGTCACTAGTAACCATAGCCTTGCATGCTGACATCTTTTCAGCAGCCTTGTTCAACCTGCTGAAGGAGGAATCTCTATCGCCAATGGCTATCCATCGTTAATTGGAAGCAGTGGCAACAACTTTTAGGCATGCATTGTCGTTCCCCATGGCTTGTCAGTGAAGCTTCTCCACCTCCACAGGGATGTTGCTCTGGACACTTCCAAGGTTTGACTAGAGCACAGTAAGAACCTTCTGAGGTCTGCCTCTGAAGGCAGAGACTCTCTTTCGAGGGCTTATACCTTCCAAGGCTACTCAGGATTTGAGAGACCTTCCTTTGCATCCACTTCTGGCTCTTCAAAACCAGCCAAGAAGTGAAATTATCCTGATCGGCCTCAGGGCCCGTTGGCTAAATTCTTTAAAGCCATGCAGCCCCAGTCAAAGCAACAACCCCAATTCAGAGCTCTCCCTCAGCATTCAGGCCCTAGAAAGGTTTGCCGCAAAGGCCCAGGGAAGAAGTTCACAGGACCTTCCCCCTTTCCTAATGACAAGGCTAGACATCCCTAGGGACTCACTCCCTCTCCTGCAGAGCATACCTCTTGTGTTGGTTCCCGTTGGCACCAATCTAAACCTCTTTTCACAGGCTTGGTCAGGCATAACAGTCGATGGCTGGGTCCTTTCTATCATATGAGATGGCTACCGGCTTTGATTCCAAGATCTCCCACCTCTTGTAAGGTCCCCTATTTGCTTCTGCCAGTTAAATCTGGTGCACTTAAAGGAAGGGGTTCATTCCCTTCTTCAGAAGGGTGTAGTAGAGAGGGTGTTAAAAGACCAATCTCCAGCCTTCTACTCCTGGATTTTCCTGCTTTCCAATAAAGGGGGGAAAGTCTCATCTAATTATCAATCTTTCCTCCCTAAACAGATTTCCACTGGAGGAACCATTCAAGATGGAGACCACAGCCTCAGTCAGGAATGCTATAAGACCTGGCAACTGGGCGGTCTCTATCAATCTTCAGGATGCATACCATCACATCCCCATCTTTCCTCCTCGCGCGAAGTACTTCTGGTTTTTCTTGAGCTCCATTTTTGAGCTCTGCTGTTCAGCATAGCCTCCACACCCAGAGCTTTTACCAGGGTCATGGGAGTAGTTGCAGCCCATTTAAGATTATTATGTATCCCAATCCTCCAATATTTTGATGATTGGTTGATCCACAATGGCAGTCCAGAGTCCCTCAGACTAGACCTGTCTTGCTGTAGGTCTATAGTGACCAGACTGGGTCTTTTACCAAATTTAGAGAAATCAGAGCTCAATCCATCTCAAGACTTTGTCGACGTGGGGAGAGTTAGTCTGTGTCCCTCTATACAGAGTAGACAAGATCCTGTCTCTGTTGAAGATGCTGAGAGTAAAGACTGCGTTGTCAGCTTGTCTTTTTCTCTCGCTGCTGGGGACCTTGAATTCCACAGCAGACCTGGTTTCCCCAGGCAGACTGCACTTGCATCCTCTTCAGTTTCTCCTTTTAGCTGCTTGAAAACCGCCCAGGGACCCCTTGAATGCTCCAATTTCTCTGGGTCAGGAATTCCACCATCATTTGAATTGGTGGACAAATTGGGACTGGTTTTTGGCCGGAGTCCCCATGCACCCCCCCCAAACCCAACTCTTACCTGTTCACAGAAGTGTCAGATTCAGGGTGGGGCGCTCATCTAGAGTTGGAGGGACTGATTCTTCAGGGTTTGTGGTCCCAGGAAGAATCTACCCTAAACATCAACAATTTGGAAATGAGGGCAGTGTTCTTAGACCTTCAGGGATGCATCCATCAAATAAGAGGTCGCTACGTGATGGTCTCCGACGACAACACATCAGTGGTAGCATGCCTCAGGAGACAAGGAGGCACACATGTACCTTCTCTCTGCGTGAAGGTTTGGAACCTCCTTCACTGGACAGCTTCAGAAGAAATATTCCTCTGAGTTCACCACATTCCCAGCATGAAGAACATTTTGGTGGACAGTCTGTCAAGGAAAGGGAAGATAGTCCTTACAGAATGGTCACTCCACCAATCCATAGCAGACTCCCTGTTCCAACTTTGAGGAACTCCCTTGGTGAGGGCTGAGGGCTTACCCCTGAAGGCAGAGACTCTCTTTGGAGGGCTCATACCCTCCATGGCTACTCAGGATTTGAGAGACCTTCCCTTGCATCCACTTCTGGCTCTTCAAAACCAGCCAAGAAATGAAATTATCCTGACTGCCCTCAGGGCCCATTGGCTAAATTCTTTAAAGCCATGCAGCCCCAGTCAAAGCAACAACCCCAATTCAGAGCTCCCCTCAGCAGTCAGGCCCTAGAAGGGTTTGCCGCAAAGGCCCAGGGAAGAAGTTCGCAGGACCTTCCCCCTTTCCTAATGACAAGGCTAGACATCCTTAGGGACTAACTCCCTCTCCTGCAGAGCATACCTCTTGTGTTGGTTCCCGTTGGCACCAATCTAAACCTCTTTTCACAGGCTTGGTCAGGCATAACAGTCGATGGCTGGGTCCTTTCTATCATAAGAGATGGCTACCGGCTTTGGTTCCAAGATCTCCCACCTCTTGTAAGGTCCCCTATTTGCTTTTGCCAGTTAAATCTGGTGCACTTAAAGGAAGGGGTTCATTCCCTTCTTTAGAAGGGTGTAGTAGAGAGGGTGTTAAAAGACCAATCTCTAGCCTTCTACTCCTGGATTTTTCTGCTTTCCAATAAAGGGAGAAAGTCTCATCTAATTATTGATCTTTCCTCTCTAAACAGATTTCCACTGGAGGAACCATTCAAGATGGAGACCACAGCCTCAGTCAGGAATGCTATAAGACCTGGCAACTGGGCAGTCTCTATCGATCTTCCGGATGCATACCCATCTTTCCTCCTTGCACGAAGTACTTCTGGTTTTTCTTGGATGGGGAGGTCTTCCATTTTTGAGCTCTGCTGTTCAGCATAGCCTCCACACCCAGAGCTTTTACCAGAGTCATGGGAGTAGTTGCAACCCATTTAAGATTATTATGTATCCCAATCCTCCAATATTTCGATGATTGGTTGATCCACAATGGCAGTCCAGAGTCCCTCAGACTAGACCTGTCTTGCTGTAGGTCTATAGTGACCAGGCTGGGTCTTTTACCAAATTTAGAGAAATCAGAGCTCAATCCAACTCAAGATTTTGTCGACGTGGGGAGAGTTAGTCTGTGTCCCTCTATACAGAGTAGACAAGATCCTGTCCCTGTTGAAGATGCTGAGAGTAAAGACTGCGTTGTCAGCTTGTCTTTTTCTCTCGTTGCTGGGGACATTGAACTCCGCAGCAGACCTGGTAATTGGTATTCTCCCTCATCTATGGTTACCAAACTTTGTGAATGGCTTGCTCTTGGGATAAGGAAGTACCCTATCCATTTCGGGGTCAAAAGGTCAAAGGTCATTGTCACTGTGATTGAAAAAATAAATATGGTTTCTGCACAATCCCATTAGGTCTACATTTTATACCTGGACCAAACTTTGTGGATGGCATGCACTTGGTGTAAGGAAGCCTATTGATTTGGGGGTCAAAATGTCAAAGGTTAAGGTCACTGTGACTGAAAGAAGAAAAGTGTTTTTTGCACACAAATTTCAGTTATCAAATTAACGGACTTTTCGGCATGCATAGAATGTATTATTTATGATTCTCTTGTTCATATATTGTGTCCAAGTTAGTGCCTAACAGAAGTAGGATAGTCTTGGTGCATCTTAACTTGTAACTAATGCAATGGATTTCATCAAACATGTAGAAAGATGAAAGAAATATATACGGAACTTAATTAGTGTAGTGATGCCTTGAATATCGTAAAAGGGGAAAATTCATGGTAAACACATTGTTTGATAATTAAGCATCCTAAATACAAATGCACCTACTAGGCACATTAATTTGTCACATGGTTGCATAACTTTTAATTTATTTGAAACTTCATTTGGATGCAAACAAAACTTGATTGCATAGTTCTTAGTCTAATGTATTTCTTCACAAATGGGGTACTGTTACAGTGTGAATAGGACATGTATAGGTTGTAGTAGACATAGACAAATTTTATTTAAAGTCGGAATTACATAATAAAAAACATTAGCTTGTTGGAGCTATTTTACTGACTGTAAACAATAATATAACAATTTAATTGAACCATCAGACATACAGTACTTACAAACTTACAATCATAAATTATGTTGTTGGTTTTTTGTTGTTTTTTTGTTGTTGTTGTTGTAAAATTATAATTCTAACCTAAAACTGCATACCCAAGGACAAACTATGCAAAACATAATAAGCACACATGTACGATAAGTGTTGTAGCATCAGAAGCATATAATTCATAAAAGTATCTTCTAAAAGGGAGGAAAATCAATCCAAAACCATGTGTAAGCGACACAAACCAACATTTAGGGCAATCAATAGCTACAAGCATATAATTATACAACATTTAGGGCAATCAATAGCTACAAGCATATAATTATACAACATTTAGGGCAATCAATAGCTACAAGCATACATACAACATTTAGGGCAATCAATAGCTACAAACATACATACAACATTTAGGGCAATCAATAGCTACAAGCATACATACAACATTTAGGGCAATCAATAGCTACAAACATATATACAACATTTAGGCAATAAATAGCTACAAGCATATATACAACATTTAGGGCAATCAATAGCTACAAGCATATATACAACATTTAGGGCAATCAATAGCTACAAGCATATATACAACATTTAGGGCAATCAGTAGCTACAAGCATATATACAACATTTAGGGCAATCAATAGCTACAAGCATATATACAACATTTAGGGCAATCAATAGCTACAAACATATACAACATTTAGGGCAATCAATAGCTACAAGCATATAATTATACAACATTTAGGGCAATCAATAGCTACAAGCATATATACAACATTTAGGGCAATCAATAGCTACAAGCATATAATTATACAACATTTAGGGCAATCAATAGCTACAAGCATATATACAACAATTAGAGCAATAAATAGCTTCAAGCATATATACAACATTTAGGACAATCAATAGCTACAAGCATATATACAACATTTAGGGCAATCAATAGCTACAAGTATATATACAAGATTAGTACTTCCGATTTGATGGGATCATGGTAATTTTGTCAGGCACTGGCACCATAACTGGAGTAATGTTTAGTCTGTCCTGCAAGAATTATAAACTCAGACATTTCTTTACCATTTTCTAAGTAAAAGAGTTTGATCTGTCTATTCAAGATGACACAGAGAGCTATGATAAAGTATACATTGGAGCTCCTGACCTGGTCATTTTATTAATAATTATTTAATCTGAAGGCTTTGCTTTGCTTTGCTTTGGTGCTTTATGGCACAGCAACTCAAGTAGGTTATTTAGTGCCGAGGCAATTGGAGTAAAGTGCCTTGCCCAAGGACACACAACAGTAGCTGACTCAGGCTGGTCCGATGGTAGGATTCGATCCCGCACCCTTTCGGTAGTGAGTCCGGCACGCTAACCACTGAGCCACTGTGGCTCCTAATCTGAAGGCAGCAGATTCTAAAATATACCATTCTCAACAGTTTGAATATTCTCTGATAATTGGAGTTCAACATACAAATAAATTGACAACACTCTTTTTGATTCCATTGTGTATGCCTATGTAAGAGTAGCTAGTATCAATGCAGTTTTGTATATCTGAAAATGGCCCATTGATCTCAGAAGTTGTGATAGTTCACCTTAGGTGCACACAGGTGATACACTTTCCCCAGATTAATTAACCTTTTTGGGGTGTCTTACTTCCAAAGCAACAACCCGGGTGGAGATTCTGGCCAAAATTTGTGACATTATTTTCCTTTTTAAAATTTATAATATTTAAAAATATACCAGAATTGAATAAAATTTGTCTTTATGAATGAAAAATGATGTATTTGTAGGAATGTATTGTAACTAACTTAGATATATCAATGAAGTTTAAATTATTTATTTTATGAGTATAGCAAGTGAGTCCTTGTATTTGAACTTTACATTTGTCACCTATGACATCACATGACATGCCACTTACAGTGCTGTCTTGTATGATAAATTGTACTCGGGAGTAAACCATAATGGTGCAAATGCAACCAAACTTAACAGCTATGGTAAGGTGTTACTACAGATAAAGTAAATTTATTGAATAGGTTCAACTTTCAAGGTATCATTTCACTGATTTGTCCTGGAGACTTGCTATCGAATGAAGAATGTTACTTGCATTCAGTTGAAAGCAGCATTAAAGTCTAAAGACAAAATAGAATGTGTATTGAGTTCAGCCTATTGGCTTTTGTGTAGAATGACCAAGCAAACAGGTATGATTTGGCTGGTTCTGGAAAGGTTACTTGCACTCAAAATGCATTTATTTTCAGAAAATGCAACATAACCCATACTGAGTTTTTGATATGTTTTGTTCAGGTTAGTACCTAACATAAGTAAGATAGTCTTGATGCATCTGAACTCATAACTAATCCATTGGATTTCATGAAAAATGTAGAAAAATGAAGGAGATATGTAAGGAACTTAATTAGTGTAGTGATATCTACAGTAACATAGGCTTGACTAGCAAAGTCAGGCCTACTTTGGACTCTTGTTCCTGATTTTTCTTTCTTACAAGCATTTTAATAAATGACTCAAAAGAGAAATTATACTTAGAAGATACATATTATAAATTCTATGATAATAATAATAATAATAATAATACTATGTTGTTAACCTTGTCCTTAAATTTACCTTTGTTCAAGATGAACATCATTCAAAAGAAAATTTTACATGCATACTTAATTAGGGTTCCTAAATAAGTACTTCACAAACATTCTTTTAAGTGGTCTTACAACTGACACCTGTTGCCAAGTTTAAGAACTCAATTTATTACTTGTTGAGGGATAAAATGAAGGACATAACCATTGATAAGTGAATAAGAAAGAAGCATGTACATGAAGAAGAGAGTTCGAACAGTGGATAATAGACATTGCATAGTAAAGATTAAAGCAAACATTCATGGATTTTGCTTTATGAAAGTACAAATTTTGATATAGTTTTCTAATTTTAATCCTGAGAGAGAAACTTAGTTTAAATGTCAACTAATTGGTATAAATATACAAATATACATGTATATGTTATAAATATACTCCTGGATGGCAATATTTAGGTCTTCATTGGCATGAAATTTAAATTTATTGACACCTTTATAAAATTAGGAAAGTATTTTTTTATTTACCTTTATAATAATAAATATAGCTTCATATTCTTTATATCAGTGTCTGCCATTTTTAGTACACAGCACCTGCTGAGCCAGAAAGTCCATTAATAAACCTAGCTTTGAATACAGCAGAACTTTAGTCATTTTGCACCACACATTTAATCCAGGATAAAAGAATACTCAGCACAAAAAATAGAGAATTTTTATCTTTCAGGTGGATTTACAAGATTCATTAACTGAATTATAGTGCTCCCTTACTGCATGTATAGTGCCCTTCAATATACAGCTGCTCCTCATAAAATGGCTATTTTCAGAGTTCTCATTAATTTTGTTACATCTTGTCCTATGCTTGCTGCTTAATTTATTTCATTTGAATTTAATTTATAGCTGTTGAGAACCAGTTATAATGAGGTTTCACATCATTAATTACCCTGTTTTTGTGTTGTATATATTGTTTTGACTCTAGATCTTAAAAATGTAACAGAAAGAAAGTGAAACCAACAATGTAAGTAATATCAACAAGCAGTTTATTTCCCTACAGTACAAAGTGAAATTCAAAAGATACTTACAATATTGTGAATCAATTTCCAATGTTATGGAATCAAGCCTCCTTTATTTTTTATATAATGATTTAATTTACTAATTTATGATCTCTGTTTTTTTTGTCTAAATAGCGGTTAGCATATATGTATAGATACGACTACTGCTCGATCAGTAAGTGGTCACATGATCAATTGCGTGGGAAAATGAAGTCAACCTAGCTCTGTATTTTTGGAAATCAACATTGAAAGGTCACATTCCATTCTGAATCAATATTATGTTTACTCTTTAAGATTTTAGTACACTAGACCTTTGGGTAAATGACGCGTAACCTAGTTCCTGATTGGTTCTTAGAGGGTTGTGTTATTTTGAAATACCATATTATTAAAGACGGAGAAAGGGTATTCCCTTTTAATTCTGCGCACTTAGTAAAGATATATAGGGAATAATCTTGGGAATTATCATTCTTTACAATTGCTTGAATGAAGAGAGGTTATTGAAATTATTCAGTTCAGTGTGGAATTTATTTAATTAGTAATTCATCTGAATTACTATACAACTCCGTGGAATTATCGGACATTATTCTAAAACTTGTGAGATTCCAGACTTACAAGGATTATTTTGGATTTAATCAGAACTTGTCAACATCAGCACAGTACAGGTTATTTTCATTCGGAATACCACATCCGGATTACTCGGATTAACATCAGGAAGTGAACTTTAAAACAATTTAGGACTTTTTAGGATATTCTATACTGTAAGTTATTTTAATTCTTTCATTTTGATTGTTTGTTGAACTATTTTAATTCTTTTAATATTTTAGGAAATTAAAGATTTGCATTTTAATCTTGATAGCTTGTTTGTGTCTTTTATTCTGTTACATTACCCCTAGAGTCGTAACACCAAATAATCCTAAATGTCCTAATCACAAGTCCAAAAATACAGAATGTTCCGAATGAGTGCCAATAGTCTTGAATGTCCTGATATAACACAATGATACAATCCAGAATGTCTTTGAATGAGTTCACAAAAGTCCAAAGTAATGTATTAATTCAAAAGTCAATGAGCACTTTAGTAATTCTAATGAATATATTAAGTAAATAATTCCTCTTGAATTATATCTAATTTCAATGGCACAAACTATAAAATCTGATCTCAAATGGATTCCCACAGACCGATCTAAAACAGGAATGAATTATTTGTTTACCAAATCCCTATATATACACATTTTCACTTGACCTATATCAACAGGATGTGAAGCAATAAAATGGAAAAAAAAGTCTAACTGTAAATAAGAATGACCTTGAACTCAAATGCTTGTAAACATTCTGTTTACAAGTGACCAGAATCTGAAGTGCAACTCACCTTCATGGACAACACATACATTATAAATTAAATATACATAACAATATAATGCATTATGATGATAAAACCTTATTTTAACCATCCATCAGTATAAGGCTCCCTCACTTATAATGCAGGTAACTTGTATGGCTCCCATGAACAATGTTATAAAGAGAGAGCAAGTTTCCTGTACAGTGGAACTTAAATGTCTCATGAGTATTTCATATCCTTGTTCAAAATGGTAGCAAAATTTTGGACCTCTTTGTCTCCTTGTGATGGAATCAAGATTTGGGCATTCCAGCTCTTTCCAATTCAATGTACACGTTTTTAATACCCATCAGATTACACTAGCTCATCTCTTTATGAAAGGCTTAGAAAGAAGTGTCTAAATTTGGAACATTATAAAAAGATATGGAATTTTTTTATACAATTTTATTTCATGTTTCAGACAGTAAGCCAAGTTGGTGATATGTCAGAGGCAGAGTCTGATGTCAGTAAGATGCCAGCAAAAAGTAAATCAGGTAAATGCTACATATAATATATGTACAGTAGAACTGAGTGCTGTGAGACCAAATTTGGGGTTCGAGTTTTTGGTAGTCTTTGTTTTCCAAGGTCAAAGACAAGAGACGTAGGTGCTGGGCAAGTCATTTGAGTAATGCCAAGGTTTAAAGTCATTTGAGTAATGCCAAGGTTTAAAGTCATTTGAGTAATGCCAAGGTTTAAAGTCATTTGAGAAAAGCCAAAGTTTAAAGTCATTTGAGTCATGCCAAGGATTAAAGTCATTTGAGTAATGCCAAGGTTTAAAGTCATTTGAGTAATGCCAAGGTTTAAAGTCATTTGAGTAATGCCAAGGTTTAAAGTCATTTGAGTAATGCCAAGGTTTAAAGTCATTTGAGTAATGCCAAGGTTTAAAGTCATTTGAGTAATGCCAAGGTTTAAAGTCATTTGAGTAATGCCAAGGTTTAAAGTCATTTGAGAAATGCCAAAGTTTAAAGTCATTTGAGTAATGCCAAGGATTAAAGTCATTTGAGTAATGCCAAGGTTTAAAGTCATTTGAGTAATGCCAAGGTTTAAAGTCATTTGAGTAATGCCAAGGTTTAAAGTCATTTGAGCAATGCCAAGGATTAAGTCATTTGAGTAATGCCAAGGTTTAAAGTCATTCGAGTAATGCCAAGGTTTAAAGTCATTTGAGTAATGCCAAGGTTTAAAGTCATTTGAGTAATGCCAAGGTTTAAAGTCATTTGAGAAATGCCAAAGTTTAAAGTCATTTGAGTCATGCCAAGGATTAAAGTCATTTGAGTAATGCCAAGGTTTAAAGTCATTTGAGTAATGCCAAGGTTTAAAGTCATTTGAGTAATGCCAAGGTTTAAAGTCATTTGAGTAATGCCAAGGTTTAAAGTCATTTGAGTAATGCCAAGGTTTAAAGTCATTTGAGTAATGCCAAGGTTTAAAGTCATTTGAGTAATGCCAAGGTTTAAAGTCATTTGAGAAATGCCAAAGTTTAAAGTCATTTGAGTAATGCCAAGGATTAAAGTCATTTGAGTAATGCCAAGGTTTAAAGTCATTTGAGTAATGCCAAGATTTAAAGTCATTTGAGTAATGCCAAGGTTTAAAGTCATTTGAGTAATGCCAAGGTTTAAAGTCATTTGAGTAATGCCAAGGATTAAAGTCATTTGAGTAATGCCAAGGTTTAAAGTCATTTGAGAAATGCCAAGGTTTAAAGTCATTTGAGTAATGCCAAGGTTTAAAGTCATTTGAGTATGCCAGGGATTAAAGTCATTTGAGTAATGCCAAGGTTTAAAGTCATTTGAGTAATGCCAAGGTTTAAAGTCATTTGAGTAATGCCAAGGTTTAAAGTCATTTGAGTAATGCCAACTCTTAAAGTCATTTGAGAAATGCCAAGGTTTAAAGTCATTTGAGTAATGCCAAGGTTTAAAGTCATTTGAGTAATGCCAAGGTTTAAAGTCATTTGAGTACCAAGGTTTAAAGTCATTTGAGAAATGCTAATTCATCAAAAGATTGATGTTTTGATTTATTGAAGTTTGATTGTATATATAGAACATAACTAATTATAAGGTAACCTCATTTAATAATACAGGTCACTTTTATAGCTCCCATGAACAGCAGGTATATTCCAGTGTTATAAAGAGGGAACTTTTGTATCTTTCTATATGAACTGGTAGGGTCATTAAAGTTCCTTATTAAATCCACACAAAAGAAAATTGCAGTTGTTCAAACCTGCTTCTCCAATCTTGATGAATGATATGTTGCTTCATGCTAGCTGGATACTTAGTTTTTCAAAGTTTTTTTTGCAGATGGACTTCAGTTTTTTTCAAAGGATTTAATCAGTACAAAACTTATGAAAATAAGGTCTGGCTCATGGACAATTTCAAAATACAAACAGGTACAAGAGTTGCTATGATAAGTCAAATGGAGACTTGTCTCACATTCTGGTCATACTTCAAGACATTTCATAGCCTGGTTTCCATTGTGAATTTTGGTCCAGATTAACCAATTCTTGTGCAAATGTGTCTCTAAGAGTAACTGGGAGTTTATGTGCCCAGTGATCATAAAATGTCCTTTTTCCCTCATAGAGGTGATCCATGCTTGTTTTGCAGTGTATGTGTTGAAGGTATTGAGATACCAGCCTCATTTTGCTTTGGCAATTTTGGCTATTGCCATCATTCTCCCATGACAAGTCCATATGTGCATGCTTGATGATAAGTCCATATTCTGCTTTTACAAAATTTTGGAAGGTGTGCCCTCAGGACCTTGCCCTATAGTCATAAAAGTGTCTGGGCACAGAATTGGAACTTGTGCTCAAATTTTCAAACTTGTGATCTTCTATAACATCACACCAAGAAAGGTAAGAATCATGAAAATTTGGGAATTATCGAATAAATTGTTTCTCTACAAACATGCCAGACTTTAACAAGATTGAGCAAGTCTAAGTATAATTTTTATACCTTGCTTCTATATAAGGGGGAGTGTATTTACACTGTAGTTATCTTTGTGTCTGTCTGTCCTTCTGACTGGCATAATCTGCTTAGCACAACTAGTCCCACTTTTTTTGATGGATTGCCATGAAAGTTATTATGGCCATCACCTAAAGATGTGCATATCAACAAATCACTTTGCTATCACAATGTTTGCTAGTTATTGCCCTTGTTTGGTAGCTTAATGCAGTGTATTACATAATCTTGTTAGCGCAAATAGTCCTGCAGTTTTTGATGGATTGCCATGAAAGTTGGTCAATATTACGTTCATCACTCAAAGAGATGTAGATGTGAACAAATCACTTTGCTTTCAAATTTTTTTTTAGAGTAATTGCCCATTTTGTCTTGTAGCTTAATGCAATGTAAGAAAATCTTGCTATGGCCACTAGACCCACAGTTTTTGATGGGTTGCCATTAAATTTTGTAAATATTATGGTTATTACCTAAAGATGTGCACATCAACAAATCACTTTGCTCCACAATTTATGTTTATAGTTTTTGCCCTTCATTTTTGTTCTGCATCTGAATGCAGTGTAAGACAGAACTATGTGAAACTTGTCTTGCAGATCTGTATGGATCAACTTGGTACATATTATGGTCATCATCTAAAGATGTGCATATTTCCCTTTTTGACTTACAGCTGGATGCAATGTATGACAAAATTTTGTGAATGCAAATACTCTTGCGAATTTTAGTGGATTGCTGTGAAACTTAATATATATATTATGGTAATCATCAGAAGACATGCATGCTGACCAGTCATTGTACTAACAGTATTTTCAGAAGTGTTATGTCCTTTTTTCACAATAGACCCATCATGTGGTAGGGGTGGGGTGCAGTATATTTACATGAGCAAATTGCTTATCATTCCTCTAGATAATTTTAGAGTTTGAGTCTGAGTTCAGTTTTGTGCTTAGAGAGTTTTGTGATTCTGGGGCCTTGGCTTATCTTAGGAGTGATATTGTATTCAGTCCTTTTTCACTGGCAATGGCCTCATTCTGGTCTGTTTCAGTCATTTTATCTTAATTCAGCCTCTTTTCGGTTTCAAAAGTTGACTCAGACATTTTCCAAAGATTGGGGTAGGGTAAAAACATATATGTGATAATTCTGTATTTCCTGGGAAATTCCTGGGTTTTAATCAGAATTTCTGATTTGTTATTTTTTTATATAAATTTCCATTTTGATAGTCCCCAAAAATGTTTTATTTTTTATAAGTATTAGTGGTGCATAATAAAAGCCAGAGTCCTACTACTGAGCATGTCTCGGGTCTCAAGACAAACTCAAAAGCTATTAATTGCCTCTTACACTTAAAAGCCCATCCTTGCTAACCTCCCTCACACTTTATCCTTTGATTGCTTAAGGTACATTTTATCCATAGTAAATCTGTTTATGTTAAGGGACACCTGCATTTCATTGCTGTCTTGAGTTACAACACTGCTTCACTCTAAGGAAATTTTGTAAAATGTTTCATTGCTGAAGCGAAATAACATCTCATACTATCAATTACCTAATTTCTGCACAATGGTCATGAAATAAGAACACAGTTCAATTGATTTATGACAGGAGTCAATTTATAAAACGTACTCACACAACCATTAAACTATTCTTCAAAGAATCTAATTTGGAATATTTTTTCTTTTATTATAATGTCTTTTACATAAAATTACATGGAGAAATTGTAAAACTATTACAAAATGTAAGTTAGTTATAGCAAATGCAGATGTACCACTTGCATAATATACAAAACTTCACTCCAAATGTAGACTCTACTAGTGCATAAGAAAATATTTCAGTCCTTTTTGGTATGTTTCCTTTTATTTTTGAAACTGGGCATTACACTTTACTCTCATTACCCAACATAACTGACCAAAGCCTCTTGGCACATCACCTTTAAGCTAGCTTTGCTCAACCAAAACCAAAAATGTTGTACACATCTGATGCACACCATTAAATATTTGAAACATTTTCTTGCAAAACATTCATAATACAGTTTATCAGAAGGGAGCAGAGTATATGTACTGATTCACACCATAATACATCCATGTCATCCCAACCAATTCACTATATGAATGACCATGCATAATAATTTTGAAACTAGAAATAGAAGAATTGTAAGCAATTTGCTTATATAAATACACCCACCCTCTCCCACATCCCATTCCTACACCATGATGGAGATAAGACAATAGTAACAAAAAAGCACATAGCTTCAAAAATAGGGTACAATGATTGGTCAGGGTACATATTTTCTGATGATGATCATAATGTATACCAAGTTTTATAGCAATCCACTAAAAACTGCAAGAGTAGTTGCATTCACAACATTTTGTCATATCCAGCTGTAAATCAGAAAGGGCAATAACTCCTACAAAAATCAAGATAGCATAAAGATTTGTCAATATGCATATCTTTAGATGATGGCCACAATATGTACCAAGTGTCACAGCAATCCATAAAAAATACAAGACAAGTTGCATTCACAAGATATTGTATTCAGCTGTAGGATTAAAAGGACAACAACTCTGCACAAATTGCAAGAGTACTATGATTTGTTGATATGTGCATCTTCAGATCATGACTATAACATGTACAAAGTTTTATGGTGATCCATTGAAAACTGTACAACTAGTTGCATTCACAATATTTTGTCATCCATTACATTCAGTTGCAAGTCAAACAGAGCAATAACTCTAAAAAAAAATCACAGGAGCACAGTGATTTATCAGTATGCACATCGTCAGACAATCACTAAGTTTGACAATGATTCATCAAAAACTGTGAGACTAGTTGCATTCATAAGATTCTGTCATACACTACATTCAGCTGCAAGAAAAAAGGGCAATAACTCTATCACAAATTGGGGAGCAAAGTGATTGGTCCATATAAGCATCTTCAGATGATGATGATGACATTTAGCAAGTTTCATGAGACTAGTTACTATAACAAGATTTTTGTCAATCCATCAAAATGCTGTGGAACTAGTTGCATTAAAAAAATTGTGTGACAGAGTAAGGATGGATAAACAGACACAAGGAATCCTATGTATGCCTGCTTCTATATGGTGTAAGGAAAGGACTTAATTGTATTTTCTAATGAAATTATGGAATTAAAAACTGAATGTTTACATATATATGTAAGATATCAGTGCAACATCTAGTTCAAGTGAAGTTACTCAGAGTAGAAACACTGTTAAACAACAGGTCAAATACTACAAGATTGAACCAAATACATATAGCTGTAATTTTGCTCATTATGGGTGTCTTTCAACCCATGTTACCTGCCTTATTAATACTACATTTGCCTTTTAGATCAATGTATGCAAGGCGAGCAATATCTTGCCCACTTGAGCCTCTTGTTTGACAAAGGATTCCAGACATTTTAGTTGGAGGTTATCACATATATGTATGTATGTATGTATGTATGTATGTATGTATGTATGTATGTATGTATGTATGTATGTATGTATGTATGCATGCATGCATGCATGCATGTATGTATGTATGTTTTAAGACTTGAGTGACTCTTGTATTTTCTTATATACCAGTCTGTATATTGTCAGCAACTCCAAATGTGCCCCTGCTGGCAAGGGGATTTATGCTTATGAGTAAACACCTTGTTTAACCTCAGCTTTATTATAGTATATTTTATTGAAGACAAATTGAAATGTTTACATCTAGTCTGGCTACCGGCCTC
Organism: Margaritifera margaritifera; assembly: GCA_029931535.1. Taxonomy (NCBI): domain Eukaryota; kingdom Metazoa; phylum Mollusca; class Bivalvia; order Unionida; family Margaritiferidae; genus Margaritifera; species Margaritifera margaritifera. The sequence continues at coordinate 1,306,439 of JAQPZY010001537.1, read as the reverse complement.
TTTAGTCCTTCATTAGAACTGTTGTATGCAAGTATGCTTTTCTATTTCAGAGAAGCAGCTTCAGGCAAAGAAGACTGGAAAAGAAAAAGTAAGTTAAATGATCAGGGCTGGACAAATTCCTGAAATAGTCAACATTGCTGGAATTGTGATTTCATCAAACTGCACAAAAATCAGTTGGTTTTTTTCCCCCAGCATTATATTTAAATGTATACAATTCTGGAAAAGTTAACAAAACAGTTTACTTGTCCAGCAAAATTTTAACTTGTCTTAGACTACCGGACAATAGATTATCTTCCTCTGATAATGATCAGACAGTTTAAATACATTTTTCCCTCTGCATACATACGATAATTCCTGATCGCCTGTGATATTCCTGGGTTTTAATCAGGATTCCCAGTGTGACAGTGTTATCATAAATTCCCATTTTAATATCACTACCTGTTCTTATTGCATAGCTGTACTTTTCCAGGGAGAAAATACCCTGACCTAGTGATAAAAATTCGTCCTCCCAATTTCTGAGAACCAGAAAGTTCCAGAATACTGGACCATATAGTGTGCACACTCTGGCATGCGCCGTAGGCTTCATTCATTTCTCGGTTTTGATGCCAGATTGTTCATGTCGCTTCACGTGAAGAAGCTAAGCCGCTGCCTCGTGGGTTCACCGAGCGAATTACTAATTATTTCTTGTGCTATATTCTTCTAAGACGTAGGATTATACCCTGATCGAGTTTTATCAACTGTGTAGTTAAGCTCTCGAGAGTTCTTAGACTTTTGTTACGTACACGTGGTGTATGCCATGACAAATTATTTTGTCCTTTTTACCTTTCACAGTGTGTTAGTTATTCAATTGGTGTGTGTTTTCTAGTAAGGTGTGGGTTATTTTTTCGATAATTTTCCCTACCCTTACATTATTGCAGTCTTAGGCTTGCCTCACCCACCCTTTTTTTTTTCTTCAAATTATTGCCTCACGTATAATTAATTCACCATATTTATATAGTGAATTGTGCTTTTTCATATCATGGTAGCAGGTCACACACCACTTCGTACTATTATATTTACACGACCAGTTATTGAACATAGGCTACATTTTGCAGTTTTTATTTCGGATAGCCTTCTCTATAATTTAGCAATCGTAACCCCTGGTTCTTTGCTAATTTCAGTAGGTCCCTTGCTCGCTTTAGCCTGGTTGACCAGTTACCTTGTTTCTTCTTGCTACCCAGGAAACTAAGTAGTTTCCCCTTATACTATTTTTTTGTTAGTAAGGTCCATGAAGAGCGAGGCAATAATCAAAGCACATTACATTGTATTGTGTGGAGCAATATAATATTGTATATATACATATATACCCTGTTGTTATAAAACAAATAAAAAAATTTTTAAAAACACCCTAGTCAGGTTCTTTTTGCTGAACCCTTATTTTAGCATTGCTTAATTAGTGTACGCTTTCCTTGTATTCAAACAAACAATTTTTTGTTTGCAGCATTTTTCTTTCAGGAACAATGTCTTGACAAACTGTTGGGAGGTGTGGCCACCACAAAGCCCCTTGGGTGGGATCTGGCTGAAAGTTGTAGGACTTACAACGGGAGGAAGAATGTTTCTTCTTCTTCTGAGTTTTCTGGGTTCTCTTTCTCTGGGTCCCTCAGGTCTCAGACAAAAGTTACTCAAGTCTCTCTGGAGACTTCCAATCTCAGTGAAAGGCCTCTCCCAAGGGAGGATATAAGCGGGTGGAGATTGAGTCGCGCCCTTCCAAGAGGGAAGAGCAGAGCAGCACCATCCCCATTCCATGAGGGCTGAGAGTGAGTCGCATATTTCCAAGAGGAAGGATCAGCACCCTCTCATTTCCACTAGGACAGAGACTGAGTTGTGTCTCCCCCTCGGGGGAGGAACAGCATCTTCACTCATTCACTAGGGCAGAGAAAGAGTCGCGCTCGCTCGAGATTCTCTGCTGACTCACAGCTCAGTTAGGGCTGATAGTGAGTCAAGTGGAACCCTTCCAGTCCGGGGCCCATTGTCAGCAACAGAATTGAGCCCCCGGGAGATGGGGGAACTCAGATCTAAGTCCATCAGGTCTGGGACAGGTTCTTCCTGCATATCTGATTTGCCTAACAAGCCCTTGCCCTGTCACTGGGCACGTGTCTTCGGGGCCCATACATTATGGAGACAGGAGTCGGGACAATTCCCCCCCTTTCTCCAGTTTACCATTTCATCCCATGGGGGATTGGGACTGGGTTTACAAATGCCAGGTTAAGGATGGGGATCAGTTCGGTATCTCCCCTTTCCTTTGATCCCTCTTAATCCCTATGGAATATAGGGTTCTCCACCACAGGGGAGAGTTGGGCCTTTTCCCTACATGCAACCTTGGGCTTCCAAATCTTGGCCACATGTTAGTTAAGTCAGGGCTGCTGACAGTGGTCCTTCATCGTCTCATGAGGTTGGGCACAGTAAGAGGAAGAGAAAATGACATTCTTCCCCAATACGCCCTAGGCGGTTGGAGAGTTGCCCAAACCTCCAGTGGAGACCACTGTGAATGTTGATCCCTTATCTACGCGAGAGGAGTTACCACTTCAAGTTTCACCTCCCCCAGTGTTTTCCCCGAGACAGAGAGACATTGGGTCGTGTAATCCAATCTCCCAGGAGAGGGAACAAGATGAGGATGTCCTCTCTGTCCTCGTTGATGCAAACAAGTTTGACACAGAGCAGGTCAATGTGACTTCCCCTCCTATCGGGTCCCCTGCCCCTTCCCAACCGTTGCCTAAAGAGACAGAGGAAGAGGAGACCTGGTCATTTGATAAAGCAGTTAATGAGGTTTACCGCCTCTTACCCAGTGATTTGTGCCCCAAACCTTCGGGTCCTGGTGACTCCAAAATTCTTTCCAACTTGGAAAAATTTTCTGGGGTAAATTCTCTACCAGATCTCCTGTTACTCCCCCACTTGGCGACAATCAGGAAGCCCTCTCACAAGTTTAGCAAGGGCCAAGAATTTGCCAGGTAACATCAGGGGTGGTCTGTTCCCCCAACTACGTTGCAGCCCTTGATAGCTTCTTCTAGCTACAAGGTTCATTCCCCGTCCTGGCCCACTAAACCACCCACCATGGATGCGGAAGCAGCTCAAGTGGGTATTTTTGGGGTTACTTGAGCTCGCCTGCAAGTGAAAACATTGGAATTCCTAGAGCAAAAAGCTAGGTCACTCGTAACTGTAGCCTCACATGGTGACCTTTTTTCAGCAGCCTCATTCAGCCTGCTTAAAGAGGAGTCTTTGTCCCCATTGACTCTCCACCATCTGTTGGAAGTGGTGGCTAAAACATCGAGACATGCTTTGTTCTTGTCCATGGCTTTGTCAGCAGAGCTTCTCCACCTCTGCAGGGATGTTGCTCTAGACACTTCAGAGGCTTTACAAGAGCACAGTAAGAACCTTCTGAGGGCTGCTCCTCTGGAGGCAGAGACTGTCTTTGGAGGTCTCATCCCCTCCGTGGTGACGCAGAATTTGAGGGACCATCAACACCAGTCTCTCGCTTCCTCTCCTGGCTCTTTGAAAACAGTCAAGAAGCCAAATCAATCTGATTGCCCACAGGGTCATATCAGCTAATTCTTTAAAGCTGCACGGCCCTAGGTGAATCAATAGCCCCAATTCAGAGCTCCCCTTGGCAGTCAGGTCTTGGGAGGGGGCACCGCCAAGACCCACGGAAGAAGTTCACAGGGCCTTCACTCTTTCCTGAGGAAAACGGGGGATGGCTCTAGGGACTCGCACACTCTCCTGCTAAGCATACCTCTTCTGTCTGTTCCCATGGGCACCAGACTAGGTCTCTTTTTAGAGGCCTGGTTAGACATAACAGTTGATGGCAGGGTCCTTTCCATCTTAAAGGACAGCTACCAACTTCGGTTCCAGGATCCTCCTCTCCTCATAAGGTCCCCCATTTACTTCCACCAGTCAAATCTGGAAGAGGTTCATTCCCTTCTGTGGAGGTGTGCAGTAGAGAGGGTATTAAAAGATCAATTGTGTGCCTTCTACTCCCGGATTTTGCTGGTCTCCAAAAAAGGGGGAAAGTTTTGTCTAATTATCAACCTTTCTGCCCTAAACAGATTTCTGCAGGAGGATCCTTTTAAGATGGAGACCACAACCTCAGTCAGGAATACCATAAGACCTGGTGATTGGGCAGTCTCCATCGATATTCAGGATGCGTACCTTCACATCCGTATTTTTCCTCCACACAGGAAGTACCTCCTGTTTTGTCTGGATGGGGAGGTCTTCCAATATCAAGCTCTGCCATTTGGCCTAGCCTCCGCTCCCAGAGTTTTTACCAGGGTCATGGAAGTAGTGGCAGCCCATATGTGATCAGTAGGTATCCCAATCCTCCAGTATTTCGACGATTGGTTGATACACAATGGCAGTCTAGAATCCCTCAGACTAGATGTTGGTCCAAAGTGACCAGGCTGGGTCTTCTACCATACTTAGAGAAATTGGAACTCACTCCTTCTCAAGATTTTGTCTACATGGAGATGAATTTCCTCACAAACAGAGGGTTAGTTTGTGTCCCTCTGGAGTTAGGAGACAAGATCATGTCCTTGTTGGAGACACTGAGAGCAAAGACTACATTAACAGCTCATCTTTTTCTTTCTCTGCTGGTGACCTTGAATGATGCAGCAGACTTGGTTCCCCTAGACAGGCTGCACCTACATCCTCTCCAGTTTCTCCTTTTAGCTGCATGGAAACTGCATAGGTGGACAAATTGGGAGACCGGTTTTGGCCAGAGTCCTCATACACCCCCCAGAACCCCACTCTTATCTATTCACAGATGCATCACATTCAGGGTGGGATGCTCACCTAGATCAAGAGGGACTGATTCTTCAGGGTTCTTGGTCCCGGGAAGAATCGACTCTCCACATAATCAAGTTAGAAATATGAGCAGTGTTCTTAGGCCTTCAGGGGTGTGTCCATCAAGTAAGAGGTTGCTGTGTGATGTGTGCTGTGTGATGGTCTCCAACGACAACACATCAGTGGTTACATACCTCAGGAGACAAGGAGGCACACATGCACCTTCTCTCTGCGTAGAGGTTTGGAACCTCCTTCACTGGGCTACTTCGGAAGGAATTTTTCTCAGAGTTCGCCACATTCTGGGTAGGAAAAACATTTTGGCAGACAGTCTGTCCAGGAATGGGAATGGGAAGGTAGTCCTTATGGAATGGTCGCTCCACCAATCCATAGCAGAGGGCCTGGGCAGTGGACGCTTTCAGCCTGAACTGGGATCGTCTGTTTGCATACACCTTCCCACCATTCATGTTGATTCCACAGGTCCTTCACAAAGTCAGGCACTCCACAGTCCAGCTCATCTTGATAGCCCCTCTGTGGCCCCAGCGCAGTGGTTCAGCGGTCTTCTCGATTTGCTGGTGGACCATCCACAGACCTTGCCTCAGAGGACGGACCTCCTATCACAACACAGGAGCTCTCTCCTGCACAGCAGTCCACAGATTCTCCACCTTCATTCTTGGCTCATCTCAAATGCAAAGAAAAGTTTTTGTTAAAAGTTGCCAAGTGTATCATTCAGTCCAGGAGAAGCTCGATGTCCAAGATATATGATGCCAAATGGAGAATCTTATGTGATTGGTGTAGTAGAAAACATGTAAATCTAAGCTGTCCCTGTGAGTGCTGTAGCTGATTTTCTTCTCTTTCTTTTCAAAGAGAAACAATGCTCTGTCTGTACTATTAAGGACTATCGAACAGCCCTTTCCAACACTCTTAGATTCTCAAAGGGCCCGGCCATCGGCACAGACTCTCATTTGGGAGACCTGATCAGATGTTTTGAATTGCAAAGACCAGTGTCTCACTCTCTAATGCCTAAATGGAATCTCACTTGTGTCCTGTGGTCTCTTATAAAACCCCCATGAGCCTGTGTGAAGCTTCCTTTGAGGACCTCACCCTCAAGACGGCCTTTGTGCTTGCCTTAGCGTCTGCAGGACAAAGGAGTGAACTTCATGCCCAATCCATAGAACAGGGCTGTATCAGGTTCAGTGGGAATTATGAGTCAAATTCTCTTCTCTGTCAACCTATTTTTTTTAGCAAAAAAACAACTTCCTTCAGTTGCACCACACCCAATTGAGATCCCCAGTCTCAGCCGTATCTGTGCATGGGATGATCAAGATTGACTTTTATGTCCTGTTAGGGTTTTACATTTTTATTTGGCAGCCTTTAAAGAGAGAAGGAAGGGTAGGAAGCGTCTTTTCATACCCATTAAAGGTTCAACTGATATTTCAGCTTCCACCATTTCTAGGTCGATTACATTACTTATCAAGAGAGCTTATCAGTCCCTTACTGATAGTGACCTGTCTTTCATGAAAATTAAAGCCCATGAGGTTCATGCCATTGCTACCTCATGGGCCTATCTAACACATTCCTCTTTGGAGGATGTGATGAAAGCTGCGTTTTGGCTCTCTCACACTACTTTTTCTTCCGTTTTACCTTCACTCGTTGACCCACGAAAGTGAAGGCATTTTCTCACTGGGCCCAATTGTCGTCGCTCAGAAAATGGCCCAGGCAAATTCTGTTCCACAGTAGTTGTCTGTTCTTCTGTGAGAGTGAGTATTCCTTGTATTGTTTGTTATTCACCAGATATGGGTTCATCAACCTCCCACGAAACTGACAAATTCAGCTATGCAATAACAACAGGTAGGCTATTACTAATAGTAAAATGTAGTTGCTTTTTTTTGGGGGGGGGGGGGGTAAAACTAAATTTAATGATGCAAAAACTACATTTTTTATAAAGAAAGTGTTTCACCCAATAATACACATACAAAGCCAAAGTGTTCTATTATTGAGCATGTCTCAATTCTAAGAAGAAAAAAAGCTAATTAATTGCCTATTACAATCCAAAATCCATTGTTGCAAACCTCCCCCAGGATATTTCCTTTAGTTTCTGAAGGTGCATTTATTCATGATAATCCAGTTATAATTAGGGCCACCTCCATTGTAATGATGACATGAGTTGCTACAATGCTTCACTTAATGGAGATTTAATCATTTTTTTTTCAGCAGTTCAGACAAAATAACAGATTATTCTCTTTTCTCATTTCTGCACTAAATTTATGACATTGCAGTTCATTCAACTTGTGACAATAGCATTTTCATACCTGCCAAATCATGGCTTGTCAGATGAAGAACACAGTTTTGATGAACTTATCTGGGTCTCCCAGGGCTAAAGGAGAGGGGGGTGTCAAGTAATTAAGCCCTGTGTAGTTTGTGTCTACTTGAGCAAGTGAATTTGTAATTAATTATGGCCTTGCTTGGCAGGCACTGATAGGATTGGAGATTATGGGCCAAGCTGATGATGATTTTGGTGGCACAGTGCTGGTGTTAAATGTATTGTTTATGTCTTAACAAAGTTCAAGAAATCACTTATAAGTCCAGGCCAAGCATCCACTGCCCTGAAATAAAAATGGTATTTTTTTATGGGAATAGAGTACATTTAACTTTATTTTCATGTGAAGTAATGATTTTGGACACATACCCAAGTTGCTACAAGTATTTGTGGAGTTGGAAATTAGTCCAAGGTTCATTCATCTGCTTCAGTGATGAGTTGTTCCTGATATGGATAGGGATACTGTCTTTATTTTCTTTGATATGGATAAAATCTGGGATTACTTTTCTGTATGAATTTACTTCCACATCATGAATATCCTCTTGGGTGAATCCAGAGAACTCAAATAGACTGGATCCATTTAAAATTTTCTACAGTATTGACACTGTTAGATTTACCACCATTTTATTTGTATGCAGAACTGTGGTAAGTATTTTCAAAAAATAATACAATTTTTAACAGCATCAGTCACAATGAGGATTTACCAAAAGCATTTAAGTACTTGGATGAACAATATCCATGACGAATAAATCCTAGATTAATGAATAATCATATGATATTCACTGATCTTGACAGAGTACTTCTAAGCAATTGTTTACCTGGTCACCTTCTTCTTGCAACATGAATGAAATGATGCGAAACCACATCTTTTCATTATTCAAAATGGTAGACATGGTTGAAAGGAAGAAATGGTCTTATCTTGATTTCCTGGAAATTCTTTTTCCCATTAGAGCATCAGTCCCTTCTAGGGACTCTTTTTCTCTTACAGAGGCCCTAGAGCCTCACTGCAAGATGACTAGCTCTTTAGGCTTGAAGAGCACTCCAGGGTCCCAAGAGATTATGGGACCAGTATCTTCACATACAGGTAATGCCTCTCCGGAAGAAGGGACTGAATGTTCGAGGAGAAGCTCCGCACACCTCAAAGCTGGGGTAGCATGTCACACCATCCCATGAGGAAGAAGCGGCAACACATCCCTCACATCCTGAGTAGCATGTCACACCTTCCTGCGAGGGAGGAGCAGCACTGCATCCATCAAACCATGGGTAGTGTGTTGCACCGTCCTGTGAGGGAGGAGCAGCACCGCACCCTTCACTGTGGTAGATTGGAGGGACATGGTTCTGACAGATCTATATTCTCTGACCAATTATCATCTGGTCACTGGTCAATGTCTGGTGTCTGGTCAGCTCACCCCGTGACCAGTCATCCTATACTAGCCACCGATCACTTTCCACTAGTCATCATACAGAGGCTACTCTGTATGGCGATAGGGGTCAGACAGAGTCTCCCCTTTTTCCCCACTCTACTATCACATCCTATGAAGGAATGGGAATCTACCTATGGGTTTCCATAGGAACGACCTTCTCCAGGCTGTGCATTTGGAAGAAGAGACCCTCTTCAGAGGACTTGTTCCAACTGTGGTTTCCCAAGATCTGAATCGACCAAGAAGCGTGGTAATGTGAATTGCCCTCAGGGGTCGTCCACCAAGTTCTTTAAACAAGCATAGCCCCTGTCCAATCCACAACCTCAATTCAGACCTCCTCCTTGACCATCAGGTCAAACGTGCACTTGTCAATTACCCCAAAGGAGGAAGTTGTCCTAATCTTCCTTTCTTACCTAAGGCCTTCCTTAAAAGGGTGTGCACCTCTTGGGGGGGGGGGGGTCAGCCCTATGAACTCAAGCCCCATCCTGCCATGCATCCCTCTTCCAAATGTCCCCATAAGTACTAGTCTAGGCGGCTTTGTAGAGGCCTGGTCAAGCATCACGAACAATAGCTGGGTCCTTTCCATTGTGAGCGAGGGTTACCAAATACAGTTTTGGGAACAACCCTCTGTCAAGAAACCCTATGTTTTTTCACCAATCCAATCAGGTGAAATTAAAGGAAGAAGTGCACACCCTTTTACAGAAAGGGGCAGTCAAGAGGGTTCTGAACAACCAGTCTCCCACATTTTACTCCCGAATATTTCTAGTCACCAAGAAAAGTGGGACATTTTGCCTCATCATCAATCTTTCCACCCTAAAACAGTTTCTTCTGGAGGAGTCTTTTAAGATGGAGACCACATCCTCAATCCAGAACGCAATGCATCCGTCAGATTAGGCAGTCTCCATCGACCTTCAGGATGCATACTTGTACATCCTGATATTTCCTCCTCATCGCAAATACTTCTAGTTTTGCTTTTACCGGGAAGTTTTTCAGTTCTGGGTTCTGCTGTTTTAAATCCCTTCAACACCCAGAGTCTTTACCCGAGGTATGGGAGTAGTAGCGGCATATCTCTGATCACTGGGAATTCTGATTCTTCAGTACTTTGATGACTGGCTGATCCACAATGTTCAGGTACAGTCCCTCCATCAGGATCTGTTCAGTTGCTGGTCGACAGTAGCTTGGTTGGGTCTTTTATCCAACCTCAAGAAGTCAGAGCTTACTCCTTCCCAGGACTTCATTTATGTGGGGATGAATTTCCTCATGGACCAGAACTTAGTCTTGGTCTCATGGGACTGAATAGAACAAATCCTGACACTTCTAGAGGCACTATGAGCCAATGCATCGTTGTTTGCTTGCCTTTACCTCTCCCTACTGGGAACCCTGAACGCCTTGGTGGATTTGGTTTCCCTGGGACATCTCCATATGTGCCCCTTACATCTTTTCCTTCTCACGAGGTGGAAACTGCACAGAGATTCACTCTCAGCTCTTATTCCGTTAGGACCACATTGTTATCACTATCTGCATTGGTGGATGAATCCAGACAGATTTCTGACTGTGGTCTCCATGCATGCTCCCGAGCCCCACTACTATCTGTTTGCTGATGTGTCAGATTCCAGCTGGATTACTCACTTAGAACCAGATGGTCTAAACTTTGAGGTTTTTTTTAACTCCAGACAAGTCATTTCTCCACATCAACAATCTTGACATGAGGGCCACATTTATAGCTCTGCAAGGGTGCATCAACAGAATAAGAGGCTGATGTGTCATGGTCTCCTCCAACAATACATCCATCATAGCATATCTCTTCTGTCTAGGAGGCACACATGCCTCTTCTCTTTGCATGGAGGTCTGGAATCTCCTCTGCTGGGCAGCCTCCAAAAACATCACACCCCAACTTTGCCACATTCTGCGCGAGAAGAATGTATTAGCAGACAGTCTGTCCAGTTCAGGCAGAAAAGTCTTCATGGGATGGTCTATACACCGTTCCATAACATAATCACTTTTCACACTGTGGGGAAATTTGCTGGTGGATTTGTTTGCAACCAGGCTCAACAACAGACTTCTCTTTTACATCTCGTCAGTCCCGGACCAGAAAACAGTGGATGCGTTCAGCTTCTGTTGGGATCATCTGTTCACGTATGCCTTTCCACTGTTCCGACTGCTGCCACAAGTTCTACAAAAAGTCAGAATATCCACTGCTCACATCATCCTCACAGCCCCACTGTGGCCCCAACAATTGTGGTACAATAATCTTTGAGACCTGCTGATAGATCAAACCAGGTCCTTACCCCAGAGGAGGGATCTTCTGTCCCAAACACAGGGGCTCCATCCTATTCAATAACCCTCACATTCTCTATCTTCATGCTTGGCTCATCTCAAGCGATTTATCTGCCAGAACCAGTTTTCGGACCAGGTTGTCAACTGCATCAGGAGAGATTCTAAGTCCAAGGCGTTTGAATCCAGGTGGAGAATCTTCTGTGATTGGTGCAGTATGAAACACGTTCAAGAACAAAGGATGTTCAGTTTTGACTATCAAGGGCTACAAAGCTATCATTTCTAACACACTAAAATTCTCTCTGGATATGGCAGTTGGTTTGGTGCCAACCTTGCCAATCTCATTAAGTATTTTGAGCAGCAGAGACTGGTTTCCTGCTCTCTTATGCCCAGATGAAATCTATCTTGTGTTTTGTGGTCTTTAACAAACAATCCCTTGAACCCTTGAGTGAGACTTCCTTCCAGAACGTTATACTCAAGACTGTGTTTCTACTCAGCTTGGCATCCATGAGAAGATGGTGAGCTTCATGCCTTGTCTATTGACACTGGCTGCCTCCAGTTTAATGGCAATTGTGATTAAGTTTCGCTCCTTTGCCAACTGGGACTTTTAGCAAAAAATCAATTACCTTCTGTAGCTCCACTACCTATAGTGATCCCCAGTCTCAGTTGGATCTGTGCTGGGGATGATCAAGATAGGCTTTTATGCCCCAATTGGGTCACTACATTTCTATCTCAGTGTCTTTTTCTTCCTCTTAAGGGCTCCATTGATATTTCAGCTTCCACTATTTTAATGGTGGATTGTCACTGCCATCAAAAGAGCTTATCAGTCCCTTATTGATAGAGACATTTCTTTTATGAAACTATAAGCCCATGAGGTTCAAGCCATTGCTGCCTCATGGGCCTACCTCAATCATTCTTCCTTGTTGGATGTCATGAAGACAGCATTTTGGTGATCTCATAATACTTTCTCCTTCTACCCCCAATCTATAGCGCAACAGAGCACAGTTTTTTTTTTCCCTCGGACCCATAGTTGCGGCACAACATGTGGCCCAGAGAAACACCAACATAGAGTAAAGTGGATTTCATCCCCAAATGGTGAGCACATTCCATTTTTCTCTGTTTTTGATCAGTTTTAAACACATCAATGAACCCACCTGACAAATTCAGCTCTGCAGTAGCAATAGGTTATGTATTACTGCTATTAAAATGTAGGTTTTTTTTAGGGGGGGGGGGGTTAAAACTAATTTTAATTATGTAATACTTACCCATTGCTTTTACCAAATACCCTCCTCCCACCCTGCTCTGATGTCCTGGCATAATTGTCATCGATGAGAAAGATGACTGTTCTGTGCATGGGCATGCAAGGTTCACAGGTGGACTATGTTTTGTTGACAGTTCTCTACTCTGTGGGAGGATGTATTCACATCAAACAGATGAGGTTTTCTCTGCATGAAAAAGAGTAAGTTGTGGAACAGTGCTGGGTCAGTATTACATAATTCAAATTAGTTTTACCCCTCCACACACACACTGAAAAAAATACTTTTTGGAGGTATATCATTAATTCGCTCATCAAATATGAACAAGCAGTGAACAGGTTTTATTGCACACTTTATCCAGTAGAATGCACCATAGCTACCATTGAATTGACATCCTGATGGCAAACCAGGAAAGCACGATGCAGGGGAAGTAACTGGGAGATTATGTTTAAAAGCAGTTTATAAAACTGATGTGAAATAAAAATCACAGAAAAAATGTGGAAATCTGATATTATAAACTAAATTATATTTGTACTAGATTTTGGGCATGGTCTTTGCAACATGAAATGAAATTAAAATGAATTAAACTAAATAAAATAGAAATAGAAAACACATTGGCATTGAATGAGTCAAAGTTGTAAAAAGCTTAGCATACTAAAGTACTAAATAGCTGGTTTGTTGCGACATTTTTTTATTAGTTTCAAGGCCAGAACAGTTTTTCTTGGGTATTTTAATCAACATGATGTTCCTTAAATTTAAAATTCCTGCAAAATAATGAGTATGTTAAATCCATTTTACTGTATTAACTAAAACATTTTATTTTTTGCAAATTTTCCTTCACTTTGGCTACGCACAGTGACCCCCCCCCCTCCCCTTTCAACAACAAAATTCCTCCATATGAAAGTGAAACTCTCAGCACTGTAAAGAAAGTTAACAGGTATGCATTTTGCTTCATGTTGCTGTGGTATACATCTCACATTGGGATGATTCTCCTTAGGAGTAAATGGGAATACTCAAAAACTTTCTTTGTAAAACTCTAACTGACACAACCATGAAATTGTTCTTAAAAAGACTACATTGAATTATTATTATCATTATTATAATGTCTTTTACTTATGAAAAATTGCATAAACAAATTTTTAAAGTTTTAAATATTGGTAATAAATTAGAGCAAAGGCAGATATACCTCTTGCTTAATATGCAATACTCTTATTCTAATAAAGACTACTTTGAGCAATAACCTCTAAAAATATGTAGTTGTATCAAGTGTACCTTTCATTGTGGAAACAATACGAGTTTTGTCAGGAGGCTGTCCACTTTACGGATGGCTTCCTGATAAGGCTTTTCTGAAGGCCTCAGAATTCTTGAGGGTCAGCAGGTAAGTAAAATAAATACAATGGGATTCATGACCATACATACCGACAATATAAGAGTGGTCAGCAGTAGAGTCAAATTAATTTAATGGGATCTATGACAATACTGATGTTATAAGAGGGGTCAGCAGTTAAGTAAAATAAATTTAATGGGATCTATGACAATACTGACATTACAGGAGGGGTCAGCACTTAAGTAAAATAAATTTAATGGGATCTATGACAATACTGACATTACAAGAGGGGTCAGCACTTAAGTAAAATAAATTTAATGGGATCTATGACAATACTGACATTACAGGAGGGGTCAGCACTTAAGTAAAATAAATTTAATGGGATCTATGACAATACTGACATTACAAGAGGGGTCAGCAGTTCAGTGAAATAAATTTAGTAGCAATGATAAAGCAAAATTTAACCAACTTAGTCAGGTTCATTACTATACTCACGTTGTAAGAGAGGGCAGCGGTATACTGAGGGGCTCAATAGTGAGGGATTACTATATCAGTATGAACCCATTCATGCAAATACTCTGGAAACAGAGTCAAATTATGCAAAAAGTCAAAACAGTTGTGGTCCTTTCGGATAGGTAATTATAAGTATAGAAAAAGAGCTTTTATTGTAGACAAAAAGAAGTTGTGAAAAGCAGATTTGTTACTTGACATAAAGATTAATCAGTATTTATCTGTTAATGCAGATTTTACAGATTTATAAGCAGGGTTCTCCCCAGAATGTTTTGAAGGCATGGTGGTAGATGCGCACAAAAATCCTGTTTATGTGCGAGTCAAAAACAAGTGCTAAAATTGTCCTAGCTAATATAAATAAATAATTTTAGCAAATATGGATCTATACTGATTTAAACAGATTTGAGAAAAAAAAAATACATTTTTGTATATTTTTTAAAATGATACTAACTTGATAGGGTATATTTAGCTGCAGATCATCGGTAATTGATATGTAAATAATTATTCTATCCACTCCACTGTAAGAGTATTGTTTCCCCATAATAGGTGCATGTGCCACACTTTTCATTTTTTTTATTTTAGATTAAAATATAAATAAAACACAACAATGCTTACATAAAGAAATATCACACACATTTATATATGGTAAAGTCCATTTCTTTTCAATCTTTGTTATATATCAGTAACTGCACTGTAAGACACTGTTAATTTAGCTGAATAAAAAGAAGAATTTATTTGTATTCATTTATTTTTACCATATCTCTGATTTTTTTCTTTCTTTTGTTACAAGTATGCATTTTGAAACTTATTTTCAACAGCTAGTTCTTTTCACACAACTACAGTTTGTCTGACAATTCTGTGTTTATCACTGGCAGCATGTACAGTATGGATCTGTATGTACCAAGTTACTAGTACTGTTCGATATGTAAATAAATATATATTTCTTGTCAGATATGGAACTACTACAGGTTGACAGAATATAACTTCAGATCAATTGTAAATAAAATAAGCACAAAAAAGGTTGTTCATATCGATCCCTCCACTTTCTTCGTTTATGTTCATGGTGCAGCAATGTACGACATAATTGGAATGCTTCAGCTATTTACCTTGTGACCATTGCCAACATTACTGCTAGTCATGTGAACTAGAAGCAGGATTTTGTGTGAAATATCTATGTCACACATTTTGTTTGCCATTTCTCCTAACTTTTCAATCAGTAAATAAGTCTTTGATTTTCCAAAGAGAATTACTGACAGTTAAAATTTATACCAATGGCGGATGTCGTATTAACATTGGCACATGCTAGTGTTTTTCTGGGGATATGGCACACTGGTCACCTTCTCACCTTGTGATAAGCCGTCTTAATTGAAATTGTTTTGATAAGCAGTGAAATAGGGCATAATTATTTAATTAGTCTGAGATATTTAAATTGAAAATTATCTATTTGTATAAATAAAGGCATTGTGGCCCAGTGAGTAAGGTGTAATGGGGGTATGAAAGCATAGCAGCAACTCAGCTTCTGAAATAAAAGTGTAGTGCACATGTCACACCATATTGGCCATGGGAGAACTCTCATAAGGCCATAATGCACAAACCATAGAATGCCTTTTAATAGCAGCAATTACTTATCCCATCGCTATTGTGAAGCTTTTCTTTTTCATGCCAAAAAAAACACTGTCTGTTTGATGTGAATACATCCTCCCACAGAGTGGAGAATTGTCAGTATGACACAATCCACTCATGCACCTTGCATTGGTCATGCGCAGGTCATGCGCAGAAGGGTCATGTTTTTCATGTATGCCATGCTGTATGGATGTTATGCCTAGATCATCACCAGAGAAAATACTTGTAGCGAGTGTTACCACATTAGCATTCTTCCTTCTACAGTTAATTTGAATCTTGGTGTTACACTATCCGTTCTATAATTTATTTTATATGCGGTAATCGTTGTGCACTTTGCAAATTGTGGCATTCTGAAACCTGGAATCTAGCTGATTCCAGCCACATCTATCGAGGGCAAAGGAAACTTCCCTCCCCCTCATCTTGGGAATTGGCCGATTTTTCTCTTGCAGACACCTCAGGGCCTTGCAAGAGGCTTGGTTCTTCAGGTCAGAAGAGTGCTCCCAGGTCCCAGGAGTTTATGGGACCAACTTCTTCAGTGGCCTGTGAGGCCCCTCCAGAAGGAGAGACTGAACGTTCAAGAAGTGGATCACCTCCGCCTGAAAGGAAGAAGTCAGACACTTCTCACGTTCAGGGCAGCCTGTTGTTCCCTCCTGTTAGAGAGGTTGTGCACCACACACCTCATATCCACAACAGCATGTTGTTCCCTCCCATTTTAGCTGAAAATCAATTACCTTCGGTGCTGGAGATGATCAAGATAGACTCATATTCCCAGTGAGGGCACTCCATTTCTATCTTAAGGTGTCCAAAGGAAAAAGAAAGGGTAGGAAACGTCTTTTTCTTCCTCTTAAGGGCTCCATAGAAATTTCAGCTGCCACTATCTCATGGTGGATTGTCACCACAATCAAAAGAGCATATCAGTCCCTTACCAATCGAGACCTTTCGTTTATGAAATGAAAAGTCCATGAGGTTCGAGCTGTTGCTGCCTCATGGGCTTATATTAATCACTTCTCCTTGGAGGATGTCATGAAGGCAGCATTTTGGCATTCCCATACTATCTTCTCCTCCTTTTACCTTCGCTCATTAGCACAACAAAGTGCAGGCATTTTTTCTCTGGAATCCATCTTTGTGGCACAACATGTGGCCCAGAGAGACACCAACATTCTATAACATTGAGTACATTCCATTTTTCTCTGTTTTTTTATCAGTTTAACGACATCAACCTACCCACCTGACTGACAAATTCAGCTGCACAATAGTGATGGGATAAGTAATTGCTGCTATTAAAATGTAGTTATGCAATACTTACTTGTCACTATTGCCAAATGCCCTCTTTCCATCCCGATCTGATGTACTGGCATAATCATTATGTATGAAAAAGATGACCCTTCTGCGCATGGCCAAAGCAAGGTGCATGAGTGGATTGAGTCATACTTACAATTCTCCACTCTGGAGGAGGATTTATTCACATCAAACGGATAGCAGTTTTTTGGCATGAAAAAGAAAAGCTGCACAATAGTGATGGGTAAGTATTGCATAAATAAAATTAGTTTTACCCACAAAAGAAAACTACATTTGCACTGAAGAGTTAGGTTAAATATTAATATCTTTTTATTTTCTTAGGTATTTGAAAGTGAAGATGATTCAGTGAAGCTGATGTAAGATGTTTAAAAATATTTATTCAACTGGAGCCCAAAATTGCATGATTTATACTTGTAAAGTTTGTGAATTTATTCCAAAAGTCTCCATTTTTTTAAAGTGATGACAAATTTAGACAAATGTGATTCAAAAGAAATGTTTATTTCACTTTTATAGCATGCATCTCTGACCCCTGACAGTCAAAAATATGTGACAAAAGGCCCAATTCAGGGTTGGACAGCTGAGGACAGTGATGTGAAAAAAGAAGAACCATCAGTGGAATCAGAGATGATTCATATGAAATCGCTCCACAATGACAGAGCCAATGTCGAACAACAGAATTCAGAGGTGATCAGCATGAATGAGAGCAATAATAGTCACCCACAGGACACTAATGTCAACAGAACTGGTCAAGACGGCAGTGTCATTAAAACTGAGCAGGACAATGACAGTGATATAGTTGATCAACTTGGCCTCAAGTCTGAAGATACTGCTGATTTGGGTGAGGGTAATGTGGTACAGAATTTTGATACAAATGGACAGGAATTAGGGGAGGTAACCATAGATAGTACAGAGACCAATGGCCATGACACAAGGGAGACTGCTGAAGCAGTAGAGGGCTCAGAAGCTGCTCAAACCACAGATGAATGATGTGCAGAGTTAATGATATATCCACTGTATACCTATCTGCAGATGAAATGTTATGACAAAATTATTACATGGAATGGAAGATTTAGAATGTGATAAGTTTAAAATGATTATTGGCCACTTATCTGTGATAAATCCCAGCTTATCATCTTTTTTTCTTCATCTTAAGAAAATACAAATAACCAAAATATGCAGTCCCTTGGAGACAATTCACCCATTTTGTGTCCAGGCTTTGAGAAGTTTGCAGTGCATAGGATTGATTTTAACTGTCCCTGTATCCATCAGTGTATTTTTTCTTCTTTCAGTCTGTCCATCCTTCTTTCTTTTCCAGGCTAAAACATGCATTTCAGTATACTTCTTGAGATTTAAACAGCATAGACCCAGGTATATTCAGGGTGTACACCGTTCACTTTTAATCATACATGGAACAAACAGCATAGACCCAGTTCTGTTCAGAGTGTACACCGTTCACTTTTAATCATACATGGAACAAACAGCATAGACTGTTCAGGGTGTACACTGTTCACTTTTAATCATACAAGGAACAAACAGCATAGACCAAGTTCTGTTAAGGGTGTACACCATTCACCTTTAATCATACATTGAACAAACAGCATAGACCCAGTTCTGTTAAGGGTGTACACCATTCACCTTTAATCATACATTGAACAAGCAGCATAGACCAAGATCTGTTCAGGGTCTTCACTGTTCATTTTTTTTATTTTTCTGTGACTTTTACAGGGTTCATATCTTCCACTGCATTCATCTATGTAACACAGTATAACTATGAACAGCATAGACCCTGGTCTGTTCAGGGTGTACACTGTTCACTTTTAATCATACATGGAACAAACAGCATAGATTTCATCTTTTGGTTCATTTATATATGTTATAAACTCGGAATTAAAATGCTTGAGATCATATTCAAAAATGTTGGAGAATGAACAAAATTATGGGGAATTTTTTAAAAACAAATTCCAGACAACAATTGTCTCCAGTCACAGATTTAAATATAAATTTAATACATATTTCCAAACAAGGAAATGAAAAATTCCTGGATAGGATATGAGTGGAGATCAGGCACATCCATTTTAAAAGCAAAAATGGCAACAAATTATCATTAAGCATTTCAAATATTATCTCGTCTAACACTAAAATATATTTGCTACATTGTTAAAATGCTGGTGATCTCATCTTCCATGCAGGAGTGCTGGAGACTGGTAAGAAATGCTGGAAACTCCATCAAGTGCTGAGGATACACCATGTATGCACATTATGTGATGGTAATTATGGGTTTATGCTGTTTGTAGTTGAGTGCATGTTGCACAAGAATAAAGATGGAAAGTTATTTGCGTTGCTATCACTGGGCATATATGCACCTTATTTATTTATTTATTTATTGATATAGAGGCAGAATGTACAACAATCTTTTGCATATAATCTTGTGCACTCCTAAATTCTTTTTTAACAAATTTATGATTTCCCTTTGCACACCTGGTTTGAGAACAAAAAAGTATTTTTTAGCTCACCTGACCATAAGGCCAAGTGAGTTTATGGTATGGTCCTGAGTATGGTATATGTCATCCATTGTGCATTGTCTGTCATCGATCGTGCATTGTCTGTATCGATTGTGCATTGTCTGTCATCCATTGTGCATTGTCTGTCATCCATCAACAATTGCTTTCCATGGGACCAATTTCAACTACACTTGACAGAGAGCATCCTGGCATGTCCTTCATATTTACACAAATGATGCTGATATACCTTCAAAAATGGCCAGCATTACTAAAAATAGAAGAACCTTTAAACATCTTCTCCAAAAATTGCTGAACAGAATTTGGTTAAATTTGAAAGAAAGCATCCCGACCTGAAGGTCTTTAAAATGTGTACGAATAATGCCAATCTGCCATCAAATATGGATACCATTACTAAAAATATAAAAAATTTAAATGGCTCCTATAAAAACTGCTGAACAGAATCTGATTAAATTTGAAAGAAAACATCCTGACATGAAGGTTTTTGTTACTTGATACAAATGTTGCCGATCCGCCATCAATTATAGTCGCCATTAAACAAACAAAAGCAAATGTGCGTAGCAGAATTTGAGAGAAATCATCCTCACATAAAGGCCTTTCATATTTATACAATGATCCCAATCCATTATTAAGTATGACTGCTTTTATTAAATATAGGAAAATCTTTATACGACTTCTTCTCAATAAACTGTGAGCAAAATTTGATCAGATATTGCACAAAGTATCCAGGCAACAACACCTTCTTAGTTTGTGCGTAAGTTGCCAATATGCCATCAAATATGACCACCATTACTAAAATTGAAAAACCTTTAAACAACTTCTAATAAGAAAAAGCTGGATAGAATTTGACCAAATTTGACAGGAAGCATTCTGGCAAGAAGGTCATTCATGTAGTTACAAATAATGCAGATCTGCAATTAAAAATGCTTCTGCTACTAAAGTTAGAAAAACCTTTCTTTTATTCTCATAAACCGCTGAACAGATTTTGACCAAATTTGGCAGAAAGCATTTTTATATAAAAACTTTTTTATATTTGCATAAATGATTCTGATTCATTATCAAGTATGGCTGTAATTATTAATTTTAAAGATAGACAAATCTTTAAATGATTTCACCTGAACAAAAACCTCTAAACAGAATTTGATAAAATATTGAAGTATACTGGCAAGAACGCCTTCTCAGTTTGTACAAATGATGCCAATCTGCCATGAAATATAACCACCCATACTAAAAAAAGAAAAAAAAACCTTTAACCTTCTTCTAAAAGAAGCTGGAATGAATCTGAACAAATCTGACAGGGAGCATGCCAGCAAGAAGGCATTTCAAGTATTTACAAGAAAATAATGCAGATCATCCATGAAATATGGCTGCTGTTACTTAAATTTTAAAAAATTTAAGGGACTTCTTTTCAGCAATTGCAGAACAGAATTTGACTAAATTTGGCAGAAAGCATCCTGTCATATAGGCCTTTCAGGTTTATACAAATGATGCCAATCCACATTAAAAGATAGCCACTGTAATTTTAACAAATCTTTAAACAGCTTCTCAAAAATCACTGAATACAATATGACCAAATTTGACAAGAAGGATCTTAGCATGAAGGACTTTCAAGTTTGTACAAATGATGCTGATCCAGTATTCAATATAGTCATATTTACTACAATTTGAAAAATATATAAATGACTTCTTCTCAAAACCTACTGTATACAAGTTGACCAACTTTCACAGAAATCATTCTGCCATAAGGCCTTGAGAGTTTTCGCAAATTGTGTCTATCAGAAAACCAATATGGCTGCCATTACTAAAGCATAATTTGGTCAACAGCAGTTGCATTTGGCTCTTAGGTCGATGTAAGCCGGGTGAGTGATATCATGCCCACTGGGGCCTCATGCTTTTTTAATTATAATTGAGAACTTGTAATATATTCCAAGTACCATAAATTTGTCTATACAGTATCATACAGATACCTTTGTCAGTATTACAGTAAAATTGCTTCAGTCATACCATACAAATTATGACATGACAGTGTTGAAAATCATTATTTGGTTTGATCCAATTTTTTTATACTCATGTCCGTATTAACGGAGCAGTAGCATTAAATTTTCATATACTGATATATTGCATGGTGACCTAATGGAGTTATATATGGTAATCTAGATGTGTCTAGTTGGTTTTTATGTCCCCACTGTGATAGCAGAGGTGGTGAATTGTTTTGCTGCTGTCCTTATATATGATGATATGTTTGTCAAGAATCGCATTTTAGCATGATAGTACAGAAGCTTTGAAACTTAAAGTCATGAAATTTTACATTTTACCATGGTCATAAGCAGATGAGCTGATTAGATTCTTCCATAAATATTTTCAAGAAGTTATGGTCCATTGTGACTTAGAATTTTCCAAGTCAGACCTGAATCTATTTTAGCATAATTACATAAAAACTATTAATCATAGAGCCATGAAATTTTGCACACTTTATTATAAACATAAGTAGATCTTGTTAAATTTTTACACATATGGCATTGTTTTTAATTAAGTTATGGCCCTTTTGGGTACATGGAATATTCCAGGGTCTGTCCCAGGTGTGTTTGAACATGATCATACAGAAACTATTTAATGTAGAGCCATGAAATTTTACACACTCTTTGAAGGTCATTTGTTGATGACCTGATTAGGATTTTCCATGAATTTCGCTATTTTAATGATATGGTCCTTTGTGACTTCAAATTTTCCAAATTGGTCCTAAATCCATTTCAGCATGATAGTACATAAAATACTGTATTTAACATAAAGCTTTGATATTTAAAACACTGATGGTCTAAGGTTAATGACCTGATTACATTTTCACATATGCAGCACAATATTTTTTTCTCTTTTTCAGGCAATTGCAGCAATTTTTTTAGGGTTGTTTTAATGTACTTTTGAATTTCTTAGACATAGACTTTAGTGACAAAAAACATTGTTAACACAATTAACCAAAAATCACTTTATGTAGTGACATTAAATTTAGGAGGCATATCTGTATGCATATGTAGATGACTTGATTAGATGTTCATACCATTACAGCAATTTTTGACATTTTTGGCAGGTTTTGAACTTTTTGATGCAGACATTTGGGTCTGGTCTGCAGTGAAGGACATACATGCATGTTTTTCCTGGGTTTTTTTTACGAGAATAAGAGCTCTTTTTTATATAAACTGTTAAAATCAAGCAATATTCTGTCAGTTGGAAAAATATCTATACTGTTATTTTTAGGTTGCAGACATCAGTTACCGATTACAATAATTGGCCATAACTGGGTTTCCATTTTCAAAATTCAATAGAATTTCTGTAGTAAATGACTTTCTTTTACAAGTTTTTTTTTGCAATATTTAAGTAAAATTCCATTTATACTAATTCTTATTTTGGCAAACTGAATCTATTACTGAAAAATAAATAATGTTTACATGTCAAAAAGGTCACTTATGGTAAACAAAATTTGGCTGAACGATACACACTGTTAGCCCATTTGTGATAAGAAATAATAGAGGTTGATTACAAATGTAATTTTTCTGAAAATGACAGTTACTGCTAATAAATGTTTTAGTAACTTTTAGGAAGAAATGGAATTATGTTTGGAAATGTCTCTCAATTCTGCCAAATGCACTGAAATGTTCCATTTGATAACTATATATACTTTTAATGAATATCTGAAAGTAATAAAAACATTTTCTTACAAAATAGTGTAATTTACAGTATAAATAGCTATTAAGAAGAAAACTACTTGAAAATGTTGAGAAACTTATCTCAAAAAGACAGATGATGATCCTGGAAATTTCAAGAATATACAAATTCTTTCTGAAACTAGACAGATGACCTTGAAAGTATGACCTTTCTGGGAATTGCTTCAAAGAGTCTAATTTATTCAGTCAAATTCCTGTGACTTTCAGTGTTGAAGTGTGAGTTAATATGAGAAATATATAAAAATGAAATATAGGATTGTCTTTGGAGAATATTTTTTTGTTTGTTTGTTTTTAAATGTTGCTGTTATACCTTAAGATAGATTAAGACCTAGGAAATGCCCAGTCCATGACTTTACTTTTATATAAATAGCCCTTATGCAAATTATATACAGTGAAACCCTGCTATAACGCGATATTTGGGGTCCATAAAATTCGATCGCGGAAAAAGCGGGGTCGCGTTATTGCGGGGTTTTACTATATTTTACTTTTTTCAGAGAACAACGTATACACGTCTAATGTATAGCATGAATAGGGTATCAACACCGTTTACTATCTGATATCGATCCGTCTTTGTTTTCCCACATGACAACCCTTTGATTGAGCCACGAGTTTGATACAGCTGTACTTGTTCAGTGCTAAGTAACAGAGAATGGTTATTTGAACTCCCTGTGATCTTGCCGCCCAAGCTCAGTCTCTACATAAGCACCCACATATGACAATCTTTGATCTTGCCGCCCAAGCTCAGTCTCTACATAAACACCCACATATGACAATCTTTGATCAACCACCGCATTGTCTGGTGCTTGGTTGTGTATGCAGTTAAAGAAGAAACATAAGTCGGCTATTGTTTGCGCAATGATTGTATACAGGATGAATTGAAGTCCAGCGCACGTGTTGGCGGCTTACGTTTTTTGATGTTTATTAAATCTTGAGAATCTTTTATCAACCACCACATTGTCTGATGCTCGGTTGTGTATGCAGTTAAAGAAGAAAAACATGTCGGCTATTGTTTGAGCAATGATTGTATACATAATGAATTGAAGACAAACACAGAGAAGACTTACTGGCTTTACTCATGGATCAGTAATAAGTAACATTTCCGAAAATGTTTATTTTGGCATAACACTTCAAGAAATTGGTGAAATTGTTAAATTTCAGAAGCCACGCCACGATCGAATTCATACGTGATCTCTTCCCCAAAATGATAATAAACTTTTTATACACTATTTCTCGTACTTAAAAAAAAATGTTTTTTTTCCGTGTACGAGAAAAATACATGTACATGTATATAAAATTTCAGGAACCACGCCACAAACGTATTATACTCGAATTCATACGCGATCTCTTCCCCAAAATGATACTGTAATATACACATTTTATACACTATTTCTCGCACTTTGCAAAAAAAAAATGTTCATGTGCGAATGAATATATGAAATTTTGGGAGCCACGCCACGATCGCGTTATATCCGAATTGGCGTTATAGCGGGGCGCGTTATAGCGGGGTTTCACTGTATTGTATTGTACTTTTAAATAAAAACATACATATTTGGTACATCATTAATCCATAAAGATAAATATGTTTGTCTCTAATTCTTTTTGTACAAAGAACTTTTTTTTTATTGAAAGTATGCAGATTTTAGGTACTTAAGAAAGTTATAATTAATAATCTTATCAATAATTACTTGTACACTGAAAGAATAATAATAAAACTGTACAAAACATTACAGACATCATAGTTGATTTTTTCTATGATGTATTCTTTAAGTAGGTTAAACTTAAGTACAAAAATTCTAAAACACTATTTAGTTCCAGTTTGTACATACTTGTATACTGTATTATTGATAGATGAATTTTTGCAGTTTATAAGAAAATATTTGATATCAAAGGATTACATTTTACATTTTTATATATATACATATATATATATATATATATATATATATATAGAGAGAGAGAGAGAGAGAGAGAGAGAGTTAGTTAGTTAGTTAGCAGCTATTCAAGTGAAGAATAACTATTTTCATCTTGTTGATAATTATGTATTGATGTCTCATTTCTGTGATACACTGTAGTCAGAAATTTTGAACCATCCAGCAACATAATAGTGTACTATGTACATACATGAATTTACATTTTCTTAGCAAAAGGTACCTTTGAAACTTGACATGATTGTCTTAATATGAATGTGACCTCATTGTGGTGACATTCTTACAATGTCATTAATACATTCTCTATAAATACCATATCTCTTGTAGAGGACATACACCCGACTGTAAAGAGCATACTCCAAGTAACATATTCTCCAAGGTGATGTAAGAGTTGAATCTCTTTACAATAGGTCAGATGCCATTGGGGAAAACACAATGCATTACTCTCAGATAATTCAGAAAAACTAGAAATACACAAAATTTCAAGAATTAAGTCCCATTTTATAGTTAATTTTCTCCCTGGTGATCGCTGACCTATTGCGAGGAGATGTAACTCAGATGTCTTCTTGGGCACTGTGTTCATTGGTCTGTTGACTCAGATCTGTTGTTACATAATGCAATAGCAGATATGGGTATAAATTGTTTGTAGTTGCTATCATACCATGCACAGTTAACTATTGCATTTGATTTGCTGCATGATTGCAATGAATTAAATGCAAGCACAAATAAAAACATATGATAGCTTTGTTACCAACCAGTGAGTGTATCCCTCAGTAACCTCCCACTTCAAGAACCCCCACATGTTGACCAATCAGAAAACTCACTTGCACCATTAACCTCTCAGGTGCACCAATGTCATACTAATATAATGATGTTTGTACTATTTCAGATCAATACAACTGGCAATCAAGGTAAGGCCATGGTTACAGCTCACAGAAAATCATCATTTTCCACTGACCATTGCATGTAAACGTTTTCTGTTTATATATCTGACAAACATGTATGGATTTAAATGCATTATTGCTGAGGACACAGCTGATTATGCTATTCTGTATTAGTGCTCTGAATTAATAAAGTGAAGCAGAAATGAATTTACATGGGCCCAGAAGGGGAGAGGGGATCTCAAATCTACCGGTAGGCTGTCATGGCATTTCTATGCACAGACTTGGTATATTCATCTTGGACAGCATGCTGGGTTTTCTCAGTTCTCTCATATTTTCAGTTTAACAAGGCAAATGTCCCGCAGGTTTATTCATGTTCTGGTTATAGTATGGCATTATGAGAATTCTATGTAGGGTAAATTGACATATTCTAATCTACATAACCTGTACTGCGATTTTCTATGATTGGATTTCATGGCTTTTTTGGACCAATCAGATTCGCAGAAAGTGATATATTAACATGTTGACATATTGAAAATAATCAACCACAAATACTATATAAAGTGTACCAACTATGTGATAAAAATTAGGTATAAATGTATAAGTGGGCCTTCCATTCAGCCCCCACACTTGTTATTAAACCTTTGTTGTTTAATCTCTTTCACTTTCCTAATAAAGTCGTTGCAATTTTTCATTTGTCAGTTTTAAAGATTTTTTTTAAAACTTAACTTAGTTAATCTGTTGGTTGTGCTATATATTTATTTGCTGGTGTTATTTCATAGAACTACTCCATAATGGTGGTCTTTCTCTGGCCTTGGCTGTCACATGCAGGGTGGATTTTTACCCCACTAATTGGTAAAGCATTTCATTAATTTTTACACATCATTTATTCCTCTACCTTATTTAACATGTAACATATGCAGTATCCATGACCTTGTGAACTTTGGTCCTGAAACAAGATTACATCATTGCTATCTTCAAAGTCTAATGACCACATACCTGTTTGGCCCCCCCCCCCCCCCCCCCCCCGCCCCAAAAAAAGAAAGAAACTGATATCACTAAACTGAACACATTGCGGAACTGTCTCTCCAGAATTTAGTACATTGATGACATCAGAGGATTTTGCTGCAGTCATGTAATAGTGTTACAAACTACATTTAAAGTGCATGTCTCAGTGAACTCAAATGCTGAAATAGTAAGATCGTGATTTGTGAACTCATATGAATTCATGATGGTTGTTTTTATACGAGTTGTCGAGCACAACACACAATTTTATTGTTTACAGCATCAGAGTTAATCGAGACAGCACTTGTTACTGTTATTACCATTTCACTCAAGTATTAAACTAAGAAATTACAAGCTTCACCTACCTGTCACTCAATTATTGTATATTCAAAATTCATAAAGACTGCAGACCAGTGCTACTTAATGCTAATATATAAATTGTCATGTGATCTCTCTCTTTGCTTTTACCTTGATGCGCCATGTACTGGCTTAACTGTGACACCCAAGTAGTTGACAGTGTTCAACATACAAGTATACAAATTCAACCTCTGGATTGATTTTAATAAAACTTCTGTATATTGTATTGTCTGTAGTTTGTCATACACTTTGTATTCAATATTTTTTCTGAGGTGTACAAATAATTATAGGAAAAAAAATCTTCATTTTCTTAAATACCAAAGGCAGGATACAGTTTCCAAAACTAGACAAAACAAATACAGTAGAACCTGTCTTGAAAGATCGCCCCTTCTGACCGTAAATCATGGTCTCTCAAGACAGGTGGTCTCTCATAACAGGTCATCCCACTATATAATCAATAAATATGTGCATTGCAAATTTGGTCTCACAAGACAGGTGGTCTCATTGCAGTGGTCTTTCAAGACAGGTTTTACTATAACTATAATTTCTACAGACAGTACATTATGTCTAAAATTGTCCTAGAATTAACTACAGTAAGACCTCACTTAGCAGACACTTCTATGTACAAAAGACCAATTCATAGAAAATCGCATTTATAATCTCCTATGTCTAATTTTCTTAATAATTTCAACCTCTGCCAATTGGAACATCCTTGGCCTTTTTGTCATATACTAGAAAAGACATTGGATCTAAATGGTGGCCATTTTGAACTGCCCTCAAACCCATGGTTGCTTTTACATGAAAATAAGTTCATTGATACCACTGAAACTCAATGACATGTCATCACTATTAACAATGTAAGTAATAGTTTGAGGCAATTAAAACGGAATGATTTCATATTTTTTTCACTTAAAAGTCGCAAAAATAACATTAAATATTGAGAGTGCATGTATTTCATTGTTGGTTCAAATGTTATCAAATGTTATTTTCAGTGCCAATCTTTTTCTGAGCATCTGTTCTTCATACATGTAGCCAAATATTTGTCTGACAAAAACTATCAATTTGGAAAGTATCCCAATGATTACCTCCAAGTCTCTTTCAGAGAGTTGAAGTTCTTTCACTCACATCAGAAAGAGACAAGGATGTTAGGGACATCTGCAACAGCCCTGCCTCACTCTGAGAGATATCATGTGTCCATTTTTCAAACCTTCTGTGTATGCAGTGTCAAGATTAAATTATTGCCTGTTGTGATACCATCAAGCAGTGTGTATATAATGTCAAGATTAAATTATTGCCTGTTGTGATACCTTCATGCAGAGTGTATGTAATGTCAAAATTAAATTATTGCCTGTTGTGATACCATCATGCAGTGTGTATGTAATGTCAAGATTATTACTGGTTGTGATACCACAATGTAGTGCATATGTAATGTAAAGATTAAATTATTACCCGTTGTGATACCACTCTGCAGTGTGTATGTAATGTCAGGATTATTACTGGTTTTGATACCACTATGCAGTGTGTATGTAATGTAAAAGATTATTATCAGTTGTGATACCACTATGCAGTGTGTATGTAATGTAAAGATCAATTAATCCCAGTTGTGATACAACTGTGGAGTGTGTTTGTAATGTAAAGACTAATTCCCTGTTGTGATACCACTGTGCTGTGTATTGCCAACCTGAACTTTATATCATTCAATATCACATGAATAAATGGTTATCATTCCTATGTAGTAATGACATTTTGACTTTTGTTATGTCATTTGTACAGTGTACATTTTATACATATCACTTTCATTAAGTCATTATTATACAAATAGTATCAAGTAGTAATGATATGACACTGTATTATATATTGTGATATCACTAAGTAATTTTGACAATTTTTACAACATTTGTTATTATTGGATAATTTTGTCATAGATTCCTCATAGTTCTAAGACATATAGTTAGGTTTCTTTTAGAAATGTAATTTTTGAAATTTTGAGCTGTGATAACAAGTTTTACATAAATATATTTAAATTTTTCCCTACCTTGTCAAGGGCCACATAAACTAAAAGTATACAAATCTATTTGCCATTTTTTATATGTTGTCTATTGTCATTCTGCCAACACTTACTCTTACCCACCTAAGAGACTTTTTTTTCTGAACAGATTTTGATGAATGTGGTATGTAAGGTTATGTAAACAAGGTCTCGGAGGAAGATGATAATTAGCAATATCTGTGCACATGTCCATGAGGCATTCTGTTAACAAATGTTAATTTTGTTAAAAAATTTAAATTTGAATACAAATTATCAAAATTGGTTAGTGTAATGAATAAATGTTTATACTAGTAATTCTCTCCATTCATAATGAATGTTTTGTTAATACCATGAACTGTGTTTTTTTATCACCTATCCGTCTACATGCTTTCTACAAGTTTATAAAAATATACTTTCCATAATATTTCCTTTCACTTAAACACTTTTCACTTGAACACCATAAAACAATACTTAGTGCAATTGTGCGTATAATGTACAGGTGAAAAATCCAGTAAAAACCATATTGGCATCAAATGTATGGTTTAACTATTAGTTCTTTTGTTGAGGTTTTTTAATTGTGTGAAAGATTATTGTTCTTCTCATTATAATCATGTAGAACATTTTCATAATTGTGTCCATCTTGTATCCAGGATCAAACTGAGCTGATATGAAACATGTTTCCCCTCATTTCTGAGTATAGGCAGGTATCAAAGTTTGGTCATGTTATTATAATTTCAAATGTCTGTAATCTTGTTATGTCCCCATTGCAATAGCAGAAGGGGGCATATTGCTTTGATGCTGTCTGTCCATATGTCAGTAAGTTTGTTTGTCTCTATATCCATCATGAAAGTGTTCTAGCACAATAGCACAAAAACTATTGGACTTAGAGCCATTAAATTGTACAAACTTTATTGTGGTCATGAGTAGATGACCTGATTAAATTCTCAGGCCATTATAGCAATTTTCCATTTTGATACACATCTTTATTAACTTTTTAGACTTACCTGGTAAACTTTGAAAAAAAAATTGTTTGTGCAGTTTTTCAGAAATCACTTGAGGTAGACAAATGAAATTTCGCAGGCATATTTGTATTTATAAATAGATGATCTGATTATATTTTCAGGTCATTTGCAGCAATTTTTGAGGCTTTGTTTTCACACATTTGCCAATTTGTTTGTGTGAACAAATTACCTGATTAGATTTTCATGCTTCAATAGCAATTTTTCAAATTATTCTATTTTTTAATTGTTGGGGACTTGCACAATTTTGGTCCGCTATTGGTGCATAAGTGTTTTACGAACACAAATATAGTTAATTATGTAATGATATATTATCTGTATTCCACACAGACATTATTATTTATTTCCATAAGTGTTTAATTTTTACAAATGGAAGACTTATTTAATTTTGTAGGACACTATTTTCAAGAATTGTTACATGAAATAGATATAATTTGGATGGGAGTATGTGGATAATTGAAAAACATGCTCAATAAATAAAACATTTTATCACAGTTCTTTGGATGCTTTTGATCTTTTCACCTTTCAACAGCTAGAGCTTGGTATATGGGTGTGTGTGTGTGCATATCCACATGCATGTTTGTGTATGTGTGTATACATGTTTGCATGCATGCACATGTGTTCATGCACATGCGTGTGTACATTGTACACACAATGGATAAATTGATTGTACAACAATGAAAATTTCCCATACATTTCCATACATCCATTATCATCTGGACCAGGAACTGTATTTCCAACACCCTCCACTACCACCAGTTGATTGCCCAGTTGAACTTTTCATTCATTCACTTTACCTTTCAAGAAAAAAATTCAGTGGCAATCAACTGTACCCATTACCTGTATACCATTCTACCCACCCACCTTCTTATTATCATGCCTGCATGTCTGCAGGAGTGCATGCATGTACACACACACACAGACACACACCTGACTAAATTTGAATCCAATAATGAGAGAAATATTTATACTTCCACATTTAATTGTGCTATAAAATGACAAAGGTTTAATTTCCTGAAAGGTACTACAATCCTTCTGTCACTGCTATAAAATGACAGACAAAGGTTTAATTTCTTGAAAGGTACTACAATCCTTCTGTCACTGCTATAAAATGACAAACAAAGGTTTAATTTCTTGAAAGGTACTACAATCCTTCTGTCACTGCTATAAAATGACAAAGGTTTAATTTCTTGAAAGGTACTACAATCCTTCTGTCACTGCTATAAAATGACAGACAAAGGTTTAATTTCTTGAAAGGTACTACAATCCTTCTGTCACTGCTATAAAATGACAGACAAAGGTTTAATTTCTTGAAAGGTACTACAATCCTTCTGTCACTGCTATCTAAATAATATAGCAGCTATCCTCAAAACACTACTTCGTAAAATCTTACTAACAATGTCTGTTAAAAACATTAGACAGATTCATTTGGAATAATTGCTATATTCCCAGACAGTGTTGGTGGGGTTTTTTAGACTCAAAAAGTGTGTTTTGAGGTCCCAAGTGGGGCGGGGGGGGGGGGCAGTGCGCGTGACCCCCCAAAAGCGACGTCATCCAAATGAGAGTAAGCTATCTTTTCAAATCAGCCTACAGCAAATGACTGGAAATTTAAAACTGAATTAAAGAAAATACCATCTGTTTTCTCTGAAGCATTTAATATACTTACAAACAAACAAACAAAAAATGGTAGACTTAGCTTTGTCAAATAACATCACCACAAACATGGTCACAACTTCACAGACATTAAATTCAAAAATACACCAAGTTACTGTCTTTAAAATCCGTTTTAATTACATGCAGTCTTTGCTGCTTTCAATAGTTCAGTAGTTGGTTTGATGGTATTGCAAGTGTAATTTGTGTTCACACCTAAACTTTTCCTTCACGAATGTGCATCCACGTCTATGTTGGCGCTAGACCAACAAGTTGTTCATCACCTTTTTTTTTTTTTTTTTTTTATTTAAAAAAATTGAGAACAACTTGCTGGTCTATGTTGGCACAAGCAATAGCCAAAGTCGCTAAAAGTGATAAAACCTGTAAGAGGGCAATGAATATCCATTTCAAAACAATTATTCTGACCATGAAAACAGTAAAAGTTTGTGGTAGTCAGCTGAGTTGCTCAAGTCTTTGACTGCCGCTATTGTAACGTATTTTCGAGGTTTAAGTCACCTACGGCAGTGAAGATTAAATTATTCTCATGCTGAATTAATGAGAAAAGGTACTCATTTATGCAAATACTCACTTTGCCATTTGATTAATGATTTAATACTTTCAAATTATTAAAATTCCATGGTGCAGTTCATTTCAGGTTAACTAAATATTCAAACATGTTAATGTTTTCATTAGTTACTTGATCACATGATAAAACGTTTATTGCAATCATGTAAATGTCCAAGGGAAATAGGAGAAAGTTAAGGTGGCAAAACTGACGAAGCAAATAAGATTATCTCATTTTTTAGCACTTCTGGTACATTATGGACTATAATTTTCCTTTGTCCCTTTAAAATGTTGTGTGTCCCCCAAATCTGGAGGGTGAGGGGCAGTGTCCCCTGACCTTTGGATTCAAGGTGCAACACGATATTAGAGATTGAATGGTGATGTCGTTCAACAAACCGAAATTTTTTTATATGTGGAGTAAAATCCGACTTCAAAGAAACGTTGCCGCAGATCACAAACTTTAATAAAGATGGCTTCAACATTCTCATTCAATGCGGTCAATGATGTGTAATAACATTTGTTTTTCAACACGCATCAGTTTGATGTACTGACAAATATTGGATTGTTCCACTTGGTGCACTTTACCTATGCAAATTAGCCTAATGGGCTCTGATCAGCAATGCTCAAAGGATTTGACACAACACATCACCCTAGCTATTATAAGCGCCAATCCAGTAAATCTTTGAAAGGTGTCTGTTTATCTCTGACCGCCTTACTTTTTAATTGTCTCAAAAACAGCCCCAAGGAGAGTTTTACATGAGCTCCGTGCAAGACCGTTTACTGTTTATACACACAACAGATTATGGGCATATATCACTGTGGTCAGAAAACGTAATTTTTTTTTTTTTTTCCGCTAAGATAGCTGAAAATCGTGTTTTTCGAACACGACCGTGTCCGAGGGTTTGGGTGTCCAAAATTGTGTTTTTCGCGTGACACGTCGTGTTATGGTATGCCATGAAGACACAGAGCATTCCAAAAATGACATCTTTAGACAGATAATACCCATTGTACAAGACAAGTGAGCACATGAAACACATGCAGAGTGCATCAAGTGAAAATCTCATGCAAATATATTGAAGTGTGCATGCACAAAAGAATGACACCTCTACTTATACAGCAGTTGTTCCCAAAAGATTTATTTAGAGTCGTTATCAAAAAGTTTGGGAACCACTGTTACACAGCCTTATTGTTATCAACCGATTTTGTAGAGCAGGTGTATGTGATCACGCCAAACAATGACTGGTTTACTGGGGGAACTAAATAACATTGGGAATGTAAATGGTTATGGACATCAAAGGGATTATGTAGGCTGCTCAGAGCATCCCATGAACTCCTGCAACAAGTGAGACATTTTTTACGAGACGTGTTTGTTGATGAATGGCCACACAAATATCTCAGACCATCTGTTAAATTTTTGTAAAGGCCTAAACAGGAAAATATAAGTCAGTTTTCAAAGCTTGATTCTGAAAGGAAAGATTTAGGTCTTTGGTTTGTGCCACTTTGTTTGGCAATTTAAAAAAAATAAATAATGATGATTTGACTTAGTGGAATGTTCTTACAAATAGAAAAAAGTGACATTTTTTAACATCAAGTTAAATACTTAGATTTTGATGTAGAAAATTATTTGTGAACATAAAAAATGTTTTTCATGGAAATTATTTACTATTTACCTATAATTTATTAACTGTATGAGCTGCAATGTTTTAAATTTTAAAAATCCAATTGCTGCAGATTATAGACTACCCAAAGAATTTTTAAAAAGACTTTAGCATGTTTAATGTTTGACCAATACAAAATGTATTTAGAAAACAATAGGATAAATCTGTGGTGTGTACTACTTTGTTGGGCAAATTTTTGATGAATACTATTTTATTTATTTAAAGTTATTAAAAAAATGTTCACTGATGAACTAATTGTAATTTTCATAATTTTTTAATATAGACTCCCAAAATTACTTTATAACAAATGGAAGGTTCCACACATTTACTTTTCTCTGTTGCGAGTAATTTGATTGTTTTTTTATTTTATATTTATTTGTATGTTGCAGATGTTTCATCATTTCTGAATTTATACCTCAAAATTTCAACTTTTTTATCTCGAGTTAATGGCTACCTTACAACTACTGGAAGTTTTCCCACATTTACTCCTTTTTTTGCTGACAGTAAATGGGATTATTAAAACATTGTTTATTTTAAAATGCATTTTTGTAAGTCATTAACAGTTTTATCCTTTTTAAAAAGGTGTTGGCATGTTTAAAGTTAGACCAATAAATGAAAATGGTTTAGAAAGCAAAAGGATACATCTGTGGCATGTGCTACTTTCTTTGGCATATTTATGATGAATAATGATTTCACTCATTTAAAAGGTATGTATTGACTTTTAAGTTGCATTTGTATTACTAGTAAATAGATTTTACAAAATATAAACTTTTTTTATATACTGATATAAGAAGTTAGTGTACAAATTCAGGATGATTCCACACTTGTAATCATTTCTCAGTTGCTAATAATTCTTTTTTTTTAAATTTTTTAAGTCATTTCAAAAATATCTTGAAGGCAAATTTTAGCAAATGATACATTGGCCAAAGTGTTACTAGTATAAATAAGGCTTGGGTATTTTTTATGTGTGATATATTTGTTAAAAATTCAATCTGAAAGCAGGAGGATGAATCTCTGGCTTGCACTAATTTTAATGTGCTTATTATTGAAGGAAGATGCTTATTTTACTCATTTTTAAAGGTATTGCATTATTTAAAACCATAAATGTGTATAGAAGTGAATATAATATGTACCTCTGTGTAGGAGAGGTAACAGCGGGCAGATTACCGTGTACTCGCAAGCAAATGGACTTGGACCACAATTATTTCTTCCTGGACTGTACCCATGAATGTAGTTCCTATCAATTTTTAGAGTATTGTTTCGTGTCGTTTTTTGGTGGTGATCCTTGTCTTAGTTTTAGGCATTCTTGGTACTGATTTAAAGGAAATTACTTATTCTTTACAATATGGGGATTATCGTGTAACTCTGTGTGTGTATTTTGGCTGCAGGGCACAGTTAGTATTGATGCTGTCCTGGAAGTAAAATCTGTGATCCATGACACGTTACTTTGTTTACAGTTCAGCTTTTCCAAAACATCTCGGATAACCTCTGACAAGAACTTCACTGTAAGTTTGTATAGGAAGATACTTTTGATTAACACATGATTTATTTGGATTTGGACATATTGGAAAGCTCAGCAATGAAAAGCAAATGTAGAGAATATAGAAGAAAATAATTGTGTACCAAGTCTACATGCCATACTTGACAGAGTGTCCCGACAGGAGGTGGACTGGCTAACACCCAGTTGTGAAAATTCACACCTATATCAAGACAGACATGTTTCTTTTGAACATGTACCATGAAGAACAGGAATAGTCGAAATTACACTATTAGAGCAGAACATACTGTTTTTCTATTTTTCAGTGATAAACATTGACCTTGTCGAAAGAGAAACTTTAATCTGGCATTTACATTGTTTTTATATATTATTGACAATGCATTCACCAAAAGTAAGTTATCTATATGGAGACCCAAATATTTAATACACTTTTGAGGATTGATTTATGTGGCCATT
Organism: Margaritifera margaritifera; assembly: GCA_029931535.1. Lineage (NCBI taxonomy): Eukaryota > Metazoa > Mollusca > Bivalvia > Unionida > Margaritiferidae > Margaritifera > Margaritifera margaritifera. Next base: position 1,270,320 of record JAQPZY010001537.1, on the reverse strand, counting down.
ACAGGTTATTTTAAATTCTCAGATTTTTTTTTTACAATTCGCTTTTCGCTTCGAGTCAAATAGGATGCATCCTGTCTTACCCAAATGTAATGATAGTTTCTTGTCAATGAGCCAAAGACTAGTTCTTTCCCAAGAATTTTTAAATGTAATCAGGACCCTGATTTGAAAACATGATAGCACTGTCATCTGCATATAATAAAAGCTTACGACAAGAGCCTATGCTAGTTACCATGTCATTTACATAACACAAAAAAAGAAGAGTACCCCACCTATCCAAATGTCAGTCGAGGCTACGATAGCTAGTTTCATTTGATCTCGGGCTGTTTTCATCCCGTGTTCTTTAGTTCACAGGGTTTAGCTACAGTACTGGAAATATACTTGAAGACTTCCTTTCTTTTTCGAGATGCTCTTTATGGAAAATATTTGGAATTATTCACACTAGGAACCAAGCAAAGAGCTTAAGCAATCAAAATGAGACATGCAGTTAGCAGGGTGACTACACAAACTCTATGAAAATTGAAAGCATTCTAAACCCGCAAGATAATACCCCTTAACTTTATTGCAAGTGAATTCTACTTTTATTTTAATAGTAGGAGTGTGTGGCATGTTTTATCTTCCTTCTATCATGCAATTTAGTATCAATCTTAAAATCCAGCCACAGTTAAACGGTTTAGTGATTATATTACGCGCAAGATGAGTTAATACCGGCTTTTTGTCCATTTTTATTGAAAACCATAAATCAAGTTTGGAATCAAATTTGACGAATCTTCAATTTTTTTTATATAAATATGATGGCAAGTCCATTTTTGCAATATGATTAAGGTATTTGGTCTAACTCTGTTCCTAGTCTATATAAATGATATTGCCGACAAACCTACAGGCAACTGCCTACTTCTTTGCTGACGATTGCGTAGTGTACCAACAGTTCAACAACTACAATGATCACCTGCTTCTACAGAAAGATCCAGACACTTTGGTTAAATGGAGTCACATATGGCAGATGGAGTTTAACAGCAAGAAATGCGCCATCATGCAGGTCTGTAGTAAAACATCATAGCAACAGTTTACCTACACAATGGAAGGTCAAGCTCTTGATGTTGTGCAGCACCATCCACACCTTGGAGTTGAATTAAGTGACAGCTTGAAGTACAACTTACATATTAACAACATCACCAACAAAGCTTTAAGTGGGCTGGGGTTTCTTAAACGTAATTTAAGGAATTGTCCAACCAAAGTAAAAGAGAGGGCCTACTTCAGCTTAGTAAGACCGCAGCTGGAGTATGCATCTACCATATGGAACTCTCAACAAAAGACCCAAATCAAGCAGGTGGAACAGATTCAGAGGAATGCAGTCCGTTTTGTATTAAATAAGCCATACAACATGTACCACTCTCAGAGCGCTTCCGGCATGATTAACACCTTGCATTGGCAATTGGTACAATAACAGTGCATCTGCAGAGACGTGACTCTATTATATAAAGTCATCAGTATCTTAATAGCTGTACCTGGCATTTACCACCCAATTGTAGTATCAATATGATCCACAAGATACAGCCACTCATAGAAGTGCATCATGTACCAGTGCAGGGTCAATGTTTACCAGCATTCATTTTTTCCTCAGACAGTGTGGAGCAAAGAAACAGGTTTTATCATCAGTATGAGTTCAATCATTGTAGCTATATCTAAGATCTATTTATGGGTTTTTTTATTTTATTAAATGAAAGTACAATTAAAAAATGTGTTAATTATAAAGAAAGGCCACATATTGCAAAATGAGAACAAATACCGGTAAGCAAAATTGCTGTGTTAAAAGTTATAGGCAAAGCTGAAATAAATGAAAGAGGTATTCACTGTCTCAAAATTATTTAGCGATAGGCCTCTTAGCCTAAGAAGACCAAACTTTTCATGTGGTGTCATCTAAGCGGGAAATAACTGATCACCAGACGACATGAAATAAATTCATTCGAACTGAAATTGCCTGAAATTGTGTTCTACAGAGATTTAGCTTCAACGATATGTCTATCCATGTAAGCAAAGTTATTTATTTACAAGATGATATTACTATGTGTATTCGCATGTAACACGCACTCGACTGCAAACAATTTGGATCCAGATTTTCCGTTGCTTGAAATCTTAACAAACAAGAATGGTGTATCTCCCTTCTGACCTGCTGATTCATTATTCGATGGCCAGTCTGGGTCTATGCTCTTCTCAGTTGTGTAAGCAGTATACTTGGGTACATGAGGTATTCCGTTGTAAGACATGGACCCTTATTCTGGACACTTTTTGGGCAAGAAACTTGAGCTCAGACTCAAAATTTGACAATATTGGCACTCTGTAACTTTAAATTAGAATAAAATCAGAATCACAAACCTTTAAGGATTTTCTTAACTTCTGGTCCTGCACTTGCATGCTTAATAATAATGAAGCAGATTTACTCCAAGTACCGTACCTAAATTTGTTGTTTTGAGCCCTAAGTTTCCTGTTCAAAAAGTTTCAGAATAAATTGCCAATACTGTTAATGCATGCTAGATTCAGTTTTAATCTTTTATCCATGATTAAAATGACCATAACTTTCATGTCACTAACAGAAGTAAGGTCTGTCGGATTAATTTTTGGAGCACTGCATGACATTTTAGCCAATAGAAGACGAATACAGCACTTTAGCAAGCATTAAACTAGCCAAATGGCTCACAATGACACCAAAAGCAGGCTTTTCCAGACAAATAAAGACAAAATATATTATTTAAGGTGATAAGAAACAGTTGTAATAAAAGTTTTAATTAAAACATCAGACATAACATCATCATAATATATATTACTTGGACTTTTCAGACTATTCTTCTTTCTTATAAAGAACATTACAAAAAAAAAAACTACATTCACAACCAATTTCAAATTTATACACATGATGACCTTTTTCTTTTAAAAATATTATTGGATAAAAATATCAAGTCAACTTTAAAAAAAAAGGTCACAGCCAAATTCCACTCTTCCTTGAGTATATGATTTAGTCCAAAATCAAAAGCAATAAAGCTAATTTACTTAGCAAAATATAAGGTAGTAAGATCTTTCTGAACAGATATTTCCTTTAAAAAAAAACCCACAAAAAACCCCAACATTATATGCGCATAAGCATATTTTTACAAGTCACCTACTATGAGATTAACCTAAGAATGAAATGCTTGCTATAAACAGTTTCAGGGAGGTAACTCACTTGAAAAATGAACTGAATTTAAGTAAAATGTATATATATTGGTTTGATTTAGCATTTATTCAAACAAAGTATATTCTTAATATTGTTTGTGAATGATATTATATGATGCTCGTACCTTAGAAGGAAAGAAATGGGCAAGTTTTCTGAAATTTGTCTTAAAAGAGAAGAAAATGGAATGGTTACATTTATTAAATTTGTCATAAAAAAGATACAAGTTAGCTAGTGCAATTAGACAAGACTTTTATTTTGTTTTGTATGACTCTTCAACCTTAGAAGGAAAGGAATGGTCAAATTTTCTTAAATTTGTCTGAAAAAAGAAGAAATATGATGGGTAAATTGATTAAAGTTTGTCAGTAAAAAGATACAACGCAATTGAATGAGACTTTTACTTTGTTTTGGGGTGGATTCTATATGCAATAGGGCTATCTTTTAATTCTACAATGGCTGGTCCTGGGTGACTGGGTGTGCTCGGTATGCTTGTAAAGGATGTTTCTGTTTCGATCGTTGAAAGAGTCTGGGCAGATTTAAATGGTGATGAAGATGGTGAAGTGGATGATGATGATGGAGATGTAATGAGTGATCTTAAGTCCAATAAAGGAATGTCACTAACAAAAATCCTTCTCCTAGCGCTAACATTGCTAATGGTCCTTGCAATAAACAACACTACAAGCCCAAAACATATCACTCCAAGCGAAATGATGATACCTAAGAGGGTATCTGTGAAGAAAAAATGATTATGGTGATATCTATATTTGTTTTAAAAAAGGAGACGATAGTAATCAATCAGAAAGCCTTTTTACATTATAAATAATGACTGTCATTATTCTTAGATCTAATTTTGTATTTATATTCGCAAGGATAGAAAAAGCTTAATAAAGCATTAGAGTCTTGGGAAATTCTATATGTCCGAGTAATACGTGTAACTGAATTTTCCACTGCTGTACTTACCAGATCCATGTATTGTATTTTAATACTTTTTTTTACTATACTGCAATTTATTTTATATCAATTTTTTTTCTTCTCATTTATCTCAGTCCCGATTTTTTCTTGTTTAAATTTTTATACAAAAATAGATTAATCAGAAGCAATTGCATTTGGTATGGTACTATATAAATCATTCTCATCTTCTTCATCTTCCAACACATTGACCACCCTTCTCGAAACTTGTTCTAAATATATATCACTTGTTCTAAATATATATCACTCGTTCGAAGTGAAAGTAATTAAAAATCATCAGAAAATGTAGTATCCCTTGGAGAAAGAAGCTCCTTTTTAAGTTTTAAAATAAATGCTATAACAGCAGTAATTAATAATAATAAAAAAGAAACTCCAATGGTGATATACAAATTTCCTGTAGGCATGAGAAACCATCCCTTGCACACCCAATCCACATGTATTTCCTGTAGACATGAGATCCTGCCATGTTTTATCACACATTCGATCTAATATTCCATAGGTATTTTCCTATCAGCCTGATACACCATCTCTATCACTTTTTATTGTACACCTAATTAAATATTCCGAACCACAGGCATATCCTGTGGGCATGAGAAAACATACCCACCCATTTATCACACACCCGATCTAATATTCCAAACCACAAGCATTTCCTGTAGGCATGAGAAACCATACCCACCTATTTTACCTCACGCCTGATCTAATATTTCAAACCAAAGCCATTTCCTGTAGACCTTAGAAACCATTCCTGTATAGTTTTGTTATATTAAAAGCCATTTCCTTGATCTTTTTTATTTTTATATTATTGTAAATGAAAACAACCCACACAACAAGCTGAAATTTTTTTAAGGATCCATGTTATAATTTCGAACAAGATAGAGCAGTCAACTATTTTGTACTTAGCTTAAAACTCCAAAGACCAATCCTATATAGGTTGGTGGAAACTAGTTATAGCATAGGGTAGCTCTGCGATCAAGTCAGGACTTGTTCCCCCCGTTGAATGAACTTGTATTTTAGCGTGCAGCACCCGGGTGAAATTCATCTTCTTGAAAACAAAATTACTTTTTCTGCTTTTTATGAAATTTTTATTTCGAAGATTACTTCTCCAAAGTTCGATCACGATTTGGGAAGTACAAGGAAGTGACACTTAGTAGATTCAATGGGCAATACGGGATACATATTGCAGACAATTCCAAATGCTTTAATGAAGACTGGAGTTTCGACATTAGTCAATCTAAATCAATCTCTTTGAGATGGGAAGAGAATGAGGCATACAAAGATTTATGTCTAATGATGAGTGAATATAAAGAGAGAATGGGCAAGAAGGAAAATAATGAGGTAAGGGATTTTGTTTCCATATACCTATCTATCAACATGGTATACTATATTTTTCTATCAATGATAAAGTCCATTCAGACTTTTCATCATGTCAGGGGGTTTACTATAATGAGAAACTTATATTATATTTTGTAGATGGCCGTATCAACCCATGCCAACAATCAACCAGAATATGCCGGATTTGCCAGCCCCAAGTCAATCCTGTTTTATATCTCCCCTCAAGAACTGGAGCCCACCTTTCATCCCCAATACTGTCGACATCAAAGGGAGTCTTGACACTTCGAGCCACTATTGGTCAAGTATTCATTCCCATATCTCCACCTTGCAAGAGGGAAAGCGTCAAAACAACCAAGTGCCACAATCATTAAACGAGGCCGATTATTACCCATATTATTGAATATTATAGAAATTAATTCTTATAAATTTAATTTGAAATAAAAATGTTAAAATAATTATTTTCCTTAGATTTATTGCTTTTACCAGAGATATGCATATGTTTTTTCTAAAATAAATATTTATAGAAAACATACCACATCTTTCTGTATATACTTATAAAATATATACTAAAAGTAAAAAAGAAAAAATCAAAACTGATAGATATAATAAAAATGTATTTGCATTCATTGAATATAAAGATGATACAAAGAATCATGTAACTCTTTTTTATGCACCATGTAAATCACATTATAGCTGTTTACTGTTGTAATGTCCGTATGTCAAACATTTTATATCATCATGTAACAAATACCTTTTATCATCAAACCAGGAAAAGACTGGTTTTAATAATTTTTGTACAAAACAGTTGATGAGAGTGACTAATTATTATGCTCATAGTAGAAAGCAATTCATATTCTTCAAACAGTGCTTGTTCATATGATTCAAATGTTAGATCTTTTCAAGCTGTTACTTTGCCAATACCTTTGGCTCTCTTTTCTTCTTTCTTACTGTAAACAAAGGAATACATCTTTGATCATAAAGCACACACAGAAGCAATTGCACACCCATTTGTTTAATCTTTCATTTTACCCAGCACCTTTTTGTTGTTATCACTTTGAAGAAAGTGATCCTTTGGATAATCCATCCAATGTGTCAAATACATCTATATTCTCACACACGTCTTTATTCTCCGTTTCACAGAAAAAAAGGCTATCGATATCTGTCATTAGCAATTTAAACATATTTCTTTATACATTTACCTTTTCTTCAGGTAATTGTAATAAATGTCATACACTGCAAGTTACTCAGATCTAAACTGTTCATTCCACAATAACTGTGTTTACAACGTTTCACTTAAGCCTAAGTTTGCTCAACTGCTACTAAATTTTCATTGAAAATTTTACATGTTTTAAAGGTTTGTTTATCACTAAGCTTTTGCAACTTTTTTCTTGGAATGGACCAATTTGACATCCACATGCTTCGGATATTCTCTATTGTCTTGCCTGCAAAAAACAAAACAAACAAAAAACAAACCCCAAACGTTTGAACATCCTCCTTCAAACAAAACAAATTAAACACTGGTCTACACTCATGACGAATCCCCATATGCACACACACACACACACACACACACACACACACACACACAGACAGACACAGACACACACTGGTTATAGGCATAAGTTTATTTTGGCATTGTAAACGATTAATACATGAAATTGCTGCATCACCATATAAGAACTAGATGAAATTTAAAATTGAGTTGATTTTTAAAAAAATAAAATAAAGTATCTTATAATTCATCAGTATAATTTTTCTCAAACGTAGATTTCGCTTGTTTCCTCTTCTACGTATTGTAGTCAATGTATGGCTCCATCCATGCTTCTTGATAGAACTCGAACACATGATGTATTTGTTTAATTTCTATTCCCAATTGCAAATACAATTGAAGGTTTCTGTAATAGATTACATCATGTTCCTTATTTTCCAATGTTGCTACTAACTTTTCAACTTTAACTTTGGGGAGAAGTTTATCAGCTTGTTCTTTTCCATATAATTTGTTCCATACTCTTTTAGCATATGGGGATAATTGATCATCTGTTTTTTCGTTCTGGTGCTAACAGATACTCATTATGCTCATCTTGTAAATGTTCTGGATATTTTAAAGATACTTATAAAATATATCCAACAGAACCATCTTGTAAATGTTCTGGATATTTTAAATATACTTCTAAAATATATCCAACAGAACCATCTTTCTATATGGTTTGAACGTCAAAATCCTTTGTTTCACTTTCATTTAAGAATCTAAAGAAAAATATGCAGGTAAATGTTAAATCATTGCATAACCATAAATATTACTGATATATAGGTATTGCAAGTAGGATGTTGGTTGCAATGAAATATAGTGTTAGAGTAAGTCATTATTTGCGCATCTGTAGCGATTAGAAATTTGGAAAATTCTGCCTCGTATTCCTTTCTCTATAAATAAAATTTGACCAATATCGGTCATTAAATCAAGACTTGCTCCAGTCATTTTAAGAAGCTGTCCAAGCAAGTCCAGGGGAACTGTAATAATGGCATGGATCTAACTCATATTGGTCTAAACAGACATTCCTAAATTGTTCGAAAACATCACATAAAATATTAACATCTGTTTTAAGACAACTCATGGTAGTCCCCTAAATTGTTTAGATTCAAAGTCTGAAAAAGTTTGCATGCACGTAGACAATCCTCATTATAGATTGATTCTCTTGTCAACATTAGAATAAAAATGCATCTTTGGGAGACAGATGCGTTTCATTAAATTTTCTTCACAATCCATATATTAGTAATCATATGGATAGATTCCTTTTCGTAATAATAAATTTGCATGTTCTGGTGATGTGAATTAAAAATATCGAAATGCATTTGTGCCATCACATGCAAGATTTTCTATTAAAGTTTCTAGCAATGAATTTAAAAATTTAAAAATGTCAAGAAAGCAAAGACTTCACAATGAAAAGCGTATATACTGTTCTAAATGTTGTGGAATACATTTAATGTCGGTATCTTTAAAATGCCCCACGCTCTTGCAAAGAATATGTCCATCACATTTTTAGGCCATACAATATCACAGACATAAACATGACTTGTTTACGCTGTACGCTGCAAAAGGAATGAGAAGTTCCAATGTGTTCACCAGTCACATGGTCATGATGTTTACAATTTATATCATTAATTCCAAATGCTTTTTGACAAATATAACAGTACGTTTGCAGACAGGAAGTCCATTTCTTTCCCTCAGTAATTTGTAATGGCACTATCCTCTGTAAAATTCCTTCAATTTTCTCTTTTTCTTCCAATAAAGTTTCGTAATGGTCAACCAATTCAGGAAATGATGCCATATGATGATATGATGCGAGAATGCTCCAGGTCAAATATTGTTGATCTGTATTTTTAATATTCAAAATGCATTGTGATCTTTTCAATGTAGCTTGTAGATCAACGTAGATAGTAAAGGAGAATAGACGACTGTATGTATTTCCAACTGCATTACTTTTTTTTTTTGCATTCCATCCAGAAGAATGTCACAAAACCTTTCTAGACTCACTGATATATTTTGCAACACGTCGTGTAAGTCAAGCTCGCTACAAACTTTAAAATGAAGAAGGTGAAATAATTATTACCCTGAAAATGAGGTATCGTTTCAGTTTTACCCTCTGAAGTTTCTCTTATCATTTCAACTTGTGCCATGCTTGTGCACCTGGGAATGTAAATAATCACTGATCTGCAATTTCACGTTGACATTAAATGTAAGAAAAATCATATTTTTCCTGTTCATTAAAATAAATTATTTGGTTTTGAACACCATTATTTAAGGCACTTTGATGTGACATTCTATTTACCTGTACCACATTTCTAGTGCCCATGTTTGAGGGGCCCTGTGTCGGACTTTCTAATTGAATGGGTAAATTTGCATTTGCATTTGCATTTTCAGTTAATGCTTCAGAGGAAGAAGGTGACATTTTCCCATCAGTTAGAATGCCCGAGAGATTGAGTCTAGCATCAACATATTCAGAAAAAGATTCATGATCCCCAAAACTCTTCTCCACCATGTCTGCAGCTCCATTTCTTTCCATCGAGTATTAGATTTTGATGCACTCTGCGCTCATGGCATGCTAAATGGTCACGTCTTCTAAATGATTTTCCACATACAAGACATTATACTCTACAAGAATGAGATAAGACATGTGTTAAATTGTTGTTTGTGTTACATGTTTTTCCAAATGCACTGTGTTTCACACGTGTGCTTCCCTTTTTCATTTAGTTTTAGTCGTTTTGTAAGTGTTTTTTTCTTCTTTCTATTTCCTTTGCTGATCTTACCAGTTCCTCCTCATCAATATCACTAAATTCGGGCCCGTTGAGCTTATTGTTTAAAGATTGAATTTCCTCTCCAAAAGATATGATCCATTGGAAAACTTAGAAACCAGTTCTTCGATAGATTGTACATCCATTATTTCTCTGTTAGCACAATGTTAATAAAGTGATTCACTCTTCATGCTATTGCTCATTATATAGTTCTCAGGTAATAATTTATTAACGGCATGCTCTTTATTCTCCATTCGTGAGTGTGCAGTGGGTGTGGTAAGCATCTTCCAATCAAATTCAAAAAATGTGATCATCTTTGTATTTAAATCTTATAGTTGTCCCGTTTACGTTTCTGATTATGTTTTATTTTTTATTTATTTATATATAAAATATTCGTCGCTGTTTAATGTCAAGTAGTTTTCCACATACAGAAGAATCCATTTGCAAAAAAGGGCGTTTCACGTGAAAACTGGGGGATGATTTGCTTTGGGTCTAATCATTATTGTTTGTTTACTTTATGATCTCCTTTGTTTTCTTAAAATCATTACTTTGTGATCCTAAATCTTCATTTTCTCCTCTAATTTGAATCTCAGGTTTGTTTTAATATTATTCCTTCTATCGTTTAAAGTTTTGAGCATACTTTCTTTTTTTTTGCTTTTGGTATTCGTACTAGCTCATAGTTACAAAATGATTACAATTTTATTCCAATGGTTTTTATCATCAATATTATATGTTTTAAATATTGTAGCAATATTTTGCTACTTTTCTCATGTGATACTCCCTGCAGAATAAAACATCTAATGGCTAACTTGCTCTCTTTAAAAGTCTTTTATCCTTTTCTGGCAATGCACGATTCCTACGCAGCACATTAATCATGATTTGCACAATGGCTATTATCTGAGTTGGTGTTATAGTTTTGACGAGAGCTTTTTTATTGATGTTCTGTTGGTTGAAAGCAAAAGTCGCACAAATATTTTTCTTTTTACCGAAAAGAGCTCGTGTTGTGTGTGTGTGTGTGTGTGTGTGTGTGTGTGTTGTTTTCAGGTAGGAATATACTAATGTCACGATAGAATTTTCAAGGATTTTTTATAACTCAAATTTTTAGAATAAATTTGTTTATAATTTTTCTATCGTTTAATTTTCAAGGAATTCTTATCAAGACTAATTTTTGTTTTATAATTCAAATGTTTATAATTCTTAATAAAACAGAATTTGGAGTGCTTCATTCCTATAATACATTACATTACAAAAGTGTTCTGCATTGATATTATACGGTAAGAGTAAGATTGTTCTAACAGTACACAGGTAAAAGATTATACAGGCAAAAATATGCTCACGCTAGCAAATTCAAGGATCAGTCAGGCAAATGCGCTGATGCTAGCAAATTTTTTCACGTTTACGTTAATCAACAAGTTCACCTAGCCAAGTCAGCAACCTGTATGTAGAGAGCGTTAGTTCAGCTAACCTGCAACCATTTTTGGAAAAGGGAATGCGTTGTGTAAGAGTCTCGTGAGAACTCGCGTCTTGAAACCTCGAGCTATAATCTATCTCGCCCTAACTCATAATTTTATATAGAATGGTTTACGCATTCCTTGACCAAGAATTGTATATAAGGCACCGCGCGCCTTGAGAAAATAATTGTTACGTCTATCTCTATATCTTAGAGTTGCTCTTTTGCAGGTAAGAGAAAATTGTTTTATTATATTCTAAAAGACTTTTTGTAGGACTTTTTAGGTGCTGGAAGGTATATTTCTCTCTCTCTTGAAACTTATGTGTTTTTATTATTTTTTAATATTTAATTGTAATTTATATTCAATTTTTGGAGTGTGTAGATATTTATTATGAATTTATATGCATTGTAATTGTGAAGATTTTTTATTAGGAATTTATGTGAATTGTAATTGTATAGATTTTTTGTTGAAATTGTAATATTGAATTATTGTAAACGATTTGTTGCCAACTTCATGAATTTGATAATTAATTTCGAAATACAATATCTTTGGGTTGCAAAAACATGATACATGATATTTATTTTGGTCTTAGTTGAAATATTGATTTTTACTATATTTTAAGTTATTTTGGCTGTCTTTGGCTTATTCAATATTTAGTTATTTACACCATAATTTAAAAGTACAGAAATTAGATAATTATGTGAAGTCGGCAAGCTTTGAATCAATATATTAATTATACGTGTATTTCTGTATTTAGAATATATATCTTCCTGTGTATTTTTTATTTGGAACGTGTCAATTTAATAAAAGTTGTTACGTCTCTCTACATCTTAGAGTTTCTCTTTTGCAGCCTCCTTTGTAGTTCGAACCCGGTACCCCTCTCGCACCCCAGCGATGTAACCAGCAACATCGCAAGGAGTGACACCTCCGCAAGGGAGGCCGCAACGAAGTCTTGCTGGACGAACATTCCTTTATCACCAGCAGCAATGACAAACTTTTCATAATAAATTTTGCCCTAAAGAAAAACTTTCACAATAAGTGGTGATGGTCAAAATCATTTCATAATACTAATCATCTGACCCGGTAAAATATCCATACAAAGTTTATACTGTGGGTTGGATAATGGTGATAAATGTGTTACAAGGTATCCATTTTTGCTCGGTTGCCTTGTTGTAAGCATCCATAAAATATTTTGTCTACCAAGGGTTTGAACTTGAGTTTGATCGCGCTGGTTGTTAAACAAAATGAAATAATGTGTGTTCAAAGTGACTATTCTATACTGTTTTCCACCTGAAAATAAGTTGCGAATCACAAAAACTGTAGACAAATTTAAATGATGACTATATTGGCGAAAGAGGTCAACAATATCAATATTTTTAGAAGCTTTCTGCAGCACATCACCAATAATTAAAAATTTATGTTCTGAGTTTATTGCCCAAGTTTCTAAGCCCTGTCTCGATGGTAGGCCTTCACAAAACTCGATGTTTGGAATGGACTGTTTCATTTCAGCAAATAGATTTAAACTTCTTTCAAACGAAGATCCAAAGATTAATCTTCTTGACTATGTCTCTGATTTCAAATATAAGTTGTCTAAGGCTTGTGAAGTAGCAAGAACTAATCTTCACTCTACTCAGTCAAAAATGAAATTAAGGTATGACAGAAATACACAGGAAAGGAGTTTTCAGTCTGGTGATAAAGTTCTGGATCTCTTCCCCATACCTCAAAATTCCCTTCGGGCTGAATTTTATGGTCCTTAAACTATTGAAAAGAAAGTAAATCACTTAAAATATATCATTAATACTCCTAGGAGGCGGAAACAGAAACAACTCTGTCACATAAATATGTTAAAGGAGTATTTTGACAGAGATAGCACAGTTAATTATTCAATCAATTTGGTTGTACCTATCCCATACAGTGAGGATGTAAACGATGGAATACAATCTGACTGTAGTGACTCTGGTTTACTTCTGGAGCACTTCTTTCCTGATGTTCCTACACTACCAAATAAAATTTATCATGACGTTGACATTGTAGATTCTACACCTGTGAAACAGCATCCTTACAGGATGAATCCTCTCAAGCAGGAATATTTGAAAAAAGAAATTCAATATTTACTGGAGAATGATTTTAAAGAACCCAGTAAAAGTAACTGGAGCTCACCATATATTCGTGTGCCCAAGCCAGATAATACATTCCGAATATGTATTGACTATAGAAAAGTTAATAGTATCACCAGAACGGAATAATTTCCAATGCCAAGGATGGGTGATTGCATTGATAAAACTTGAAATGTGAAATATGTCACTACATTTGACCTTTTAATAGGATTCGGGCAAATTCCACTCACAGAAAGAGGAAAAGAAATTTCAGAATTTGTAACTCCAGATGGGGTTTATCAATATAAAGTGATGCCTTGTGGTATGAAAAAGTCTCCAGCAACATTCCAGTGTCTTATGAACATGATAACAAGTGGTCTAGATAACTGTAACGTGTACATCGATGACGTCATCATCTACAGCTACACTTGGGAAAATCACTTGGAAACCATTCTGGAATTCTTCGATTGACTCAGTGATGCAAATCTGACAATTAATTTAATCAAAAGTGAGTTTTGCCATGCTTGTGTCACATTTTTAGGACATATTGTGGGACAAGGTCAAGTTAAACCTGTAAAAGCTAAGGTCAAGGCTATCTCTGAATTCCCTGTACCTGTTTGTAAAAAGCAACTGATGCGATTTTTGGGTATGGCTGGATATTATCGGAAATTTTATTCAAATTTTTCCATAATTGCCAAACCTTTGACGAATTTGTTGAGTAAGAAATCCAAGTTTCGTTGGTCCGACCAGTGTCAGGAATCCTTGATAAATTAAAGGCCATGCTTAAGAATGCACCAGTTCTTTCTGCACCAAATTTCAGCCAAATATTTAAAATGACTGTTGATGCAATTGATATAGAGGTTGGTGGAGTATTGATTCAAGAAAAAAATGGTGTGGATCATCCTGTGTGCTAATTTGCTTAAAAAAACTAAACAAGCACCAGACAAATTATTCCACATTAAGAAGTGTATGTTACCTCAGCTCTTTCTCTGGTTATTGTATTCAGTGATTACAATTCCCTTACTTTCATTACCAAAATGAAAGATAAAAATCGGAGATTGTTGAGATGGAGTTTAATGCTGCAAGAATATAACATTGACATTCGACACATCAGGGGAAAAGATAATGTGATCGCAGATACACTCTCACGTGTATAGAAGTACTATATTGCATTATTTTGTGTAATTATGCCGAGTGTCATTTATAAGACATTTTCCTATGTAATTGTGATTATTATAGTATCAGATGCATATTTAAAAGAAAGCATACAAATCTTTCTTTTTCTTTATGAGGAAAAGTGTAATGTATGATGTTTATATACTTAATTTTTGTCCATAACTGTAAGCTGTATGGTTATTTGATAATGATGCATACTTAACATTTGTCCATGCTTGTAAGGTGTGACATGTGTCAGGTAGGCCAGAATTGTATAGGCATTTCGCAATTAGGCTTTTGCGACATATGTCAGGGAGGCCAGTATTTTTCCAATAGAATTACCCTTACTCTGATGTGACATCGGTCATGTGGGCATGTGCAGAGCAGTCGCAATGGGCGGGCGATACGGGCGACTGCCCAGAGGCGCCATTTCGCGGAGTTTGCGGTATTTTTTTCCTAGTGGGGGGCGCCGAAGGCGACTCTTTCCAGGGGTGCCGTTTCATCCAGCGCAACTTGCGACGGCCCTGGGCATGCATATATATATATATATATATATATATATATATATATATATATATATATATATATATATATATATATATATATATATATATATATATACAGATTTTGGTAAACAAATTAATTACAATTCTAGACTTTCGGTTCTAAAAGATCAGTCTGTAAGGAATCTATTTTAGTTGTGTTGTTAAAATGAGATATAATTTGAGAGGAATTATTTATTTAAATTATTCACTGGAATTACTAAAGTGCTCATTGACTTTTGGATAAATACATGATTTGGGGATTTATGTCAACTCATTCAAATACATTCTTGATTATATCTTTCTGGTACATCACGACATTCAAGACTATTGGAATTCATTTGAATCATTCTTTTATTTTGGACTTGTGATTAGGACATTTAGGATTATTTGGAATTCAACTCTAATTGTCTGGAAATAAATTGCTTGTTGATTTTAGTTACATTATTGGTTTCACTTTCTTCCTGTTACATATGTTTAAGACCTAGAGTAATAACATAAATCGGGTGTGAATTTTTTAAAATTACAATTGAAAGTGACTTTGTTTTGGAATTTTCATTGTCCCTGGTAAAGATTGTTATTTCACCCATTTCAAAAATCTTTAGTGCAACCAGCAAGCATTCACAATGTCATCCAAGGCTGAGAACTTTCTTTCAAGTCCTACCCAGGTAGGGTTAGAGTCTATGAAATAGGACGATTTGCTTGAACTTGCCAGACAATATGATCTTTCTGAAGCGGAAGTGTCTTTGACAAAGCAAGAGATAAAGAATATATTAATTCCATATTTGGTGGGAAAGGAAATTTTGGATACTAGTGCTTTGGGTTAATTGACAAGTCTGTATCTGGTTTTGATTGGAAATTAAGTGAATTGCAGATAAATGAAACCAGATGGAATTAGAATTAAGAAAGCTTCAGTTTCAGAAAGATCAAAGGGAAATATAAATGCAGATACAGAGAGAGGAAAACGAGAGAGAGAGAGAGAGAGAGAGGAGATGGAAAGGAAAAAGGAAAGGGAAATGCAGATGCTGCGAGAGAGAGAGAGAGAGAGAGAGAGAGAGAGAGAGAGAGAGAGAGAGAGACAGATGCAAAGAGAAGAAAGAGAAGTACAATATAGATTAAAAGAATTAGAACTGGCAAGTGGAGAACTCCCCACACCATTTTTTAACACACAAATTCGGGTTTTGATGTTACCAGATATATAAGGTTAGTACCCTCTTTTCAGGAAAAAGAAAAAAAAATAGATACGAAAGAACAGAGACAGATGCGCTCAAAACTGAGTTCGAATTTGGTAGTAGAACTGATCCAGTTAAAACCGAAATAAACGAAAATATAGAGACATTCAAAACTCAATTGAACACGGAAATCGGTGTAAATAATATTATGTTGTTTGATAGAATTGAGCAGATCCAAACTGCAAATCACACTAATATACCGGACCAATCAGTGAACGTTTAAGTGACACACCTCTAGCCGCTTAGTCATCTGCCATTTTCCTCTGACTATTGTTTACGCGATATTGAGGGTAACGATGACCGCAGTAGATAACCAAACACGGTTGGTTACCGCAGTTGCCGCAGTCAGCCACGTCAAAAATAAATTGGCGCTGAACAAACAATTACACAATGGCATCGCCACCGCAACAGCAGAGCGGTGGCAAATCATTGCCAGTTTATAGCGAAACCGAAACCGATCCATTATCGGAATATACGCGAAGATATATGTTACATCGGATTCGATCAAGAATCAATGTCGCCAGTGGTTAATGGGGATTCAATCGTCGCTGCAATTCCCAATTGCAACAAGAATACGCGATTGTGCAAATTCACTTTGCTGTGATAACCGATCATTCGATGATAGTATTGGAACGTTCGTTTCACCAACGTATCTAGGGGCTGTTCTCAATGATGCGAAAGCGTTGTACACTGTATCAAAGACTTTTTCGACGACCCCAATACAGTACCGAGCAAATATTCGATCGAAATACTTTGTGATTCCGCAGACGTCATTGGTAAATTATACAAAACATTTTCTCTATATTCACGAACATTTCGGTCGCGCGTGTACGAAGTCTGCCCGTATTGTGATATCACTGAGATGTTTTGCGATTTTGCCAGGCAATTATGTCATCACGCACAAACAATTATTGATTCAAAAGAAATTCTTAATAATGAACGTAAAGACTTTTGTAAACGACTCACGAAAGCCAGCAGGGAACTCTAACAATGGGATGAGTATCAAAAATACGACGACTTCAGCGAAAAATATCACAGTATAATTTTGATAGTATAACCCGCAGCAGTAAGGATTTGACCCAAATCGTCAACGACTGTACGAAATGAATTCTTGATCGCGCAATAGCAGCTTTGACTCGCACCATGTAATTGTTGTCAATCAGGCCATTGTGATTTTTTTTTTTGTTATCCACCACGCATGCGTGTGTGCGTGACTAAATTGTTTTTGCAAAATTATACACGGATATAATACAGATGGATTTTCTTGCGGATTTAGAGCGAATGGACCCACTTGGGGTAATCGCTGCTGTCGCGGTTTTGACCACACTCGTGGTGGTGTCGTTTTTGGCTGGCTTTGGTAAACTAAAAAAACAACTGTTTTAAAATTATGCGCGATTGTAGTACAAAAGGGGTTAACTAGATCATATAACGAATGCAGTCGCGCGACGGCTTTCACCGACTGCGGTTATAAACCGTGTTAACACAATCGTCAACGATAACACAACCGCCGGCGATACCGTCAACGATGTTGCCACGAAATTAATTGTTGTTGACAGTGTTGTCGAATATGGATTTGCATCGATGTGTATATGTTTACGAAAACAAGAATTGTGTGGCCGCCCTTTCCACGGCGATTCACCGCAAGCGAATTCGTCACGGCGTAGATGCCTTGGGTGCGGAATCGGGATACAATCCCAAAAGAGTATGGCACAGCTATGCAAGCTCTGTATGCTTGCAAATCAAACTGCGCAGATGCAGTTATCACAAATAGACGCGCAGACATCAACAACTAGTACAATTGCCACGCAAAGACAAATACCAACGCAAACAATTATCACACAAACCCGATAATCGTTTATCAGTTGCGCAACCACGTGTGCGTGTTTGTTTTGTTTTGTTGTTTGTTTTTCATCAACGATATTAGCGACTATGATCATAGTTATCGTCGTTGATGTGCGCGGTGCTGACAATTAGACTAACAGTAATACATACAGTGCTTCGTGGCAACAATAGCTGCATGGGCGTACGTATGGGTGAAGTCGCGTTATGTGGTCGGTTTTGCATCGGTGATTATTGCCCAACACATCTGTGGTTGTTACACCTTGGCACAGATGCGCGTCCATGTCGCGGATGCGGTATTGGCGTAAAGTCGCGTCACCAATTGTGCGTGGGATGCGGATCGATACTCGAATATAAACGGACCAGATACGCGATTTCGGTCAATGATTTCGCAATCGCGTCGTCGATGACGCATTCATCAACGACAATATTGTCAACGATCCCGGCAATGCTGCCAAAGATACCGTTAACGATGATACATTACCGTCACTGAATTGTTTATTGTGCAGGGACGCATGTGTGTCCGCGGATCAGTTTCGCAATCGTTGTAAGGAATTGACGTAATTGACACCAATGACATGAACGACAGCACAGCACTGTACTACGAGGTATTATCCTTTAGGACAGTTTCGAGACTGCATCGCTGGCTTTTTTTAAAAATTATTATAAGATGTGTGATAAACTTGCGTGACAAAAATTAAATTTTTGCGGGTCCGGCCGTTGACGATTCATCAATGCGCGGGTTGACTCGACAATTATCGTGGGATAACAGTGGTGATTATTTGATAATGGTTGATGATTGATGGTGATGGTGATTGATTGATTAATGGTGATGGATCAGTGATTGGCGCCGGATGAGCACGTGGGAGAAAACGCCAGTGTGGCATCCCGCGTTGTGTGTGCGGCGATTGATGCCGATGACAGTCATGATTGTATTTGTCCGATGTGTCGGATGTGCACGTGGGTGTGTCACACATCTACGCGGCGGACTTGATTGGCATCGCTGATAATTTGTCGGCAATGATTACCGTAATTGTTGCAGAATTTTCACAACAGCGTTGGACACACCGATGCGCTACCAATGACGTTACTGTTCGCTGACACAAACGCGAAATATTGTTGCAATTTGTAACCGATC
The DNA here is from genome assembly GCA_029931535.1 of Margaritifera margaritifera. NCBI lineage: Eukaryota > Metazoa > Mollusca > Bivalvia > Unionida > Margaritiferidae > Margaritifera > Margaritifera margaritifera. Next base: position 1,251,068 of record JAQPZY010001537.1, on the reverse strand, counting down.
AAGACTGCGATGACATTTCAATCATTACCGTAATTGTTCCAGAATTTTTACAACAGCGTCGGACGAACTGATGCGGGTCGATGACGTTACTGTCCACTGACACAAACACCCAAAAGTGTCGTAACCGGAACCGCGATGATATTTCAATCACCGCAAAATTGTGCGCATCGATTACATGTTAATGTCTGCTGACACAAACACGCAACAGTGTCGTAACCGGAACCGCGATGACATTTCAATCATTACCGCTGTTGCAGAATTTCACAACAGCGTCGTCGCCGATGCTCGTCCGCGCGTTACTGTCCACTGACACAAATACGAACGACATCGCTGATCCCCTCCCCCGCAACACCAACGCGGTGACATCGCTAATCATCGCGATTGGTAAATTGGTTATTCGGCAGCAACACAACAACGATGCATGCGCGCAATCAAAATTCTTTTGGATCTGAGTAACAAAAAATAATCAATTGCGGAGTCGTCGCCGTGGTAATGATTGGTCAGCGCGGGTGGACACGACAATTATCATCGGATAACAATGATGATTATTTGTTGACACAATTTGTTCAAAGAGCACACATACCTATGAAATTTAACAAATATTTATATCGCGGAAACAATTTGGTAATCGCCGGTGATGTCAGTGACGCACCAGTAATGGACCAGTGATCGGCGCGGGATGAGCATGTTAGCGCGACGCCAGCGGCAGCATCCCCGCTCGTGTTATGTTTGCGATTGGTGTCGATGTCAGCCATGATCGTGCTGGTCCGCGGTGTCGGATGTGTGTTGGCGTTACATGCCAGCGGCGCATCCGGTCGGCGGATTGATTGTCAGTTGCAATTTGTCATTTGCAAATGTAATTTGTTTCATTATCGGCGAATACACATAAATGAAATTTGTTTCATTGTCGGCGAATATTCGAATAATCACGTGTGTGTGGCGTCAGCGGATATTCGAATAATTAACAAAACATAATCGCGTGTGTGTTGCGTCAGCGGAATATTCGAATAATCGTGTGTGTGTTGCATCACCGGAATATTCGATTAATCAACAAAACATAATCTTGTGATCGCGTCAGCGGAATATTCGAATAATGGCGAGTGTGTCGCGTCAGCGGAATATTCTAATAGTCGCGTGTGTGTCGCGTCAGCGGAATATTCGAACGATCGCGTGGGTGTTGCGTCAGCGGAATATTCGAACGATCAACAAAACACAATCGCGTGTGTCTCGTGCGTGTCGCGTCATAGGCGGTCGAACGATCAACGAAACACAATCAATGTTTGATTGTTTGATTTTTCCATGGATTGGCGGACTTGATTGTCTTTTTCATTGTCACGATCGGACATCGTTGATATCAATGTAATCAGCGCGGGATTAGAATGCGGGCGTGACCGTTCACTACGTGAACGCAAACGCCTGTGACAGCATCCCCCGCGTATATCCGGGTAAATATGTCAGCGAATATTGCAGTGATTGGTTCAATTGCGCTTGCGATTGATTTCGATGACCACCACAACAACATGAGGTCCGTGATGTCGGATGTGTGTTGGCGTTGCACGCACGCGGTCGCAACTGCGGGGCGGACTTGATTGTCAGTCACGATCGACATTTATGATGTAATCAGTGATGCTTAGTTGATGTACGTGAAATATCAACAACATTTCCACGATGGGTGTTCGCGACATACCAGCATTGTTAACAAAAACATTTCATCGATCGGTGTTCTTGAAATATCAGCATTATTGACAAAAACATTTCATCGATCGGTGTTCGCGAATAACATTTTTGACAAAAACATTTCATCGATGGGTGTTCTCGAAATATTAGCATTGTTGACACAATTTGTTCATTGAGCACACGTGCCTATGAAATTTAACAAATATTAATATCGCGGAAACAATTTGGTAATCGCTGATGATACGTTGGTGATACGCAGTGATACGCGTATGATGAGCATGTACGCGTAAACGCCAGTGACGGCTTCCACCGCGCCTGAATGTTTGCGATTGGTGCCGATGCTTTGCAAATTTCTCACGCCAGCGGTCGCATCCGCGGCAGCGGACTTGATTGTGTCATCGCTGGTAATTTGTTTCATTGTCCACGATGATAAACGAAATTTGTTTCATCATCGGCGAATATTCGAACGATCGCGTGTGTGTGGCGTCAGCGGCGAATATTCGAACGATCACATGTGTGCTACATCAGCTGATACATAAAAATCAACCAAACACAATCGCGTGATCGCGTCAGCGGCGGTCGAATAATCGCGTGATTGCGTCAGCGGAACAGTCATGTGTCAACTGCAACAATGACGAAGCAGTTATCACCTGTTATTCCGGTTGTCGCGGGGTGGCCACTCACATGCGCAGCTATCGTCGTCGGTGATGGGGTGATTACAACGAGCACATATCGGTGGTGATGACGATGACGGCAGCGTACATGTCTGACAATACCATTCCTCGCTGACAATTCCAATTCCGCATCGCGAACATAGATGAGTAGATCTGCCGGGATGGATACAGCAATAATCGGTGAACGGCTCCAGGTCGGTAACATATTCCATGTCTGCCAAGACGAGCGGGCGATACACCCCTGAAAGGGAAATAACAATTTACACTGTTTACATAGTAGTTTGTCATTACTGTGATAGTCGCGTTTCCATCCAAAATCTATACATAATTGATTTTGTGCCTTGCAACCGCTATTGCACACATGCACGAACACAACCGCGGTCGAGTAACCAATCGTGGTGTGATTGACAATACTAGTAATCACCGCTGTAAGTGCGGCCGCATTGCGTGGTTTTGCCCATCAGTAACGCTTGACATTTGTTTCTCATCGCTGCTCTGCAAGCACAACTGCATCGATGATTGTTACGGCGTTGATTCAATTTTTATGAGTATTTGCTGTCCGCGGCGGCCTCGAACACATGTTGATAAATCAGTCCCGCAATCGTTAGTTGCGTTGTCAAATCAACAGTGGTGTTGACACTACCGATTGAGATTTTGCAAATACCGCGACTTCATCGCGCTCATGACAGCGCTGTTGGCACCGTTTGCCCTGTCGTCGATTATGTCAAACAATGACGCTAACGTGTACGTGGGTGACCCGCAGCAATAACAAATATTCCGTTCACATACATCGCAGCAGTTGTATTCGGTTGCGTATGCGTGGCCACGTACAAGTACCTAGCTGAGATCGAGGTCTGTTGTAGGCATTGTCTCATCGGTGACTTCAACCCCATGCTGGTCCACCAGCGTATACGGGTTTGCATATACGCAGCGGCAACACAAACAAGTATGCTGTGTACAAATTATCCATGCGTATTGTGGACCCGGTTGGTATCCGATTCGAGATCGAGTGCACAACTGTTGCCTCTTTTGCTGCCGAATTTGGGTTTAATTGATAAGTCTGTATCTGGTTTTGATTGGATACTAAGGGACTTGCAGCTAAAAAACCAGATGCAATTTGAATTAAGAAAGCTTCAGCTTCAGAAAGAGGAAAGTGAAATAGAAATGCAGATGGAGAGAAAGAGAGAGAGAGGGAGGGAGGGAGAAAGAGGAGAGACAGATGCAAAGAGAAGAAAGAGAAATATGTTATGTATATTAAATTTATAATATGCGTCCATGAGGTAAATTGTACTTTAGTCATTTGCAAACTACATATTTACTGCTTTTGAGTTCAAGGTCAGTCTTGTTTACATAGTATTTAACAATTAGGTTGGAATTTTCCATGGTTGATGTGAGAAAAGTCACATACGCAACGGAATTTTCCATTAGAGTTACTCATATTCTAGAATGTTCTGTCAGGTGACTTATCCTTATATTTATACAGGTTTGGTAAACAAGACTTCATTCCATTCTAAACTTCATATTATTAAGATCCGTTTATTAAGGAATTTATTTTAGTAATCAGATGTTACAGTTGTGAAAATCAGAGCAAATTCAGAGAGAGGAATTATTTATTTGAAATATTCATTGGAATTAACCAAAGTGCTCATTCTCATATTGGATTAACACTTGACTTTGGAATTTATGTGAATTTATTCAAAGATATTCTGGATTACATCATTCAGGCATATCAGAATATTCAAGACTACTGCCATATCAGGTACAATCAAGGCTACTGGAACTCATTCGGATCATTCTATATTTAGGACTTCCGATTATTGAATTATTTGGATTTTAATTCACGTTACTGTAGGTGTCTTTTGTATATTCCCTTTAATTGTCTAGAAATAAATGGCTTGTTGATTTTACTTACATTGTTGGTTTCACTTTCTTTCTGTTACTTTATTTTAAAACCTAGAATCGTAACAAATGCAATGTAGATTAAAAGCATTAGAACTGGGAAACGACGCACTTTTCACCCCTTTACACAAAAGTTCAGATTTTGATGTTACCAGATATATTAGATTACACCCTTTTCATGAAAAAAGTAGATAAATACTTTCTTCACTTTGAGAAAATTGCTGAAAACTTGAAATGACCAAGAGAGCATTTGACTTTGTTGTTACAAAGTGTACTTATTGGCAAAGCTCGTGAAGTCTACACTTCACTTCACTACAAGAAAGTACTGATTATGATGTGGTTAAGAACTACATCTTGAAGGGTTATGAGTTGGTACCTGAGGCACATCGACAAAGGTTTAGAAATTGGAGAAAGGAAACTGGGCAAACTCATGTCGAATATGCAAAGGAAAAAAGAACAACTATTTGATAGGTGGTGCTCAGCTAAGAAGGTTGATCACGATTACAATAACCTCTGACAGCTCGTATTAATTGAAGAGTTCAAGAGGTACATCCATGGTGATGTCAAGACCTATCTCGATGAGCAGAAAGTGGAAACTTTGGAAGATGCTGCTCGTATGGCTGATGATTATTCCTTGACTCAGAAAATTTCATTTGTCAATAAGTCTTCCTCTCAGCAGTTTTCTGGTAAAAAAAAAAAAACATTTCAGTCTCAAACGAGTACTTCTAAACTTCAAAACAGTACAACTGTTAGAAATCAAACATCTGATAAGACCGATCAGAAATCCATATCTCTTCCTATGTGCACTTATGGTAAAAAGAAAGGACACGTCATTTCTGATTGCTTCAGGTTGAAAAATAAGTAACAGAATAAAGACTATTCCAAATGCTCTTATTTCAAAGAGGTCAAGATCACGGTCTTGTATTGAAAGCAATACAATTGTTGGGTCAAACAAACCCCAGTCTGATTCTGTTTTGGAGACTTATGAACCATTCATGTCAGAAGGTTCTATGTCACTTATTGGTGTTTCTGCCAAACCTATCCCTATTAAAATATGAAGGGACACAGGAACTTCTCAGAGTCTTTCGTTATCAGGTACTTTGCCTTTGTCTGAGAAGTCTTATTCTAGTGAAAGTGTACTTTCTCAGGGAGTAGAGTGCGGCTATGTAAATATTCCTCTCCATTGTGTTAATTTGGCATCAGACTTAGTTTCTGGAGCTGTGACTGTTGGGGCAGTGACTTCTTTACCTATAGAAGGTATCCATTTGTTACTAGGCATTGATCTAGCTTAAGATAAGGTCGTGGTTAATCCACTTGTAACTGACAAGCCTTGTTTGGTTCGAAAAGTTGAGATTGAAATCCTTGATTTGTATCCTGCTTGTGCAGTTACCAGAGATATGGCAAAAAGAACTCTTGAGAATGATGTTGACCAGATAATTACTCCTTTAGCTGAAACATTTATTGGTCAGTCCTTTGAAGAGGTCACTTTCTCTCCTGATATTGATATATTGATCAATCAGAAAGTATTGATAACAGTGATCCTCTTTTTACAACTCATTCTCTCTAGTCTAATCAGGGTGACAACAGACATTCACTCGTTGTCGAACAGGAACAAGATCCTGGGATCTCCTGTTTGCTTCAGAGGGCTATTAGTGAAACTGAAGCCATACAAGTTCCTGTGTATTACTTTGTGAATAAGGGGCTCCTTATGAGAAAATGGAGACTACGTGAGGTACCCGCTGGTGACGACTGGTCAGGGAGCTATCAAATTGTTGTTCAGAGGTCATATCGACAGGAAATTTTTAGTCTAGCCCATGAAACTCCCTTGGCTGGTCATTTAGGAGTTAGTAAGATTTATCACAAGATTATGAATAATTTTTATTGGCCGAGACTTAAAGTGATGTTTCTAAATACTGTAGATCTTGTCACTCTTGTCAAATGGTAGGAAAACCCAACCAGAAGATACCTAAGGCTCATCTGCAACCTATTCCTGCAGTTGATGATCCATTTATCAGAATAATGGTGGACTGTGTCGGTCCCTTGCCTAAGACCAACTCAGGCAACTAATACTTATTGACCATAATGTGTACCTCTACAAGATTTCCAGAGGCAATTCGTTTGAGAAATATTTAAAAACTAAAATCATTGTACAAGCTTTGGTGAAGTTTATTTTTTTTTACACTTGTTGGCCTTCCCAAATCTATCCAGTCGAATCAAGGGTCCAATTTTATGTCTGGAATTTTCCAACAAGTAATGCATGAATTAGGCATCCAACAGTTTAAATCTTCTGCCTATCATCCTGAAAGTGAAGGAGCTCTGGAAAGATTTAATCAAATTTTGAAGAATATGATTCGATCATATTGCTTTGATACAGAAATGGGTTGGGATGAGGGTGTTCATTTTGTTGTTTTTTGTTGTTAGGGAATCAGTTCAAGAGTCATTGGGTTTTAGTCCTATTTAGCTGGTTTTTGGACATACTGTCCGTGGGCCATTGAAATTATCGATAGATTTAAACTTCTTTCAAATGAAGATTCAAAGATTAATCTTCTTGTCTATGTCTAAGATTTAAAATATAAGTTGTCAAAGGCTTGTGTTGTAGCAAGGACTAATCTTCACTCTACTCAGTCAAAAATTAAATTAATGTATGACAGAAATACAAAGGAAAGGAGCTTTAAAACCCGGTTATAAATTTCTGGCTCTCTGGCCCATACCTCAAAATCCTGTTCGGGCCAAATTGTATGGTCTTTATACCGTTGAAAAGAAAGTAAATTGCTCAAATTATATCATTAACACTCCTGCGAGGCGGAAACAGAAAAAACATTGTCACATAAATATGTTAAAGGAATATTTTGATAGAGATAGCCCAGTTAATTAGTCAATTAATTTAGTTATACCTGTCCCATACAGTGAGGATGTAAACGATGGAATGCAATCTGACCGTCGTGATTCTGGTTTAACCAACCTTCGGAATTTAGAAATATTAAACAATCTGGACCAGAAACTTTAACATCTAAAACAACAGGAAAGAAATGAACTAAAACAGCTATTACATGAGTATGAGCACTTCTTTCCTGATGTTGCAACACGAACAAAAAACAAAAAACAGAAATCTATCATGACGTTGACATTGTAGATTCTACATATGTTAAGCGGCATCCTTACAGGATGAATCGTTTCAAACAGGAATATTTGACAAAATAAATTCAATATTTACTGGAGAATAATTGTATAGAACCAAGTTAAAGCAACTGGAGCTCACCTTGTATTCTTGTGCCTAAGCCAGATGATACATTCCGCATATGTATTGACTTTAGAAAAGTCCATAGTGTCAACAAAACGGATTCATTTCCAATGCCAAGAATATTTGATTGCATTGATAAAATTGGAAGTGAGAAATATGTCACCAAGTTTTATCTTTAAAAGGATTCTGGAAAAATCCACTCACGGAAAGGGCAAAAGAAACTTCAGCATTTGTAACATCAGTGGGCTTTATCAATATAAAGTGATGCCTTTTGGAATGAAAAATTATCCAGCAACATTCCAGCGTCTTATGAACATGATAATATATGGTCTAGATAACTGTAACGCATACATCGATGACGTCATCATCTACAGCTACACTTGGGAAAATCACTTGGAAACCATTCGCTAATTCTTCGATCGACTCAGTGATGCATATCTGACGATTAATCTAAGCAAAAGTGAATTTTACCATTCTAGTGTCACAGTTTAGGACATATTGTGGGACAAGGTCAAGTTAAACCTGTAAAAGCTAAGGTCAAGCCTATCTCTGAATTCCCTGTGCCTGTTTGTAAAAAGCAACTGATGCAATTTTAAGGTATGGCTGGATATTATCGGAAATTTTGTTCAAATGTTTCCATAATTGCCAAACCTTTGACAAATTTTGTTGAGTAAAAGTTCCAAGTTTCATTGGTCTTGACCAGTGTCAGGAATTCTTTGATAAATTAAAGGCCATGCTTAAGAATGCACCAGTTCTTTCTGTACCAAACTTCAGCTAATTATTTAAAATGACTGTAGATGCAAGTGATGTAGGGGTTGGTGGAGTATTGTTTCAGTAAGACAAAAATGGTGTGGATCATCCAGTGTACTATTTTTCTAGGAAAAACTAAACAAGCACACACCAAAAAAAAAAAAAAAAAAAAAATAAAAATAAAAAAAAATATAAAAAAAATTATTCCACAGTTGAGAAGGAATTTTTGGCTTTGATATTAGCTTTACAACATTTTGAAGTGTATGTTACCTCAGCTCTTTCTCCGGTTATTGTATACAGTGATCACAATCCCCTTACTTTCATCAACAAAATGAAAGATAAAAATCGAAGATTGTTGAGATGGAGTTTAATACTGCAGGAATATAACATTGACATTCGACACATCAGGGGAAAAGACAATGTTATCTCAGAAGCACTCGCACGTGTATAGAAGTACGATATTGCTTTATTTTGCGTAATTAAGCTGAGTGTCATTTATAAGACATTTTCCTATGCAATTTTGATTATGCATATTCGAAAGAAAGCCTTATTGCATACATCTTTCTTTTTTGTTTGAGGGTAGGTGCTGTGTATATTGAATTTTTAATATATGTCCATGATTGTAAGTTGTACTTAGTCAGATTACGGTCATTTTGTAAAGAATATGTTTACGTACCATTTGAGTTCAAGGCCGGTTTTGCTAGCAGCTGAGCTATTGTTTTCATGCATTGTTGTGACAATAGTCAGGTACAGAAAGTAATTTTCCATAAAGTTACTCATATTCTCATATTCTGAGAATTGTTAGGTACACCTATATATATATATATATATATATATATATATATATATATATATATATATATATATATATATATATATATATATATATATATATATATATATATATGAGGTTTAGTAAACAAGAAATCATTCGGGTTCTAAAAGTTTTATTCTAAACATCAGTGTGTAAAGATGCTATTTTAATAATCAGATGTTACAGTTGTGAAAACCAGATATAATTCAGAGAGAAGAATTATTAAATTAAAATATTAATTGGAAATACTAAAGTGCTCATAGATTTTAGGATTTTTGGGCATTTATGTGAATTCATTCAAAACATTCCGGATTATATAATTGTGGTACATCGGAACATTCAAGACTTGTGGTACATCAGGACATTCAAGGCTATTGGAATTCATTCGGAACATTGTATATTTTTTACTTGTGATTAGGACACTTAGGATTATTTGGACTTTAAATCACGTTGATGTAAGTGTCTTTTGAATTTACACTTTAATTGTCTAGAAATGAATTGCTTGTTGATTTTACTAAATTTTGTTGGTTTCAATTTCTTTCTGTTGCATATTATTAGGCCACAGAGTCGTAACATTATTATATCAGTGTATAATTTTGCAAAAACAATTTAGTCACGCACACACGCATGCGTGGTGGATAACAAAAAACAAATCACACGGACGTGATTGACCACGATTACATGGTGCGAGTCAAAGCTGCTATTGCGCGATCAAGAATTAATTTCGTACAGTCGTTGACGATTTGGGTCAAATCTATACTGCTGCGGGTTATACTATCAAAATTATCGGATTAACGCCACTGTGATATTTTTCGCAGAAGTCGTCGTATTTTTGATACTCATCCCATTGTTAGAGTTCCCTACTGGCTTTCGTGAGTCGTTTACAAAAGTCTTTACGTTCATTATTAAGAATTTCTGTTGAATCAAGAATTGTTTGTGCGTGATGACATAATTGCCTGGCAAAATCGCAAAACATCTCAGTGATATCACAATACGGGCAGACTTCGTACACGCGCGACCGAAATGTTCGTGAATATAGAGAAAATGTTTTGTATAATTTACCAATGACGTCTGCGGAATCACAAAGTATTTCGATCGAATATTTGCTCGGTACTGTATTGGGGTCGTCGAAAAAGTCTTTGATACAGTGTACAACGCTTTCGCATCATTGTAGATACATTGTTGAAACGGACGTTCCAATACTATCATCGAATGATCGGTTATCACAGCAAAGTGAATTTGCACAATCGCGTATTCTTGTTGCAATTGGGAATTGCAGCGACGATTGAATCCCCATTAACCACTGGCGACATTGATTCTTGATCGAATCCGATGTAACATATATCTTCGCGTATATTCCGATAATGGATAGGTTTCGCTGTAAACTGGCAATGATTTGCCACCGCTCTACTGTTGCGGTGGCAATGCCATTACGTAATTGTTTGCTCAGCGCCAATTTATTTTTGACGTGGCTGACTGCGGCAACTGTGGTATTGGCGAAAAATGTTAGCGGTAACCAACCGTGTTTGGTTATCTACTGCGGTCATCGTTACCGTCAGTATCGCGGATAATAACGTATAATAGGTATCGGTGGTTGTTGCTACCATCGCCCGGTGTCAGTGTCGCGCTCCCAGCCTACAACTGTATTTATCAGAATGTATCATTCCACTCATGAGTATTGGAAGATCTTTCCAGTTGTTGGATTTACACTTGACGATTATCGGGAGTATGTTAAAATTGTGGACCGGTCGTGGATGTGACAGGCAATGTTCGTGATATTCGTACCCGTTAGCGCCGCGCATCAGATATTTCGCACACTCTCCCATTGGCGAACCGTTAGCAGCGCCACCGCACGATTGATTGTTGAGACAGTCACAACGTAATTGATGATTGTGGTCCTCAAGCACATATTTGTTTATGTCTTGTCGCTGTGACGGGGAAATACAAAGCCAGACGTTAGCGTGCAGTTCAACATCCAAACAAACATCGCTGTGTCGCATACAGGTGTGACCATGATGCGACGACGACAAATAGCCACAATACTTCGGACTAGTTCGCACAATCATATACAGCAATTTCACCATCTCGTTGGGGTTAGTCGCCTTTGCAACACCGTTTTGTAAACACATATATGTATCGACGATTGCATATTTCAGAGATGATTCCATTTTATGTGTGGCTGCGGGCCTGTCGCGACCAACAATTGATGATTGTTTTGCAGAATCAATTTATGTTTGTTTTGCGAGCCCACACGCATCGCACCATTGACTGCGGTAACAATGTTTGATAATATCGAGCCACCGAATATTATTACCCATCACCGGTTTGGAAAAATATTTCTTTCACGAATCAGTGAGTGTCACGTGTGCATCATCGCAGCACGAATACGGTATATGTTTACGCGAATTCTCAATCGGTGACAGACACAACCAACAATCAAACTTTGGTTTTAGATTCACATACAGGCTATTATCGACATACTCTACTGCGATTTTGAACTCCCGCAGTGTATAATCATTGGTTGCTAACATTAATTGCACAAACGCTCTGATGTCCTGTTTATTCATTGTTCCATTTGCGCGCAAAAAACATTGCGATTGTACAAATCAAATTTTTTTATCGAAGATAAAATCATTACCGCGACCAAACAGGTATTGGTAAGTAAACCTCAATATACATCACCGCGCACGCTGGGGGGAAATTCCTGTCGCGACTTTACTATATTATTCCTATTAACCCGCTATGATTATATTTTTTGTAACCCAACCGCGCATGCACTCGCGTGTAACAATCAAGCTAAAACTACTTAAGTCATTGGGTATAGAACGGCTGACTTGTCCCAGTAACAAAAATCTAAAACGCACAAAGTCCTTCTACTCACACCTACTATCCAGCACCCGCTTTTTGATTACAATCCTATACACACCTCTACTATCCAGCACACATTTTTAAAAATTACAACCCAACACACATCTCTACTATCCAGCAGAGTCTTTTTGATTACAGTCCAACACACACCCGACCCGACTATCCAGCAGCCTCTTTTGATTACAATCCAACACACACACCTACTATCCAGCAACCGCTTTTTGTTTGATTACAATCCAACACCATTTCCCCCCCCCCCCCACTATCCAGCAACCGCTTTTTTGTTTGATTACAATCCAACACACACCACTACAATCCACCCCCCTCTTTTTATTACAATCCAAACACATACCCCTATTATCCAGCACCCGTTGTTTTATATACTACTCAACACACACCCTACTATCCAGCACCCGCTATTTGATATACTATCTCTCCCTCCCCCCCCCCCCCCCACACACCCTACTATCCAGCTATCCAGCACCTACTTTTTGATATACTATCCACTGTTGCTTCCTTGTTAAAAAATGTATGGACCTTTACGGGAAATTTAATGTTAACATTTTTAGATGCTATTCAACACACACTTTTTGATATACTATCCAACACATACTTTCTGATTACCGTCCACCATTTCCATGTTTGAAAAATTATAGGCCTCTATGCGAAATGTAATGTCAACAATTTTTTATGCTATTCAACAACCACTTTTTGAGTACTATCCATCACCCACATTTTTTTAGTACTATCCAACACACCACTTTTTGATTACTATCCAAGACCCCACTTTTTGATTACTATCAAACACCCACTTTTTTAATATTATTAAACACACATTTTTTGTTTTACTCTCCAACACCCACTTTTTTATTACTTTCCAATACCCCGCATTAACTATCCAACACGCCGTATGTAGTGACCAATACTTAGATGTTTATACTTACAAACACACATACATACTATCGCACAAGGGGGCATAGGATGTAAAAAGAAGGGAATGAAATACACACACACACAGACACACAATAGCAAGGCTATAAGTGCTTACACACTACTATACCCAAATAAATACACGTATATACTATCACACAAGAAACGTAAGGGTGGTTAAGAAATTCGGTGCTTTTGTATGTTTGCCATCATAGAGGGTGTCAGCCATTTTGTTTTAAGCTCGCACTAACTCTAAACTTGTGTAAGAAGTCAAAGCTTTGGGTTTTTCAATTTTCATTTCTTAATTTTCATTTTCAATTTTCATTTTCAATTTTTCATTTTAAATTTTTATTTTCAAATTTGTGGCTTTCTTTATTTTCATTTTCAATTTTCATTTTCAATTTTGTTTTTTATTTTCAAATGTAATTTTTAAATTTTCCGTTTCAATTTCATTTTTTATATTTCCTTTTAAATTTCCTTTTTTTAAACTGTTAATTTTCAATTTTTTATGTTTTCTTAATTTTAATTTCAATTTTAAATGTTCATTTTAATTTTAATTTTTTATTTTCAACTTCATTTTCTTTTCTCATGTTCAATTCTAATTTTGAAATTTGGTTTTTAAATTTTCATATTTTTAAAATTTTCATTTCTTCATTTTCATTTTCAATTTTCATTTTTTCATTTTCAATTTTAATTTTTTTAAAAACATTTAAATTTTTATTTTCAATTTATCATTTTTAATTTTTATTTTCTAATTTAGTTTTTCAAATTTCATTTCTTCAATTTTCATTATATTCAATTTTAATTTTTAATTTACCATTTTAATTTTCATTTCCAAAAATGTTTCAATTTTCATTTCTTAATTTTCATTTTCGATTTTGATTTTCAATTTTAGGGTGGTGATGTTGCTTTGGATAGAATTTTTGTTATGCCAAGCAAAAGACTACAAGAGAGAGAAAGTAAAATTTTCTGTTCGAGATTGAAAATGGTAAAACTAACAAATCATAGTCTTCTATAGACATTAAACAGGATGGAGAGAAAGGAAGTTATGCATCATACATGGAGCGTTTGTACTTGTTAGGAAAAGAATTTTCTGTTTATTTGTAAAAATGCGAAGGGTAGTAGTGCTTACACATACATACCCACAAATATACTATCACACCACGCCAAAGCAAAGGGTAGTGGTGTTTATATGCACACTATACAAACAAATAAGGGCTAAGGGTTTTACGGAAGAGGAAGAGACCTTCGCGATACAAGACTTCGAAACCTTCTATGACTACATCGACGTTCATCACTAAGACGCCAGCAGCAACAGCAGTTACGACTACCATTACCAAAGCAGCAACAGCAGTAGAACGAGTAGAACTTAGCCGTGGAAAAGGTTTAATATAGTTACAGCTGATGATGTCATGTTCATAAATTTTTGCTGTTGTTGTTATTTTTTATTTTTAAAAAAAAATGCCAACGGTCCTTTTCAGGACCACCTATATCTCTTAGAAAAAAAAGATACTACTCAAGGATTGCTAAATCAAATAAAGCTTAAATCCCTTCATGATACAATGTGTGCGTGTGTGAGTGTGTTTGAGTATCTTGTCCATACAAAAAGAAAAAAAATCAAGACAAATAGACACTTACGTTTGTTTGTTTTTGGTATAACTTTGTGAAATCAGAATCACAATTTAACAACACATCACAAAAGTCCATTTTCTTCTTTCTTTCTTTCACTGTCTGTCTCTTGTTTTGAATTTCTTTACTGGCACGGGTTCTTCTCGTTCAGTTTCTTCTATTGGTCTTGCCTTCTTGAATTTCTTCACAGGTATGGGTTCTTCTTCTTCTGTTTATGTGTCTGAAGAACGCTTCTCCTCCTCTTTCTCCTTGTTCTCTTTCTGACATTCTGAAGACCAATGCCCTTTTTCTTGACAATAATAACAGGTATATTTACTTTTGTCTCTCTTTTCTCCTGTTTTAGATGTGGTTCCTTTTCATTGACGTTGCGGACATTCTGGAGCCCAATGTCCTTTCTCTTGACACACATAGGAAGTATCTTGACTTTTATCTCGAGTGGAGTATTCAGAAGTCTTGTTGAAAGTGTACTTTTGAATGACTCTCTGTAAATCTCTGACCAGAAATGCGATCAGTTGTGACTCTTCCATCTTCACAGATTGAAAACTGAATGAGTGTATTCTCTTAGAGTGAGGGGGTCTCTCTACATACAGGGAGAGAGATATCAACTTGTCAACTACATACAGGGAGAGAGATATCAACTTGTCAACTACATACAGGGAGAGAGATATCAACTTGTCAACTTAAATTTCACTTCTGGCTTTTCTCTCGCTAGTTTTAAGTTAAATTCTTTTCTTCGATCAGTCACACACATATTTTTACAGGTATGAAATATTTGTACAAAGTGGTAACAGTGAATTATTTATAGGGAGATTAGTTCTCAATCTATGTGTCACCCTCTTTAAATAAAGTCACCATGATGATGACGATTATTATTAATCGAGAAATTTTTTGGAATGATGGATTCAAGCTACATTATTGTATACTCTAGTCACAAAGTGTTAAAATAATTGTTGAACTCATAACGTATTAATCAGAAGTAATTGACTTTTCGTAGTGTTCCATGGGCTACACGGCACAAATGGGCAAAACTTACCTTTGACTAGCATTTTGCCATGTGCTTTGAGCGTATTATGCACATAACTGGAGCGTATTCTGCGCGTAGTCCTTTTGTATGCTACCATATTCTCATAATGTGCTAAAAGTGCTGTTAAAAACCAACTTAGGAGCCCACTGTGGCTCAGCGCTTATTGCCCGGGCTCCCGAACAAAAGCGTGCAAGTTAAAATTCTACCAGCGGATCAACCCGCGTCGACTACTGTGGTGTGTCCTTGGGCAAAGATCTTGACTTATCACCGTATGTCATCACTCAAACCCTAAAACGTGATGACCAATTCCATCGCTGGCAAAGGTGCAAGAATCACGCGATTTAGAGGCGCACTGGTAAATTTGTCAAACATTCGAGGACAGACCATTGAATTTCCGGGGGGGGGGGGGGGGGGGGGGGGGGACTTCTTTAGATCTAAGGGCAAAAAGTCTAGAATCCGGACACAAACTCCAGTTCCGAAACTGGCAATTTTCGACCTAAAAAAATCGGGTCTCAAAAATTACGTTTTTTTCCGCCGTATTTTTTAAAATGTGAGTAGAAAGGTGATATTATTTGGTATCATTGTATAGTTACATCTGTCTACTTTCCTGCAATATCATCTACTTTAGTGTATCTTAAATGATGTTGACGTTACATAGCTCGGAAGTAGGGTACAACCTCATGACTCGTAAACGTGGCGCCAGGGGTTAATGAGTTAACTCAAGAATTTCTGTTCAATGTCCATTGAAAAAAATCACAAAGGAGCTATCCAGATACTATTTTGAAATATTTGCAAAAAGAAACAAGCCACAAAGCCATTGTCGGTCCTTTTAAGAAGAATCCTTTCAATACATCAATAGTTTTATCTCCTTTAAATTCTGTACCAAAGAAAGATAGTGGAGAAAGAAGAGTTATTTTAGATTTGTGTTTTCATAAGCAGCACGCTGTCAACGATTTTATTGTTAAAAATGATTATTTAGGTGATTCAGTTAATTCTGTTTATCCAAGAGTATATGATTTTGTAGAGATAATCAAAAGCAAAGGCAGTGGCTGTCTTTTACTAACAAAAATATCTTAGTAGAGTTTACAGACAAATACCGATCGACCCAGGTGATTATCACTTGGTAGGTTATTCATGCAAAAGTCATATATATTTTGATTCTGTATTATCAGTGGGTTTACGCGGTGCTGCATATATACGTCAAAGAGTGATAAATACAATAGTTTTATCACGTTTAAAATTGGTATTTATATATTAAATTATCTAGATGGTTTTGCTGTGACAGAACAGCCTCATTTAGCCAATTTTGCATGCCAATTTTTAGGATCTATCTTAGAAAAATCCGGAATACAAGAAGCAGCAGATAAAGCATGCCCTCCATATACAAAAGTTATTTTTGTATACATTTTATTTAACACTATCACCATGAAATTAGAAATTACACCAAAAAAAAATAAAATAAATAAAATTGTGTGAAATTAGAGATATAAGTTCTTTGTGGTTAAGCAAAGTTTCAGCTGCCATAAAAGAAATACAATATTTATGTGGGAAATTAAATTTTGTTTCTGCTTGTGTAAGGCCGGGTAGAATATTTGTCAGTAAACTTCTCAATAGGTTAAGGGATGTCTTTGGATCGACTCAAAAAAGGCATGTAATTCCTAATGAAGTTATACAAGATTTAAGATAGTGGCAAGAATGTTTTCCATTGTATAATGAGGTTTATGTGATGGCAGTAGAGAAGTGGTCGCAACCAGATGAAATATTTTCTTCTGATTAATGTTTATAAGGTTTTGGTGGTTTTTTTTAATGGCTTCTTCATTTATACAACAGAACAAGTTAAACATAAATGGCCTTGAAATGTTATCTCTAATAGTCAGTTCAAAGTTATAGGGTCAAAAGTTTTCTGGTAAGCGAATAATTGTTAATTGCGACAATAAAGCAGCAGTAATTGTTATACATTCAGGGAAGTCTAAATCTACCTTTTTGTAAAATTGTTGAGGGAGATTTGCTATTTAACTGTAAAATTGTTGGAGGGAGATTTGCTATTTAACTGTAACATTGTTGGAGAGAGATTTGCTATTTAACTGCAATTCAGGAATTTGAAATTAAGGCTGTTTATATTCAAGGTGTTAATAACAGGTTGGCTGATCACTTTTCTCACTAGCATCTGAATACTATTCATAGAAAGAATCTGTATCATGTTGGCAGCCATTATTCACTGTATGAAGAAAATATCAGTGATGAGCTGTTCCATTTCAGTCATGTTTGGTAAAATGTTATTTGGCCAATATCTATAGATACATATATATCTACATATTTTTGTTCTTTTTAATATATATAAAATCTTGTACATACATATTATTGCAGAAAGATTATTTCAAGAACTCGTGGTAGACACGAAGATATCTGCTGAGTCACCATATGCAGAAGTGACATCTACAAATCTCAGAATCCAGTGGGAAGCATATCTTTCCTTTTGTACTTACTTTACTCTTAGGGCAATTCCCACAAGAATTCTGTGTCTTTTTGCACAGCTATTGATCAGATGCTTTTATAATGTTGCATCAATTAGGAGTTATCTTAGCGGGGTATGGACTATGCATTATATTTTGAATATGGATTATGATCATCTCAATAATTTTGAACTAACTCTATGTGTGGAAGGAACAAGCCGACTAAACCCCAATTCACCTAAACAAGCAGAACCAATAACATCAGATTTGTTAATGAAAATTTCAACATTATTACACTTTTCTAATCCTGAAGGTTCTACATACTGGTGCCTATTTTTATTTGCTTTTTTTCTTATTATCCAGAAAGTCCAATTTGGTACCTATTAGCAAATTAAATTTCAATTTTAATAAAGTGCCGTTAAGAGAGAATGAACAGTGGCTTGACACATTTTTACTTCTTCGTCTAACACAGACAAAAACGATTCAATTTGGACAAAGAACTTTAAAAATACCATTGAGTCAGATAACGAATGAAATTTTATGTCCAGTTTCAGACTTTAAGTACATGTACAAACTTGTTCCAGCAAATCCCAAATCCCCCACCCCCCTTTTCACTTTGCCCAAACGGAAAATTTTAACATACAACAATGTTTCAAAATAAGCTGCATGCTTTAATTTCTCTAATTGGTTAGACCCGTGACAATATTCAACTCGTATTTTCAGACTAAGGGGAGCAACTCTTGCCTTGGTTGCTAAAGTTCCTTCTGAATTGATTAATTTACAAGGTGATTGGGTAAGCGACGCACACAACACTATCTTAAATTCAATTCAAGGGATGAATTTACTAGTGTCTAAAAAATGAAGCAATACATACTTCGCAATTTTCATGAATAATCTCCGTTTTTCTTTTCATTTGTAGTTCAGTAATCTGTCACGATTGTGTCACAGTCAATCCCCAAATATGTAACCGATATCAAGGGTTGCACAGTTCAGTCCTTTCCTGGGGCCACTGCTAGAAGTATTACAAATGTTGTACAGTCAGGTAAGGCGAGTATCAAACCATTTGATTTTGTTATCTTCCATGTCGGAACAAATAATATAGGAAGTCAATAAACGGGTGAAATTTATTCAGAATTTATCAACGTAATAGCTACATCAAGGAAAATTGCTTCTAAGGCAAAAGTAATTTTATCATCTTTTCTTCCGAGAATGAAAGATGACCACTTTTTTGGTAGAAACATTTTCGACATAAATAGGTTTTTGAAAAATAATGTATGCCCTGATTTGAATGCCAAGTTTGTAGCGTCTTACAATCCCATTTTTAATAAAGGTAAAGTCAAGGGGGAATTGTTTGCCAACAGAGATTGAGGTCTCCGTTTGAATTTAGAGGGAACAGCTTGTCTTAGCTTTTTTTTCATTCGTGTCATCGTACATCTGTAATTTTGACTAGATTCAAATTGTTACGACTCTAGATCTTAAAAAATATGTAACAGAAAGAAAGTGAAACCAACAATGTAAGTAATATCAACAAGCAATTTATTTCCCTACAATACAAAGTGAAATTCAAAAGATACTTACAATATTGTGAATAAAATTCCAAATAATCCTAAATGTCCTAATCACAATTCCAAAATTATGGAATGTTCCGAATGAGTTCCAATAGTCTTGAATTTCCCTATATAACACAATGATACAATCCAGAATATCTTTGAATGAGTTCACAAAAGTCCAAAGTAATGTATTAATTCAAAAGTCAATGAGCACTTTAGTAATTCCAACGAATATTTTTCAATAAATAATTCCGCTCGAATTATATCTGATTTCAACGGCACAATTTGTAAAATCTGATCTCCAATGGATTCCCACAGACTGATCTAAAATAGGAATGAATTGTTTGTTTACCGAATCTCCATTTATACACATTTTCACATGACCTATATCATAACAGGATGTGGGTCAATACAATGGAAAACCCCAGTCGAACTAACAACAAGACTGGCCTTGAACTGAAATACTTGTTACCACTCCGTTTACAAGTGAACAGTGAACAGAATCTAAAGTACAACTTAACTTCATAGATAAGATTTAAACACAGATCATAGATTAGATATACATAACAATATATATATATATATATATATATATATATATATATATATATATATATATATATATATATATATATATACTTTTTCCTGACATGATACTTTGTTAGTTCTTTACATTTCAGTGGATGCAGCTTATTATCGGACGAATTCTGCAGTGTAGTTAACCAACTTTAAGGCGAAGAATTTATCACTGGGTTGCTCAATCATCTGCATATATGGGCTTAATATTTAACTTTGATCCTTTAGTAGAAGATCTAGATCTACCAGGATACTTTTTGACGGCTATGTGAGTTAGTGTGTGTACCAACTATTCATATCTTTATTTATGTATGTATACATATGACAACATGGTGGACCTTCGGCTTGGTGGTCTAAATGATTTCAAGCATATTTGTAATATATTTGTCAAATGTTTCTTTATATTTTCATGCTTGGAATGAATTTGTTTCATAACTACATCGATTAACTTGTCCCGAGTTGTTGAATTACCGGCAAATCTCTTAAATTCTCAGCAACACTTCTACATCTAGTACAGTTTCTGCATCCAGAAATACTCCCTTCAGAGAAATATCCAACAACTGAAATACTTTTTCTTCTGCCAAATCGAACACTGCATCTGTGGTGATTGTCCGTGGTCGAAACTTTTCGGTGGAAACTTTCTAAACAGCCACACAAATTTATGAATATGGTGCTACAGTTACTCTTTATAGTTGACCTAACCAAGTGAACTACATAACAACACATAGGAATTTCCAGCGGCGGTCCAATTATGAAAAATGTATCCTGTTCGTGACAAATGTTCTATTGATCAAAAGGACATTTGCTCTTTGAATTGTTATTTATTAAAAAGGATACTTCTAAACGTTATTTTTTGTTATCAAACTGTTCAATACTGCGTCAACTCGCACTGGGACAATTTTTTTCACGCGCAAGAATTGAAAGGTGCAGCGCGTGTGAGCCAGAATGAAATGATGAAAAAGACGTGTTCTTCATTCTCTTTCTTTCTGCTCTTTATAGAAACGATGTGATAAACAGAATCTCAAATGAGTAATGGTTTAATATTGAATTAATGAAACTCGTTGAATAATTTCCAGCTTTTGCGAGCCATGGCTTATATCTTAATTATTATTGTCATTATATTATATTCTCTCAAATAGCTTTCTATCTTTTGCAAAGGAGGCGATTAATTGAATGGAAATAATACGTTTTTTTTAAAACGAGAGGGTTTCTTTTTTCTCAAGCTATTTGAGGGCCGAAAATTAAATGGTCGGTATCTTATGTCCGTCACCTATTCGGCAGACACTGTATATCATATTAAAAGCGTTATCACTTAAACATTTTCAACCATATTTCCATGAAATTTTTAGTACGCACTAAAAATTTTTACATTGATTTACATGGGGTAAGTGTCAACAAAAAATACTTTTATTTTTTTATGATGTGCTATGCTAATGAGTACGGAATGGTTAAAACTTTTCTTGTGATAGTCAAATTCCTCGGCACTAAAGAATCTGCTTGTGTTGCTGTGCCATAAAAAATCCAACCCAATCCAAACCCAACCAACCTTCCCAATGATAACATCGCTCAACCATTTCCGTCAGATCGTGTGATATCCTCGGAAGTATTTTGATGTGTATGGTGAGTGCACCAAATATGTTACGACAGCAAAGGCCGATATCATTCCGATTAGAACTTTAGTCTCCTTCCGCTGTCATGTGAACGAAAGATGGCGACGAATTACATCAGAGGTTTCTTTCTCCTCTGTAGGAAAAAGACCGAGAACATTTCGATTGCAATGATCAGTTATATCCGGTGGTCACGCTGTACTAATACAGGTGAAAAATCAGGATACCAGTCAACTTGTAGCAGTCTAAATTTGGCTTCAACGGCTGACAGGTGACAAGTCACGCCAAACCCTGCATTAACAACATTGTTTACTTCAGGTGTCAGGATTAACCTGGAGCTGCAACGGATTGACATCCATATGAGGTAAGTGGGTTAGATGCCAGTATGGGAGAGATTATACTCTGGGTTGGTAGTTGTCGGCAGGGGTGCTTGTTTATTCAGTTCTAGTCCTGATTCTCGGGTTGATGCCCTCACTTCTCTCCTTGTCTTCAATTCGTTATAAAATAATGCGGGTGAACTGTCAGTTTTATAAGAACCAACGACCCGTAACATTAAGCAGATTAGAATCATACACGTGTGCATAAATGTGCGTAACTGAGAGTAGGACCAAGAGTCTAAAAAGAGTGTCAGTATTTATTAAATTATGCTTGGGTGGGGACAGAATCACAGGCAGTGCTGGATTACCCAATAGGCAGACTAAGCAAAGCACCAGCAAAGCAGGGACACACACAAACACACAGAAAAAAAAAAAAAAAAGAAATTAAGTTTTTTTTTTTTAAATTACATAGGGGGGGGGGGGGGCACCATAATCTTTTCAGTGTTTAGGGTGTCTAAAGGTCTTAATGCGGCCCTGATCACAGGGGCTCGTATAGTTGCTTAGAATTTACCGATAAATATTGCATGTACTATATATGTAGTACATGTATTATTTATTGGTAAATTCTAAGCAACTATACAAGCCCATGTGGCCAGGACCATCTAAGCATTGCATGTTGTCGAACAACTTTTTTTGTTGAAAGACAAATTTGGTCTACAAAACTTTGATCACATATGCGATTTCATTGGCAGGTCAAGTTCATTGACAGTTTTACCATGTTCCATTGTCCAGAGACCTATATGAAAGAGGCACAAGAAATTGAATGCAAGAAATCATAGAGGTTTAGTTATTTAAAATGAGAAGAGTGGGTAATACAGTAAAATTTGTAGTGATTTCATACACCAATACTTTAATCATCTCATTTGATCCCCACAATTTTAGGTTAAACTAAAATAGTTTTTACCCTTCAATGTTAAAAGCTTTAACTACCAAGAAACGATAATTTATTATAAAGTGCACTGCCATGTAACCACAATTGAAAACTGCTTTTTAATAATGGACAGGTGACTGCGAGACCATTCCATAGTTTTGTATTGAGTGCATTATTGCTTTGCAGCAAACCATCGTACATGTATTTCAGTACATACTCAACGGAAATAATGTATTTGCAAATTTCATGAAAAAGTCAGCATAGTTGACAACATGTCCAAAAAGTAAAGAGCAATATTCAGATTTCTGGTGAGTCAGTTAGTTTGTTCAAATAATTTCTGTGCTTACCCCGCACTGTAGATTGATTATTAATCTACCTCCCCTGTAAATGGATAGCATATTCTGCTTAAATAAATGCTCTCCACCAATTTAAATATAAGCAAATACCTACCTTTGACAGAATTAAATCAAGAAAGCACAATTTATTTAATTTATCTGTTAAATTTTCCACACAAGATATCCAAGAATAGACAAATTCAAAGTAAAATATGACATTAGAGGTGCCATTCCAACTTGGCTCTTTACATTTCTACTCAATACACATAGATTAAAGATTGTTTATAAAGATTCACAGGGGACTGGGATTTTGAGAACGTTATAACCAAGAAACTTTATATCCAAATTCATCGGTTTTTTTTCAAAATGTTTATGTACTTGTCCATGTCGATCATGTTGGACATACACTTAGTAATCAATTTTTACTGGCATTCAGGGATTTAAAAATTGTATAAAAGTCAGATTGCCTAGGGCAAGCTTACTGAAAAATTGAACTTGCCCTTGGAAAATTTGAGCTTTCCCCAAACATGAGTAAAACAATAAGAGAAAATAATATATGGTATATTTTAAGGAAATCACATTATATTTATTAAGCTTTTGTTTTCTGTTTATCTTTGTTGGCACGTTAAAACCATATGCCAATAATTAAAGTTATCAGAAAATATATATGTAAATAATACATGTAGATAGATATGTAGATTAGAAAGAGTTAGAATGCAGATACAGTTAGAAGAGCAAAAGCAGACATGTAGATGTATATATGTATAGACAGATAAATGGATAGGTAGAAAATGGTTTGGAAAAAGCTAGATTTTCAAGTAAGAGAGAGAGAGAGAGAGAAAGCTAGACTGTTTGTAATGATTTATTTATACTCACAACTGTAGGATTCATGAACACTTATTTTATCCATTTACATAACAATTATCATCGGCAACATGCATCACAATATTTGACAATCTGACTTTTGAGAATGATTTGAGAACTTATTTTTGTCCACTGAATTGTTTGCCAAGCTGTAAGTATGTATCAGTCTCCTGTAATTATCACATAAACAACAGATTGTAAACACCGCTTGAGGGTGCCACGTTTTCGTAAAATCAATCATGCTTTGAGCTAAATCCTCCTGGTTAATTGTTAGAGATGTGTGCCTTTTATTTCCAAACACGTCTGTCAAAAAAATTTCAGGAGTTGTATTATTAACAATTAACCTACTCACCATAAACTTGGCGACATGCATCAAAACAATCTTTGAAAAGCCGATTGTTTAGAGTCGGCAATCTGACAAACTGCCTAAGGCTAACTTAAGACCAGAAAGTCAGCGAACCACTGATACCTACAAATATTATGATTAAAATGTAACTGATAAATTAAAATATAAATATTTATTCCTTACTTGTCAAAACTTGCTTTAAATAGTAAATATTCACCTTATCGCCTCTGCGCGAGAAAATGAGATTGACCTTGACATTGACTACAAGATGGAAATGACACATATAATAGATGAAAGAAACTGTGCCCAGTTATGCAGAAGAAGAATGCGCTACATATAAATGCTAAATAGAGGTGTTGATATATGTACTGTGGTGAGATTGCAGGGTATAAAACTTGCAGAACATAAAGCATTAGGAACGGAACACAACCCATTATCAATAAAATAGCCTGCACAGACCCAGACAACTGATGTTAAAAAATATTTCTTGTATCTTGTATCCCTCTCTCAATTTCTTGGACTTACCTACGGGCAAGTGCCTTGCAAACTTTAACTTGCCTGAATCAAATTTGAGCTTGTCTTGGGACTCAGGCAAGTGGATTTTTAAATCCCTGGTATGGTTGCTGTTAGAACTCGTATGTAATGGTAATAAAATGTTCAAACAACATAGATTTGTATAAATACATTTTATCATAAAAGAATGATTAACCAGTGAGTCTTACCTTCTGATGAAAGTGTCAACATACATGTACATGTATCAGTTGGCAAAAATCACTTTTATGTAAAATCGTCTTTGTTCAATAACTCAGTTGCTTCCTGCCGATCACTAATTTCACAAACAGTATCTCACAGTACAACAAATTTACATTTTAATTGTTGGTATCACAGGTGTGACTGTGTCACTATCAGAATTAACATAATCAAAGAAATCACTGGTGATGGTATCTGTTAGTACTGGTGATGGTATCTATTAGCACACTAAATTGTCTGAACAAAACAGTTTGCAACACAATCTGTGGGAACATCATGCCATGCACAATATACCATATTGATTGCAGATGTACATTTTGTATGTTATGTTTATTTTTTTATTTTATTTTTTTGGTCAAGGCTTGCGAGGTATCTTTGGATTAGAGCACGTCATTACTTTCACTTATATTCCTCATATATTTTATTTGTAGCTTTGTGTGTAAAGAGACATTTTTCCTTTTTCTGACTGGTGTATTTTTGGCCATTTTCACAACAGTCAGAATTCAAAATGAACATGAGAGATTTACTTCAAGCTGTACTCATTTAGTCAACATGCAGGTACTGAATGATGGCTAAAAGATATTTCTAAATTATTTCATCAAAAAAGCAAAAAACAGAAAAATTTCTTTTCATGCTTCAATTGCATTCAACCAGCAACCCGTGGTTCTAAAGTACCAATTATGAATGAGGTGTGATTATCAAGCCTTTGTTACCAGGCATCTTTGTTATGTACTAATTATGAATGACATGTGATTATCACGTGATAAAAACGTTGTAATTGAGCTAATTTTCTCAGGTAGACCTCACAAATCAAATATATAATAAATTAAACATTGTAACAAAAAACATTAAAACAAAGCATTTGCAATAGATCATAATTAGGATTTTTGCCGGGCAAAATTAAAGTAAAACATTCTAACAGAGTAAACGTTGTATCCATGAATGTAATAAACAATCTTTACTGTATATAATTTGGTAGGAGAGTGACATTAGCACATGCTGTGTTTTGTTCCAAGAGTCTGAGTGATGTATCTATTTTTGTCTTGAGTGGACCAGGTCAACAGCTGAGAACATGTACTTAAAAGTGCATTAGGATAACAAGATAGTTTAGCTTTTGGGATCTTAAATAGAGGCATTCTCCTCACATCTTGTCATGTGATGTGTGATGCCTTTTCGCAGAATACAATAATAAACATGTTTTTAAATCATTTTAGTGCATCTGATCGATGTTTAGTGAACATTTGAAAGAAAGAAAAAGAAAAGGTAAACCCCATTCATTTGTCACAAAGACCCAAATCTGTCATTACATAGACCCAGATCTGTTGTCATGTATATCCAGGTCTGCTGTCACATAGACCAAGATCTGTTGTCACATAATGTACTGGTAGATCCGAGTCTGTGCTGTTTGTTCTACTTATAATTTCAAGCAAACAGCACAGATCCTAATCTGCTGGCACATTAAGAAATGGCACTTCTGGGTCAATGATGTTAGTTGTTGGGTGTGCATTATTTATGGGCCAATGTTGTACACCTGTGTGAGAATGTCATCTTTGATAGGAAATTGAGAACTAGCTCCCGGTAGTGAGTGTGTTAGTTTCCAAGTGCACTGATTATGTAAACCAAATGAATACAAATATAAATGTAATACTTAATCCTTAGAGTTCTAAAAAGGAGGTAATTATCAAGTTTGTCACACATGTACCAATACTTACCAACTTTGTTTATGAATAATGTGCACACCACTGGGATGGCATACACCCAGATTTGCCATAATGTGCCAGGAGGTCAAGGTCAGATCTGTATTGACTCGTTCAACCAGACTTACTTGTGGCTCCATGACCGAGGATTAGAATTTTACTTGTAATGCCAGAATGAGGCTTTCCCAAAATTTGGAAAAATGATTTCATTGGCTGATGAGATGAGATGATATCTTCGTCATTGTGATGATGAAATGATGTCACATTTTACTCCACAACAACATTTCCACTGGTTGATTGAGACACACCTCCTGTATAGTTAGTAGTGTTATATTCTAACCTTTTAAGTTTTCAGTATTTTTTTGGTTTGAACGATTGCAGAAAATATGTCTAGACAAATTTTGTGATATAGAGAGGAGTCTGTAGTTCACTTCTACAAAGTTGTTACCAAGCGCCTTAAAACATTTTACCATGGCGATGTTCTCATGGATCCATTCCAGAGTCTGGTTGAACGAGACTAAGATCTATGCTGTTCATTCTAATTTGATGTCAAACAAACATTGTGGATATTTATACAATGACAGACCAGGGTCACACAACAGTAGTTTGGTAGATAATTGGCAAGTGATGTTTACCACTAATATCACACAAAAAAATGAACCAGGTTATCAAGTAACAATTTGTGCATGCATGCCTGACAACCAGTCATCACCTTTAATGACAAAAGTACATGTATACTGTAAACTTAGTTATTTTGTTACTGTTTCAGAATACAGATGGATGTATATGGCAGAGGAGAGAAGATGCTGCTGATACTGCTAACTGTAATAATATGCATCGGAATTGTGCATGTAAAAGCAGGGTAAGTTTGTTTTTCTTTTGCCCCATATTTTCAGCCCTGAATATGTGTTTGTGTATAGTACAGTTTTCCTAGCTCACCTGGCTCAGCGGCCAGGTAATGTTTTGTCTTGACCTTTTGTCCATCATCCATTAAGGGATCAGAGGCACTTCCCAGTGTAAAAAAGTCACCATCAAGCTGATCCCAGGCTGATCTCAGGAAGGATCAGTGGCATTTCCCAGTCAAAGGAAGTCACTAACTCCCTGATCTCAAGAGGGATCAGAGCCACTTCCTGGTGTAAGGAAGTCATCAAGCTGATCCCAGGAGGGATCAGTGTCACTTAAGTTGTCAGCTTGCCAATCCTGGAATGGATCAGAGGCACATACCAATGTAAGGGAGTTGCCTAGAAGCTGATTCAGGGGAGGGATCAATGGTACTTTCAGGTGCAAGCGAATCACCTGTTTTCTGATACATGGAGGGACAAGTGCCCTTCCCGGTTTAAGGAAGTAGCCGACGTCCCTCAGCAAGTTTCTGGCATAAGGGAAGTGTGGTCTCCTCCTTGGTCGTCAAAAGCAGCAAGATCATCGATAGAGTCAAGTTCCATGGATAGGGACTCCTTGCTACAATTTTCATAGTTTGACTGGTCATTGGCTGGTTCTTTCATAGTCATCAGTATCTTCATTACAATACACAGCTAACCTAATTACCTAACTATGAAGTAGAGGTCATATGAAGGTGAGAGTGGTCTCATTGCACATATAACTGTCATGATCTCTAGGCTTGCACAAAAAATATAATATGTTAATGATTCATTAATTTTAAAGTTGTATGCATGCAACTGAATTATATAACTATGAAGTAGAGGTCATATGAAGGTGAGAGTGGTCTCTTATTAACTGTCTAGTTCCAATGCATTGGTTTGTGTCTATTGCTGTGGTCTTCATCAAAGCAAGCCAATATGCATAAACCTGCTTAATCAGTGACTGCGAGCATTGAGTACAATTTTCTTGCCATTGTGATCCAACATGACCTTTCATGCTGTTTGAATGGGCTAATCAACATTTCTCTTCCAAACAAAGTCACTTATCGATCGATAAAATGGGCACTTTTCATTGATGTGTAGGAGATTGTTACATTGTAAGATTCTTCTACATTATGTCTATATTTTTGGTGGATATTGTGTGAGTACATTCATTCTTCTTCATATGTCTATATCTTTGTTAGATATCGTGTGAGTACATGTACTCAAAATCCTTTCTGCAGTTTATAATTGGAAACAGTCAATTGCTTGTCTGTAAGTTGAATTTATAAATAGAGGTACCCAGAAGGATTCAGTAGGTTTGGTTTGCTTTTAGTGTTTAATGGCACATCAACATAGGGAAGGATATATTGTGCTCAGGCGATTAAAGTCAAGTGTCTTGCCCAGAAACACATCATGGTAGCTGGTCTGGTCTGGACAGGAATTGAACCTGCATCCCTTCTGGTTGCAAGTCGTCCAGCATACTAACCACTGAGTCACCACAGCTCCTAGGATCCAACAGTGTCATTCTATTGGACTCAGAATTACATAGTTTAGGCACTTTCTGTTGGGACCAGTTACAATTTAAAGTTGGCAGCTCCATTTTGCTAGATTTTTTTGTTGCCATTGATGTCACTTTCTAAAGAGCTGTTTTAAATTTTGTTTAAAAGTACCAACTTTTCTGACATTTTCTTTTGTCCAATTTATGTGGATTGCATTCAAATGCCCTAAGGCAACCAGCAGCCTTGTATGACTAGTGACCTGGGGACAAACTGCTGTAATTAACTCGTAAACTACCCTGTTATTTTTTCTTTCATTCTTATCAAACTGAAATTTTAGAGCTCAAATATACTGAGCCAAAGGAATTCAATGCTTCATTTATTTTGTAAGGAAGATTTTGACAACAACAACAGCAAGTGTTTTCAATATCAGATGTGTTTGTCCATCCAGGGCTTTATGGAGCAGCCTGTTGTGCATGAATAAGTATTTCTAAGCTGTTTATAACATTTGAAATAGTGTACATAGAGCACATCTAATATTACCTGAATGAAGAGATACTAGTAAATAAATGTATCACTCAGCTGATAGATAAATTATCAACGAAAATTGGCTTTGTGTATTGTCTGTTTCTTTACTGTTCTCAGTGTTTAATAGATGAATGCCACGGGCAGATATTGCATTCTCAGGTGATTATATATTTTTATCCAATATAGCTTGAGCCAAGAAAGCTTATTTTCAAAATTTGAATCTGTTTTTAAGATATCAAAGAAGAGAGCCTTTACTGCACAGGGTCTTATGAATGAATCAGATAAAAGCACAGTGGCCTACAAGAAAAAGAACCTGGTAGCCCAGGGTTAAATTAATAAACCTAGAGAAAGCACTTTAATCAAAGTTTTTTTTCGACCCCATGGGGAGAGTCCTTGACTTTTCCAGAAATGCATGAAAATGGGCATGGGACTCCATTCATCAGAAGTGCTATATAAATATCATTAGGACTCTTGATGGGACTCTAAGTGCTTAAATCATAAGAAAAATCCTGTTTGATGTGAAACAGTTTGTATTAAGAGTATGGTAGTCTGGTACCCAGACCCACTGAACTATCGTACATAGGGTCTGGTTACCAATAGTAATACTTTAGTTTTACTGGCTTATTGAGTAAGGCGATCAAAACTTTAGATACTGTTTGACTTCAGTTAAAACAATCGAAAATGCTAACTTATGTTGTATTGACTGATGATTTTTGCTGTATGGTTATTTCTATCTACAGGTGTAGCATGTTTTTGAAGTTCTATAAATTGTACCAGGAATTGGGGATTCTGTTTCTTTAGAAAATAACTTGAGTTCTTCATTTAGCATTAAATAGAATATTTATTAACTGGAAAACCAATTCTGAAAAAGAGGACAATACTGTTTGAACATTCTAATAGTTAATCAGCAAAGACTAAAGTGTAATGAGAGCAAGATCTGGAACCCAAAATTCTGTTTTTTAATATGAGTAATAGCTTACTCTGTTGCTATTGCATAGCTAATCTCTATCCGTGACTAAAAATACCTGACTGTATGATGAGAATTCATTCTCTCATAGGGTTGACTAGAAAGTTGTAGTGAATAGCACTCCCTGCGTAAACCCCACAGTATTGCACATGTGTAAACCACAATTCCTCATTCTTTTTCCAGTCATCATTTTGATGCAGATGGTTAGAATTATCACTTAAAAGAAATTGCCTTCGCTGTTGAGTCTTGTCACGATTTGTGCTCTTTCCTTACGTTTATTGTAAATTACAGTTGGTATTTACCCTTGACCATTATTATTCCTTGCCTGGAAAAATCAGCTGTCTTGAGAGTTTTTGGCAATTTTGCTACCCAAGAAATGTCCTTTTTGTAATCTTGGTTAGTAGGTTATTTCCCCTTCATGTTGTTTTGTTGGGGAGTTAATTATTGCCTTTGAGAATTCTGTATTGTATTCTTGCTCAGGTAGGTAAATTTTATTTTCCCTGTCCCAGTCTCTGACCAGTTGGTTTTCTTTTGTTTGTTTTGAACTCATGAAAGCATCGGAATTTAATTTCTTATTAATGTGATTGTTCGGCTATTTTAGCTCAGGAAAGCAGGTCGTACACCAGTGTTTTCATTCTTGTGTGTTTTATAATTGAACTCCAGTTCAATTTTAAATAATTTACTATAAGAATTTATTCCTTTTTATTATAATATTAATTATCATTATTACCAAGCTGGTTTTTGGCTGATTATTCGTATTCAGTACTCTATTAAGTCTGGTTTATGTCACCTTGTCTTATTCTTATTACCTATATATATATATATACAACTTTCAGCTTAGTATTGCTCTCTTTTCAATCGAAACTACAGTGGTTTTAATTGCTTCATTGGTTGCCTCCTACAAGGTGAGTTCCTGCTAAGGTTCATTTCCAACTCAGTTAAAACCATTATCTTGTTTTCAGCACCTCTTTTTACAGCAATGTCAAAACAAGGGGTTGGGAGGTGTGGCCACAGGAAATCCCCCTACAGAGAGTGAGTAGCACCCTTTTGTTAGGAAGGAGTAGCACCCTCTTTTGTCATGTAGGGCAGAGAGTGAGTCACTCCTTCCCGTGGGGGAGGAGCAGCACCGTCTACAGTTCGGTATCAGTGGAAAGTGAGCTCCCCCCGAGGGGGGAGCAGCACCCTTTCAGACCCTGTGGTTAGTTATCGGTGACAGGATCGTGCCACCCGGAAGACTGCCGTTCAATCCCTCTTGTGATTTGGATTCATCGTACCGACATACAACTAGGGAATGGGATCAGATCGGCATCCCCCTTCCCTTATGATTCCATTAAACCCCTACGGGATGTGGGGCCTTCCACTGCATGGCAGTGATTGGACGGTTCCCTGCGTACAGCCATGGTCTTCAGGGCCTTGGCCCTATGGCAGAGAGATCGATGGTGCAGTCCATAGAAGTAGGGAAGGGGAGAGACCTTCCCCCAGTCGGGTTGAGAGTCACTCTCACACTTCAGCCGTGTCTGCCACTAAGGACAGTCCATTGGTTCCACGTGAGAATTCACAGGTCGAGGTCACTGATACAAAGTATAAATATTGATTCCTTATTTGTCAAAACTTGCTTGAAATAGTAAATATTCACATCACGTCTGCATGAGAAAATGCGTGACTGACCTTGACATTGACTATAAGATGGAAATGACACGTACAATAGATAAAAGAAACCAGGTATGCTGAAGAAGAATGTGCTACATGTAAATGCTAAATAAAGGTACTGATATATGTTATGTGGTAAGATCACAGGGTATAAAACTTGCAGAACATTAAGTATTAGGAACTGAACATGACCCCCTGTTGGTAAAATAGCTTACACAGAGTAACTGAGTACTGTATTTTACCCAGACCACCTACGTTAAATAAAATTTCTTGTATCTGTATCCCTCTCTCAATTTTTGGACTTGCCTGTCGGCAAGTGCATTGCAAACTTGAGCTTGCCTGAACCAAATTTGAGCTTTCTCAGGAGTCGGGCAAGTGACTATTGCCTATTTTCCAACCTGGTGCATAGTGGGAATCATTCAAAGTGCCGACTTGGTGCATCAAAAGCTGTCATTTGTTTTGGTGTCAGTAGAGCAGATATGTGCATTGGGTTACAGGACTAAACAGCCCAGAACTGAAGCATGTGCAGTGGGTTTCAGGGATAAATAGCCCTGATTCGAAGTTGCCTGATTTGTTGGTTACCTGGCTGTACTGACAATGGTACGAAGGACCAGGGTACTAGGCTACCTCAAGAGATAAATTTGTTCATTCTTACTAGTCCTTTACAATTATTTTCTTTTATGAAATATTTCATACTTGTAAAATGAAACGTGAAACAAGTTGTAATACCATGCAGTAACCTAGTAACAGGATTCAGGTAGCCAGGGTCCTGGGTACAAGATTTACCAGAATCTGTTGCAATAATGTTGCAAACATGAGACATACATTGTACATATAGTCGACAAGTGAATTATTTCCATAGTCCATCATCTTTCATATTTGTCTCTCATCAATTATCCATTAAGTGACCCTTTTGATTACCTGGTAAAATCTTAAGTACTGCTGGTTGAAGATCAACAAAGCTTATGCTGTACGATGGGCTTGCATCTGTTGAAATGCACAACATCTAGATGCATGTACATATATACACACAGTCTCATTTGTCCCACAAGGGATGGAAAGTTTTCAGTATCTTGAAGGTAAAATAAAACTCTGATTGTGTTGCATACTATGTCAACTGAAAAAAATATTTGTCAGACAGTTGCTACAAGTAACATTGTTTACGATTTGGACTTAAAAAAGTCAGATTTATTTCAGAAGTATGGCAGTGGAAATTGATTTAGATAAGCCATGAGAATCCGATTTTTCTTTCATGTTAAACTCTTATCAGTTAAGAATACAAAGAAATGTTTCATTTTGGCAAAAAGGAAATGGTGTTAAATGAAGACTGCTTGTTATTATCACGAGGATTCTTACAGTCTCGATGAAGTCCAACTGATTAAATTGAAAATATTCAAACCTTTAGCAAAGTAGGAATTAATTTTTGATTCAAGTAAAACTGAAAGCACTGTGTATGCAATACTCATGTTCTTTGTGTGTGTTTACTGTCATTATCCAAGACTACTTTTCTCACAAGTCTATTATTTGGGCTTATAACTCACATTTTTTACCGTGGCTGGGTCACTTGATAGTTGTCTCTAAAGTTGGAATTTCTAGATAAAATAGTGTGTTAGTGACATAGAATTTTAGTAGTTACTGATACTTAATACTTTAATATATAGCTTATTGGGAAAAATATTTGCAGTAATTGTTTCAGGTCAAAAGTTGAAAGGTCAATATCACATGAAGTGATTTTAAGTATAGGCAAGAAATCAGACTTGTTGATTTTCCGGAGAATTGTGATATTCAGAAGGGTTTGTTAGAAAGTTTGATAAATGATTACATTGTCAGTAACATACAGTTATGTAGATGCTTTGACTTGTGGAGTTGATTGTTCAGTATCAAATAACTACAAGTCGTGGGAGACAAATCTGAAAATACAAACCTATGGAGGCTATTGCAAATGTAAATAGAAACTAGAGTAATGGTGAACAATTTGGTAATATACATACATGTATGTACATGTACCCCATCCTCGCCTCGACCCCATGAATTAGAGTAAAAGAAAGTGCATAGCTCTTCTGAAAATAGTGAGTAAAATGATTGGTGAACATGCAAATCTTCTGATGATTAGTATAATATGTACTTAGTTTCACAGCAGTGCACTAAAAACAGCAA
Organism: Margaritifera margaritifera; assembly: GCA_029931535.1. Classification (NCBI taxonomy): domain Eukaryota; kingdom Metazoa; phylum Mollusca; class Bivalvia; order Unionida; family Margaritiferidae; genus Margaritifera; species Margaritifera margaritifera. Next base: position 1,216,478 of record JAQPZY010001537.1, on the reverse strand, counting down.
GAGTAGCTGTATTCAAAATAATGTCATACACTGCATCCAGCTGTAAGTAAAAATGGACAATAATTCCTACAAAAATCATGTGAACACAAAGATTTGTCAGTATGTGCATCCTTAGATGATGACCATAATATGTACCAAGTTTTACAGTGATCCATAAACAACTTCAAGACAAGTTGCATTCACAAGATTTGTATTGTGTTCAGCTGTGGACAGAAGAGGGCAATAACTAAAGTAAAAATTCCAAGTGCAAAATCATTTGTTGAAATATGCAGCTTCAGATGATAAATAATAATAATAATAATAATAATAATAATAATAATAATAATGAAGACTTTATATAGCACCTAATCTTTAGAAGCTCTAAGCGCTTTACAACATTAGATAACACCTAAAAACATATATAATGATATGATTACGAAAAACAAACACCATGAAATTAGAAAACAAAAACATGCTGACAATAGTTAAGGTAAGGAAACATTATTAAGTCTTTGGGTCTTCTATTCTTGCAGTCGAAATAGGTGAGTTTTAAGAGCACTCTTGAATGAGATCACTGTGTCTTTGTGTCTAAGTTCAGTGGGCAATTCATTCCACGTTGCTGGGCCCTGGTATGCAAAAGAACGTTGTCCATATGACTTCATTTTGATAGTGGGAATAATGAGAATACGAGTGTCGGAAGAGGAGCGTAAGTATCTTGCTGGTGTGTACACATGGGTGAGGTGATATAGGTATGTTGGACTGGAGTCAGTCAATGAAACATAGCACAGAGAACAAATTTTGTCTTTGATTCTGGATCGTATGGGTAGCCAGTGTAGGATACAGAGCAGGGGGGAGGTGTGCTCTGTTCGTGGTACTATAAGAATGATCCGAGCAGTTGTGTTTTGAACTTTTTGAAGTTTCTGGAGTAGATACTGAGACGAACCAGATAGAATTGAGTTACAATAGTCCAGTCTTGAAAGTAATAAGGAACACACAAGTGTTTTAGTGGCATCAACTGAAAGGAAATTGTGAATGATGACCATAACATGTGCAAAGTTTTATGGCAATTCATTGAAAACTGAGACTAGTTGTGCTCACAAGTTTCTGGCAAACACTACATCTAGCTCTTAGTAAAAAAGGGCAGCAACTCTGAAACAAATTTCAGGAGCACAATGATTTGTTGATATGTGCATCGTCAGATGATGATCACAACCTTTCCCAAGTTTCTTGGCAACCCTTTGAAATCTGAGACTAATGCATTCACAAGATTCTTTCATATACTGCATTCTGCTGCAAATCCAAAAGGTTAGTAACTCAGGGCTCAGGAAAACCACTCGTTCTGACAGGATAAAAATTGGCTGAGCCGAGTAAAACTTTACTACCCAGTATGTACTCGTCCCTAGATGCTGATTTGTACCTTGAAAATAAATTTTAATGCATTTTCTACTCTAAGCTTAACAAGCGCTGAAGTTAAACATCGTTTAACATTTTTTGGGGTTGCATCAGTTATAAATAACATTTGACCGGTGTGCCATGCCCGGTGCCTGGTGAATGACCGGTCAGGCAACTGATCTGTACGAACATCCTCTCCTAGATCTGACAGACTTAGATCGAGGCCCAGCCCTTTCTGGGTGGCACGACCCTGTCACCAACAACGGGCCATGGTGACTGAAAGGGTGCTGCTCTCCCCTTGTGGGAGACTCACTTTCTGCTGACACCGAACTGTTGGGTGGTAGAGGATGCTGCTCCTCTATCACAGGGGGGGGGGGGCACATCTCACTCTCTGCCCTATGTGACAAGATAGGGTGCTGCTCCTCCCTCACGTAAGGGTGCAACTCACTCTCTGTACAAGTGGAATAGAGACGGTGCTGCTCCTCCCTCACGGAAGGGTGCAACTCACTCTCTGTACTAGTGGAATAGAGAGGGTGCTGCTCCTCCCATTGGGAGAGTGCGATTCGCTCTTTGCCCTACATGATCGGGGAGGGTGCTGCTCCTTCCTCACAGAAGGGCGTGACTCACTCCCCACCCACTTAAATATTCCCTTAGGAATGAGCCCTCTAACCTTAGTGTCTCCGAAGAGATTCAACTGATCCTTCTCATACACCCAGGGGACTCAGATAAGGAAAAACCTGAAAATTCAGAGGAAGAAGAAGAGACCTTCTTACGTCCCTTATAGGTTCTTCTGCATTCGGCGAGGTCCAAAACCTCATCAGACCACAGACTGCAAACAGGACAACCATCTGTCTTCTTGCAGTCCATGCAAGATAGGCAGGTGTGGTGGGTGTCCCAGGGGGCTTTCCTGTGGCCACACATCCCAACCCCCTGTTTTGACATTGCTGTAAAAATGTAAAAAAAGAGGCACTGAAAACAAGATAATGGTTGTAACTCAGTTCGAAACAAACCTTAGCAGGTACCCACCTTGTAGGTGGCAATTTTTCCAATGAGGCAATTTATAAACCACTTTAGTTTTAATACGAAAAGACAGCAATGCTGAGGAAATTATTTTTTTTACTACATAAACATATACATGTGTATATATATATATATAGGTAATAAGAATAAAACAAGGTGACGTAAACCAGACTTGTAGAGTACTGGATACGAATAATAAGCAAAAAACCAGCTAAGAAATAATGCTTATTAAAATTAACAAAAAGGTATAAATTCCTGTACTACTTTAATTAATTTGAACAGGAGTTCAAATATAAAACACACATAGGAATGAAAAGACTGGTGTGCGACCTGCTTTCCTGAGCTAAAATAGCCAACCAATCAGATTGATGGGAAATTAAATTCCGATGCTTTCGTGAGTTAAAAACAAACAAAAGAAAACCAACTGGCCGGCAGCAGGGATAGGGAAAAAATAAATGTAACTACCCGAGCAAGAAAACAATACAGAATTCTCAAAAGGCAATAATGAATTCCCCAAAAAAACAAAGTGAAGGGGAAATAACCTACTAATCACTATTATGAAAGGACGTTTCTTTGCACCAAAATTGCCCAAACTCTCAAGACAGCTGATATTTCCACAGAAGGAAAGTAATGACCAAGAGTAAATACCACCTGTAATTTATGATAAATGTAATGAAAGAGCACAAATCGCTACAAGGACTCGGCAGCGAAGGCAATTTCTTTAAGTGATAATTCTAACCGTCTTGATAAAAATGACGACCGGAAAAAGGATGAGGAATTGTAGGTTACACGTGTGCTACTGTGGGGTTCTCACAGGGAGTTCTATTCACTAGAACTTTCTAGTCAACCCTAGGGAGGATGAATTCTAATCATACGGTCGGGTATTTTCCATCATGGAAATAGATTAGCTATGCAATAGCAACAGAGTAAGCTATTACTGATATTAAAATTTCAGGATGCTGAACAAAATCAAATTTGCTTTGCATCAAACGTATCTGCGAGTGATATTAAAGTGAAACAGGAGGAAAGACATTCCCAAGAAAACACGCTAAATGAACAATTGGGCTCTTTGTCTATGGAAAGAATTGGGCAAACACAGGAATTCTATGCCTCAAACAACCCTTGAGGATGAAATCTTAATTCAAGAGGATATACCTCAGTTAAGGAACTGACAGGCTGAATTACTGGATGCAAAGATTTATAGTCAAGATAAGGTGAAAGGATTGTACCCCATACTCTTCAAACACATTAATTCAAATACTTGCTGGAATTCAGAGACATTTGCGCAATGTGTGTGGGTGCATTATACATTTTTTCAAGGACGATGATACATATTTCTTTGAGTTCAGAAAAACTTTAGACTCAAAAATGAAGGAACCTACACTGGAAGGTGTTGGTGTAGAGAAAACAACAATGTAATCCCATGACTGCCTCTAAGTCAAAAATGAGGGATACTGGAGTTTTTTCCACTGATACAGCCACTAGATTAAGCAAAGCCATTTTTTTCTCAGTGGGAAGGCTTTTGCATTTCGAGGTATGGAGGAAAATTGGCATTTTCAGGCAGAGTAATTTGCAATAGGATTTGACCATGAAAAAACAACTGTCAAGTACATGAAATATGTACCAAGAGCTAGAAAAACTATACAAGGTGTTGAGCACCAAAGAGTTGGAATTCAGCCAATTTTTAATAATGAGCAGCCAATAATAAAAGATGTCTAGTGAAACTGTACAAGAATTATTTGTCACTGATTCCTCACAAAGGTCTCTTTTACTGGAATCCATTAGAAGGAACAAAAGGGATACATCCAAGGTTTGAAGCAAATACAATTGCAGTTAATCAATTGAGTCTAATGTTTAAGAAATTTTATTTTGAAGCAGGAATAGACATTAAAGATCGAAACATTTCAAACCACTCAGGATGTGACATGTTGTACTGCCATCTACAATGAAGGATTTACAGATAAAGCTGTGATAAGTAGAAATCATCATCATAGCAATGTCATTGGCTCATATCAGTGAGAACAATAAAAAAATTTACAAGACATCAGCAATGTGCTGGGCCTCCAGGAGAAAAAAACAATAAAGAGACAGTTCAGAAAAACTTGCAACAAACAATTTTTGCAGAAAACCATTATGTGAAACCCGAACACTCTGATGAACTCAGAACGGATAGAATATTGACAATTAGTTTTCCATGTGTGGTGAAAAAAGTTGTGCTTCTTAAAGTTGGTAAGAGAATTGCTATTTTTGATGTATAATTTCAAGAATTCAGTATATAAACTCGTACCTCATTACATGTACATTGATATGTGTTTTTCCTATGTTATGTATGATGTTTATATAATATTATAAATATTTTAGGAAATTATAAATGTTTCTTCACTTTAATATTTGCTTAAATCTTTATGTTTATTAGGAAAAACATGTATAACTAGTGTCCTTGAATTAGGTTGTTTTGATCAATATGTTTTCTCAATTTGAAGGTCAAGGTTGATTTTTGTTTACAAGTAAAAATTCCATTAAGATGACACACATTCTAGAACATTCTGTCATGTGACCAATCTTTATATATATCATGTTTGGTGGACATTTTGTTCAGTTTTGACATTACCATCAGTCTTGTAAAGAGCTATTACAGTTGTGAAAATTCATTCCAAATTCTAAGAGAGGAATTATTTTAAATATTCATTGGATTATAACAGTGCTCATAAACTTTTGGATTTTGGATTTTTAATTGATGATTTTGGAATTTAACTGAACTTATTCAGATATTTTGGAATACTTCATTTTGACATCAGCACATCAAGATTTCTAGTACATCAGGACTTTGGAGACCATTAGCACATCATAACATTCAAGGACACAGCCGTGAATTCGGAACATTCTATATTTAGGACTTGTGATTAGAACAATCATTCTTATTGGATTATTAGGATTTCAAAACACATTACTGTAAGTGACTTTTTGATTTTTCATTTTAATTATCTAGTAATAAATTGCTTGTTGATTTTTACTTGATTTGTTGGTTTCACTTTCTTTCTGTTACATTTTTCTTAGACCATAGAGTCGTAACACCTAGAAGTTAATTTTAGAATGTCACTAGTGAAGCTGACAGCCCATAGGCTGTCATATGCACTGGAGATTTTGAAACCATTTAGAATAGTACTTAATCATACAAATAAGGACATATGATTGGTTGGAAAATTTTGTTATAACTTCAAATAGCAGCTTTCAGTGTATGTACAGTATAGCACTGGGCTACATCTGGGGCAGATGTGTTTCAATTCATTCTCAAAGCTTTTTATTTTTTAGTTGAATAAAAGGCTGGGAGTGAGAAATTGTATTACATTTTCCATTTGTTACTATATTTGCTCAACTTACTAAATATGTTTGGTTTTACAAGGCTGGGGGTGGGAGATGGGAGTCAGCCAGTTACCAGATTTAGTTACTGGTTACCACTACTACATAAACCATTAGTAGTTATCCAGGTAACAACTACAGCCATATTTGAGAGGGGTGAGGATATATATTAGAATCGTCATGTCCATCCATCCATCCTTCAGTTTACCACAGTCTCCTAAATGCAACTAGTTCTGTTGTTTTTTATGGATAGCAATGAAACTTGGTAAATATTATGGACATCACCTGAAGATGCACATATTGTCAAATCACTGTGTTCCTGCAATTTTTTTAAGAGTTACCAGGGCTCAGGAAAAAATTTCCTAAGCACTCATCCCTGGGACGAGTGAGTTGCAAGAGTTACTTGTCCCTGTCCTCACTATACTCAACACAGTACAGCTCTCCACTACACTGCTTACGTTTTAACCTGTTGCAAGCTTGATACTAAAATGGGTCAAAATCATGAAAATATTATGTTCTAATACATGGTTTCTTTGATAAACATATATTAAGAGACATTGTTTGTAACTCAAGAAATTGCAGTTGCACATATATCCCTTGATTTCTTAGTGGTATTCACATTTACAGTGAAGCCTTTCAGTAATCCAGGTGTCATAATTTTCATTTTCAACGAGCTATCACACATCTTTACAAGTTAGATATGGGAGAAATTAAGAGATAGAGAATGTCAGAATGTTTTGATTTTCATCTGGTCATTGTTACGCTTGCCACAGATCACCACTATTTCCAAGACTGTGCGGCTTAATTAATGCATTGTCATACCAAAGTAAAGATGACAGCAGATATTTAAGTATGTAATTACTTTTCACAAGAAAATTGTTATTAACTTGCATTTGAGTGAAGAATTCCAACCATCTCAATTTCCACCAACTTTTGCACTAAATGATCCATTGTGGTAAAACCTCCATTCTAAAGAGCTATACACAAATGCATAAAAAGGTAGATTGCTAATTGGCCAAAAGAACTGGAACATTTCTAGGTCATTACCCCAACTAGCTATCAACCAATCAGCTGTTGTTTCGACATTATCTGCTTTATAAATAGATTATAACAGCATGTTTTGTTCAAAAATTGGTGGGAAATGGCTGAGACGCTTAAAATATTCATTTCAAATGTAGGTTGGCAACATTTTTCTTGTGAAAAGTAATTACATACTTATAGAAATATCTGCTTGCATCTTCCCTTTGGAATGTCAATTTATTAATAATGATTCAGTTTTGAAAATACCTGTGACCTGAAGCAACAGTGACATTGCCTGACCAGATGAAAAATCAAAAAAATGTTGATATTCGCTGTCTCTTAACTTCTGAGACATTTGACCCATAATAATGTGTCATAGCTCGCTGAAAAGGAGACTTTCTCCACATAATAATAATGCCTAAATTACTTAAAAGTGTCACTGTAAATGTGAACACCATTAAGAAATTGAGGACTAGTTGTGAAACTGCAACATAATATGTTCATAATATTTACCCATTTCAGTATCAAGCTTACATCAGGTATCTGTGTAAAAAGAAACAAAGTTTTTTTTCCTTTGTGACATGTTTTAGACTGACAACAAGTACAGGTAGGCAAATTAGGCAAATGTTATTTATAACTGATGCAACCCAGAGTCACCTGACTGGTCATTCACCTGGCACCGGGCGAGGCACACCGGTCATCGGACTACGAGTTCCGATCTTTGAAGGCCCATCAGTATGGGGAGAGGAATCCGGTTGAGACCCCCCCCATCTCCAGACTAACGTTAAAATTCCTCCTGGGATTTGGATTCGTCACACCGACGTTGGAATAGAAAAGGGGATCAGATCGGCATCCCCTCCCCCCTTCCCTAATATTCCTTTAAACCCTTACGGCATGTGGGCCTTCCACCGCAATTGGACGGTTCCCTGCATACAGCCATGGTCTTAAGGGTATTGGCCCCATTGGCAGATAGATCGATGCTGCAGTCCATAGAAGGAGGGAAGTGGACAGCCTTCCCCCAATTGCCCCAGGAGGTTTGAGAGTCACTCAGACTTCTGTTGTGTCTGCCACTATGGACAGTCCCCTGGCTCCGCTTGACGAATCATGGGTTGAGGTCCCTCTTACTCCCATGACATAGTCTTGCTTCCCAGGTTCGAGTGCAGGATGAAGGTGTCCTTTCTGTCCTCGTGGATTCTCACGATTTTGATACAGAACCGACAGGTGGCACCCCCTTCCTTCAGGTCACCCGGACCGTTGGTTAAGGGGCAGATGAGGAAGAGATCTGGTCATATGTGTTCCAAGCTCTCAAGCTCTGAGGACACTAAGATTCTCTCAGGCTTGGAGACCAGATCTCTTGTAGCTTCCTCACTTTGCTATGGTAAAGGAGCTGTTTTGTAAGGGCCAGGAGTTTCCTAGACAATGTAGAGAGTGGAGGTCCCCTCTTCTACGTTGAGACCCTTGGTCTCTTCTGCTAGTTATCGGGTTCACACCCCTTCCTGGCCCCTTAAACCTCCCACTTAAGATGCCGCAGCAACACAAGTGGGTCTTTCCACAGGGACTTGGGCTTGCCTTCCAGTTAAAACACTGGAGGCTTTAGAGAAAAAAGCTAGGTCACTAGTAACTGTAGCTTCGCATGCTAATCTCTTTTCGGCAGCCTCCTACAACCTGCTGAGGGAGGATTATCTGTCGCCACTAGCTCTTCATCGCTTATTGGAAGCAGTGGCAGAAACATCAAGGCGTGCATTTTCCTTGTCCATGGCTTTATCATTGGAGCTTTGAACACATCCTAGTTATTATTGGAGCAGAGTAAGAACCTTTTGAAGAATGCTCCCCTGGAGGCAGAGTCTCTTATTTTTTTGGAGCGCTCATTCCCTCTGTAGCTTCAAGATTTGAGAGACCAGCAACATTGCTGTCTTGCATCCTTGCCACTAATTTCAACGATTGGTTGACCTACAACGGCAGGCTCGAGTCCCACAGAATCGACCTGTCTTGCTGTTGGTCCATAGTGACCAGACTGGGTCTCTTGCCCAATCTAGAGAGGTTGGAGCTTTCTCCATCTCAAGATTTTTTCCGCGTGGGGATGAATTTCCTTATGAACAGGGGATTAGTCCACGTCCATCTGGACAGAGTAGACAAGATCCTGTCCCTGTGGGAGACGCTGAGCGCCAAGATCATGTTGTCGGCTCGTCTTTTTCATTCTTTGATGGGGACCTTGAACTCAGCAGCAGACTGTCCCCCTAGGCAGGCTACACTTACGTCCTCTCCAATTTCTCCTTCTGGGAAACTGGAAACTGCACAGGGACCCTCTGAATGTTTGGATTTCTCTAGGTGAGGCATTCCATCGTCATTTGTCTTGGTGGATCAATCAGGACCGGTTTCTTGCCAGAGTCCCTATACACTCCCCCGATCCTGACTCCTATCTGTTCACAGACACATCAGGTTCAGGGTGGACCACTCAGAAGGTCTGATTCTTCAGGGTTTGTGGTCCTGATAAGTATCTACCCTCCATATAAACAATTTGGAAATGAGGGCAGTGTTCTTAGCCCTTCAGGGGTGCGTCGACAACATAAGGGGTTGCTGTGTGATGGTCTCTGAAGAAATCACGTCGGTAGTGGCTTACCTTATAAGACAAGGAGACGCACATGCTCCATCTCTCTGCATGGAGGTTTGGAATCTCCTTTGTTTGGCAACCTTGGAAGGGATTACCCTTTGAGTTTGCCACATTTCTGGCAAAAAGAATATGTTGGTGGACAATCTGTCCAGGAAAGGATGGATAGTCTTGACAGAATGGTCTCTGCACCAATTCATAGCAGTTTCCCTGTTCAGACTTTGGGAGACACCCTTGGTGGACTTGTTCGCCACAAGGCTAAAAAATATGCTCCCCTTTTACGTCTCCCTAGTCCCCAATCAGAGAACCTGTGCAGTGGATGCTTTCAGCCTGAATTGGGATTGTCTTTTTGCCTACACCTTCCCACCCTTCATTCCACAAGTACTTCACAAAGTAATGAACTCCACTTGTGTTGATAGTCCCTCTGTGGCTCCAATGATTGTGGTTCAACAATCTTCTCGTCCTGCTGGTATACCAGCCAAGGATGTTACCCCAGAGGAGGGACCTTCTGTTGCAGCACAGGGGTTCTCTTCTGCACAACAGCCCAAAGATTCTCCACCTTCACCCTTGACTCATCTCAAACGATCTCTCCGCCAGGAGGAGTTTTGAGCAAAGTCGCTAAGTGCATTGTTCAATCATGCACGCGATCTACGTGTAAGGTCTACGATGCCAAGTGAAGAATCTTTTGTGATTGGTGCAGTAGGAAAATATGAATCCTAGCTGTCCCTCTCAGAGTGCAGTGGCTGAATTTCTTCTCTTCCTGCTTGAAGAGAGACAATGCTCGGTTTCTACTATCAAGGCAAATTTTCGAAGGGCCCTGCTATTGGTGCGGACTCTTACTTAGCAGACCTGATCAGGCATTTTTAACTGCAAAGGCCAGTCTCGCTCTCTGATGCCTAGCTGGAATCTCTCATGTGTCTTGTGGTCTCTTAATAAATCCCCCTATGAACCTTTTAAGTGAGGCTTCTTTCGAGAACCTTACCCTCAAGACTATTTTCTTGCTCTCCTTAGCATCCGCGAGACAAAGGAGCGAGCTTCATGCTCTATCCATAGAGCAAGGCTGTTTGAGATTCAATGGGAATTATGAGTCAGTTTCTCTCTTTGCCAACCAGATCCCCAGTCTCAGTCGTACCTATGCTGGGGATGATCAGGACAGACTTTTATGTCCAGTTAGAACTTACCAGTCCCTTACCAAGAGGGATCTTTCTTTCATGAAAATTAACACTCATGAGGTTCGAGCCATTGCTACCTCATGGGCCTATTTAACTCGTTCATCTCTGGAGGATGTGATGAAAGCTGCATTTTGGCGATCTCACACGACCTTCTCCTTTTACCTTTGCTCGTTGGCTCACCAAAGTGAAGGCATATTTTCTTTGGGTCCATTAAGTCATAGCTCAAAAAGTGGCCCATGTGGATACCATCTGGCAGTAGTCAACACCTCTACAGTGTGGGTGAGTATTCCTTGTTATTTTCCTTAACCAGTTGTGAGATCATCAGCCTCCCACCAAACTGTCAAATTCAGCTATGCAATAGCAACCGAGTAAGCTGTTATTGATATTAAAATGTATTTTTTTGGGGGGGGGTAAAACTAATTTTAATTATGTAATACTTACCTGTAGCTATTGCCAGATTCCCTCCTCCCTCCACGCACTGATGTCCCACTATTACGGCTATGTTCTAAAAAAGAATGAGAAATTGTGGGTTACACGTGTGCTACTGTGGGGTTTACACAGGGAGTTCTATTCACTAGAACTTTCTAGTCAACCCTATGGGAGGATGAATTCTCATCGTACGGTCAGGTATTTTCCATGATGGAAATAGAATAATATCGCATTGGTGTGTATTGTTGCACCAAGGTGAATTTGTCACCACTTCACACCAAACGGTGGATTGTCCCCAATGAAATCACCACTTACATGTACGGGCAGCATGTGATTGTGAATGAACTTCCAATTGATGTGAAAGTACATTAAAATAGACCTTGGTGGTAATTCTGTATCCCTGGGAACGACTTGCAATTCCTCTTGCACAAATACTCTGCTTGGTGGCTTTGCAGCCTGTTCAATGGCAGGTGCTACATGTAAACGGTAATGTGTTGGCTGTCCTGGAATATCAATCCGATCCAAGATCAAGATTGCAAATGCATCGGTGGACTGTGCCAGGTGAGTAGTACGATGTTGCTCACCTTCTAATTTCCTTAGTGCATACAGATACTTAACCAAATTGTTTCCAAGTGGGGCTAACACTGATTGTGAAACTGATTTGTGGGTAATGGTGCCAGTTTTCTGCTGAATTGCCTCAGCGTGTTTTAACCCAATCGTGTGTGTAATTTCATTATTCAGCACTGCTATGACTTATCAGAGTTGTGTCACCTACTCCCAAGATCATTCTTTATGATTCATTAACAATTCCTGCATGTATTGATGTCCGAATAATCATCCTACAAGTGTACGGTTAAATCGTTTCAAAATGGCTTGATCGCGATGTATACCAACATGTCCAAGATGAACAAGCACCTTATGTTTTGTCAATAAATGTAGCAACAGCTCCGAGAAATTCTTTGCCTGAATCGACCTGCAGTAGCCATGGTAATGTTATCGGTGAATGTGTAATACCTACGTTTTAATGCATCTGTAACACTCGCTGAATCTTTAGAAGTCAATGAATCAGCTTCTTTGGATCTGCTGGCAACATCTACAATGATTAACACATAATTGTATGTGCATCCTCGTGCACGATCATGTTGAAGAAACAAAAGATCAGCCTGATGAACTTTGTTAGACATTTTGACATCAAACCATCACGGGAAATTTGTCTTAGTGCGGGTAGGTAAATTTGTCACAATACTTGTTTGGCCAACCATGCTTGAGAAATCCGATGACTTTTGCTGTGCTTGCTAACTTTTGAACGGCTGCGTCACCCTTCCAATAACCATGAGGACTGTAGTGTATTGTGGACAAAGTCCGTTTGGAAGCTAGGCTTTTTTAATTCATGTTTGTTATATTATGGTTTTACCACCAGTGAGAATCTTAGCCTTCATAGGGCCTTTGATGATCCATCTGGGAATTCTTTCTCCAAGTGTAGGATTGATCATGTTCAAGTCATGAATGACATCTATATCAGCACGTTGATGAGCATGGATACTGTTTGATACCTTATAAGCAAGATCTTGCCGGTAACATGCAGCATCAATGCGGTTTATAGGTTCTTCGAGCTTTGGTCGATTGTTAGAATCAAGTCATATATCTAGCCATTTACCAGACCCACAGTAATTGTATCCAGGTGTATGTTTTTCTTCAGGGTGTTTGCTCCATGGTGTTCTGGGTAGCTTCATTAATGCAGCAGCACCATCACTGCCAGTGACTTTTGGTTAGACCCTGTGTGTGAGATGCTTTTGTGTCAACCAATGGATCTGGAAGGTCTGCCAAACAAAAACTTTTTTCTCCACAGCGAACACAAATTGCCGCAATCACAGCTCTACCATTACTTGTTTGAACTTGAGTTGGATTTGTGGTACAGGTTTTCATGCAGCATCGCACATAATATGAAGGTATGATTGTGTTATACAACAATTGACATTCAACATGGCATCATGAAAGAGAAAGCTTAGATTGAAAAGCTAGGCTTTTACCGTCATTGACTTGTCGGTGCATGCAAAGCCCAGACCACCCAAGCATGGTGAAATGTTTCCAAATTCAGTTTGTGCATCGATCATTGGCCCAGCTGGATCCGGGAAAACTCAACTGTTATTTAATCTAATTATGAGATAATTAACATGGTATGTGATTGTGACATCGGTGAACAATCAGTCGTGTTATGATGTACTCAAAGATTTTACGAAAGAGCTTGCATCATCGTTGAAAACCAAAGCTTCCTCCATTGATTTGTTTTCCACCATTGATGAAGCTCCTACTATTGACAACCTTGATTCAAGCGTGAATAATCTTGTTTTGTGTAGGATGATGTGATGCTTGAACACCAAGACAATCCTGCGAGAATTTTTTCCCGAGGTCAAAACAAAAACACAGAAATGATCGATGTAACACAACGATATACACACATGCCTAAGGAGATCTGAGACAACTGTAACATGTTAATGATATTTCGTGGTATTGATGGATATGGTCTTGCAAACATTCATGGACTTGGTGTGCTGTTGGTTACATGTGGTATGAGTTTCGGAATATGTTTCCTCACTATTGACTTGAGTGGATGCGCAGGGTCTAAGTATTGATTGGATTTGGACATGAACATGTCTCACACAAACATGTTAAGCGATTTAACAACTATAATAAACTTGTAAAAATGACGAAATTCACCAGTCATGCTATAGCAGAGGCTACTGACTGATGCTGCACGCGAACAACTATATCATCTCTGCGAGTACATAAGTGCATGCAGACGTGTCAAAGATATGTTACATTCACAACAGACTGCATGGGAAGACCTCACAGGTGGCTTCAAACAAACACTTGCACTGTTTATCAAACCCACAGGTGAAACCACAGAACAAGTGAAGAAAGTTGTGGAAACCACCGACATCATGATGGAAACAGAAGATAAACCGGGTCCGATTGTCAGGACAGCCTGAGCCATTGAGCAGATGGAGAAATTCCAAGAAGGCTAAGCTACAATCAGAGATGACATCAAGGACATTGGTGTGATCGCAGAAGGCCCCCAGGTACTTGACAAAGACGTTAAAAAAATAATTGGGAATATTCCACCAACACCGCTACTTGTGTACGAGTCAATGATGAAAACGCCACAACAATTATTTACTGAACCAGTTTGTGAGTGGATTTTCCATTTAAACACTTCATGTTTTACATGAAATTTATGTTGCGATGCAGCACATCATTGAAAATACAACCCTGAGTGTTACCTCGATGATTACAATATCATCAACAAAACCAGAATTGTATGTGACACTCTCTACACCAGTCACCACGGGCGAATCCTACATATTTGAGATTGCACTAGCATCGTTGCGTGTGTATTACAGTTGGCCTAATATCCGATCACGACTGTTCAGTGGTCTTACCATGAAGAACTTCTTTATGTTTTTGTCTGACGTTGGCAGAACCTGGAATGATTTTGAACTTTCCCCAGGCTTCTACAAAGAATCGATAAATGAAGAGATTTGACAGACGATCACATTGGTGACAAAGTGTGATTCTAAAACAGGGGTGGCCATACTTTAATGACATGGGATCTACTTTTTACAGAGTCATACCAACACGGCCTACCAGCATGCCCCCCACCTTCATGAGACATTGAAACATGTTGCAAAATATTGAATTTCTTTTAATAATCAAATAATGGATATATCAAACACTCCTACATACTTTTTTACAAAGTCTATTAATAAATGTACATATGTCAGGGGAGTCAGACTTTAGTGACATGGGATCTACTTTTTACCAAGTCATACCAACACGGTGCGGTCTAAAAGAAACTACTTTGAGATTTACTGGTCGACCGTAATGAACCTATTGGCCACCCCTGTTCTAAAATTTACATATGTGAACATGAACCGACACTCAGCTTTGCCATCTCGATTGAATCTGCACCATACAGGGTTGACATCACGGTTGTCAATAAAAACAATTTTCTTTGTGCCCGAAGATATTAATAAAATTCCTGTGGATCAGCGAATCTTATTCATAGGATACCATATTGCACTAGAGAGGATTACCTTGACAAGTTGCAGTGTGAGTCATTGATCGCTAAACAAGTTGGTGTGAGTCATTGATAACATCATAAAATGTTGCTGCAGATTGGTTGAAAAATATGGGATTGTGAGCGATTGAATTGATTCTAGATCGACTATGACAATTAGTGACTTGAACATTGTGGATAGAACAAAACGGGATTACACTTTCATCAACAGTAACAATGCTCGTGCTGGTCAGTAAAATCATCAATGAAGCTGCTCAACAACGCATAACCGATTTGATGATTGCAAATGTGGCAATGGGAAGCGGATTACGTTTGTGGGCTAAGCCTGGAAGCAAGTTGCAGAGCCGTCAAAAAGGTATTAGAAGAAACCAATAATGTATAAAAAATGTTAAAATTTGAAGAAGTATCTGATCCTGCATTTGACATGTGTACGTCACTTTTCCAAGACATGTGTTCGTGGCTTTTCAAACTGTAGCTTGGGCATCTTGTGGACAGAATGTTAATAAAATGATATTTGACAAGTTAGGTGTGTCTGAAGTTTCTTATGGGTAAAATGGTTATCAGGAATCCTCCAAAGAAATTTTACTGGACTTCACAAACAGTCATGTTCCACATGCATATCACAAGCTGTGGTTGTTCATGGACTGGGTTAAAAACATTGACACGGGTCTGCAGATTTCCCAGCATGATTTTGCTATGTTGAACCCGAGTTATGACTTTTCGTTGGAACACCTGGACCTGTACAGATAGTCTGTGGTCAATTTACACTTTCATGCACGTGTAACTGAGGTCTCTGCTGGCGATGGCACCGCCGCTTCCCCCATCCCTAGTGCTTACAGATGTATTGCTGTGATTCTCTCAATAAGATGCTGTTGCAAGTCTGGATCATATTTATTTATCTTGAAAGTATTTCATTGTGCGTGGGGTGTAATACACACATTGCTAAATGATATCCCGCTTTTTAAACCATATATAATACATACTATCGGACATGATGGTAATAATAAAACATCTTTTACATATGCGATATCAGTAGAATTAGTCGCCAGAGATGAAATTTAGTTCAAAAGATTCAGCATTTATCCAGAAGGGTACTTAACTATCTTTTGATATTAGTGTTTAAGGTTAGATTTATCATTACATATAAGTAATGGATTCTGACCGCGGTGATGAGGTTGCAGGATTTGCAGATGGGCTGTTTGATTGGCTTACCAGTGATGCTAATATTGATAGTGATTTTGTGCCACTTGTTGATGAATGTTTGCTTCAAAATTATGGCAAGAAAAGACCCTCGTATGCACTGAAATATAATCTTGTTATGGGTCAAATAGAAATCAACAGTTGGGACCACCATGATGTGCCAATACCATCTTGAAGCCAGATTGGAATTGTTGCATTAGCACAAATAAATGCCCAGCCA